>OZ018402.1:35681002-36259982 GCA_963969585.1 Drosophila helvetica | reverse complement strand
AAAGACCCAGTCGGGAAACGGATCAGGTCTCCGTTCAACCGGGACACGGACGGAGGCACACACCCGGGACCCGGAGTCCCGGCAAGACCCTTCCATCCACACGGCGGTACTGCCACCACGGAACGTAACGTTCGCCGAGCCCCTCAACACGCAAAGTCAAGTCTCAACTGTCCCCCTGTCCTCGACCACCACTTCCGAACATACGACCAGCCCAATCCAGAAAGCCAAGCGCCGCAAACGGCACACGACGACCTTAGCACTACACGGCGGGAAACCATACGCGACCACGACCCCGAGCCCTATAGGCCCGAAAGATCAAACCACGACCAGATCTACGGCCCATAGCTCAGACCCACAGCAACGACAACACCCTGGAACCTTGGCCGAGACGAGCGAACGCGCCTCGTCGACCCAAGCTCTTCCGACAACGCAACGACACCAGGCAGGGACTTTGGCCGTGACGAGCACACACGTCTCGTCGACCAAAGCGTCCTCCGCAGCACCACCGAGCAGGACTGGAATCTTGGCCGAGACGAGCGAACGCGCCTCGTCGACCCAAGCACTTCCGACAACGCAACGACACCAGGCAGGGACTTTGGCCGTGACGAGCACACACGTCTCGTCGACCAAAGCGTCCTCTGCAGCACCACCGAGCAGGACAGGAACCTTGGCCGAGACGAGCGAACGCGCCTCGTCGACCCAAGCACTTCCGACAACGCAACGACACCAGGCAGGGGCTTTGGCCGGGACGAGCACACACGTCTCGCCGACCGTAGCGTCCTCTGCAGCACCAGCAAGCAGGACTGGAACCTTGGCCGAGACGAGCGAACGCGCCTCGTCGACCCAAGCACTTCCGACAACGCAACGACACCAGGCAGGGACTTTGGTCGTGACGAGCACACACGTCTCGTCGACCAAAGCGTCCTCTGCAGCACCACCGAGCAGGACAGGAACCTTGGCCGAGACGAGCGAACGCGCCTCGTCGACCCAAGCACTTCCGACAACGCAACGACACCAGGCAGGGGCTTTGGCCGGGACGAGCGCACACGTCTCGCCGACCATAGCGTCCTCTGCAGCACCAGCAAGCAGGACTGGAACCTTGGCCGAGACGAGCGAACGCGCCTCGTCGACCCAAGCACTTTCGACAACGCAACGACACCAGGCAGGGGCTTTGGCCGGGACGAGCACACACGTCTCGCCGACCAAAGAATTCCCCATAGATTAGCAACCCCGGGCAGAAACCTTGACAGAAATGCCCTCGCATGGGGCATCGAATCAAGGCAATCGAAGCAAGACCCTTCCATCCACACGGCGGTACTTCCACCACGGAACGTAACGTTCGCCGAGCCCCTCAACACGCAAAGTCAAGTCTCAACTGTCCCCCTGTCCTCGACCACCACTTCCGAACATACGGCCAGCCCAATCCAGAAAGCCAAGCGCCGCAAACGGCACCAGACGACCTTAGCACTACACGGCGGTAACCCATACGCGACCACGACCCCTATAGGCCCGAAAGATCAAACCACGACCAGATCTACGGCCCACAGCTCAGACCCACAGCAACGACAACACCCTGGAACCTTGGCCGAGACGAGCGAACGCGCCTCGTCGACCCAAGCTCTTCCGACAACGCAACGACACCAGGCAGGGACTTTGGCCGTGACGAGCACACACGTCTCGTCTACCAAAGCGTCCTCTGCAGCACCACCAAGCAGGGCTGGAACCTTGGCCGAGACGAGCGAACGCGCCTCGTCGACCCAAGCTCTTCCGACAACGCAGCGACACCAGGCAGGGACTTTGGCCGTGACGAGCACACACGTCTCGTCGACCAAAGCGTCCTCCGCAGCACCACCGAGCAGGACAGGAACCTTGGCCGAGACGAGCGAACGCGCCTCGTCGACCCAAGCACTTCCGACAACGCAACGACACCAGGCAGGGGCTTTGGCCGGGACGAGCGCACACGTCTCGCCGACCATAGCGTCCTCCGCAGCACCACCGAGCAGGACTGGAATCTTGGCCGAGACGAGCGAACGCGCCTCGTCGACCCAAGCACTTCCGACAACGCAACGACACCAGGCAGGGACTTTGGCCGTGACGAGCACACACGTCTCGTCGACCAAAGCGTCCTCTGCAGCACCACCGAGCAGGACAGGAACCTTGGCCGAGACGAGCGAACGCGCCTCGTCGACCCAAGCACTTCCGACAACGCAACGACACCAGGCAGGGGCTTTGGCCGGGACGAGCACACACGTCTCGTCGACCAAAGCGTCCTCTGCAGCACCAGCAAGCAGGACTGGAACCTTGGCCGAGACGAGCGAACGCGCCTCGTCGACCCAAGCACTTCTGACAACGCAACGACACCAGGCAGGGACTTTGGCCGTGACGAGCACACACGTCTCGTCGACCAAAGCGTCCTCTGCAGCACCAGCAAGCAGGACAGGAACCTTGGCCGAGACGAGCGAACGCGCCTCGTCGACCCAAGCTCTTCCGACAACGCAGCGATACCAGGCAGGGACTTTGGCCGTGTCGAGCACACACGTCTCGTCGACCAAAGCGTCCTCTGCAGCACCAGCAAGCAGGACAGGAACCTTGGCCGAGACGAGCGAACGCGCCTCGTCGACCCAAGCTCTTCCGACAACGCAGCGACACCAGGCAGGGACTTTGGCCGTGACGAGCACGCACGTCTCGTCGACCAAAGCGTCCTCTGCAGCACCAGCAAGCAGGACTGGAACCTTGGCCGAGACGAGCGAACGCGCCTCGTCGACCCAAGCACTTCCGACAACGCAACGACACCAGGCAGGGGCTTTGGCCGGGACGAGCACACACGTCTCGCCGACCAAAGAATTCCCCATAGATTAGCAACCCCGGGCAGAAACCTTGACAGAAATGCCCTCGCATGGGGCATCGAATCAAGAACCCACCCGAGGGAAACTCAACGAGACAATACCCAACACCGGCAATAAACACAAAACCCCGACGCTACGTCCCAACGGATCGGGGACTACAACCGCAGAGACCCAACAAGACAGGTCACCACGTAAGCACAGGACTTCAGACGGACAAAGCTATGATTTGGAACCACTAGCGGACGCAGCCACAGCACGAGAGAAAAACCCATTCCGCGCACGCGACGTGGACATGGCACGAGAGAAGAACCCCTTCCGACGAATCGACGAGGATGACTACGACTCTGAAATTCTGGCCGCCGTCGCAGCCATGGAGCTGGAAGAACTCTCACCCTGGCAGGCAGATTCGGACTCAGTGCCACCTCCCACACCCGAAGCAGCCAAGTTCTTGGAGGAGGAACTGGAGAAATTCGAAGGATTGAACGGGATATCGCAGATCGCCGAGCACACCATCACCATGCGGGACGACAAGCCCGTGAAGCAACGCTACTTCACAAAGAATCTAGCCCTGCAGAAGATCATTGACGCCCAAGTGACAGAACTACTCCAAGACGGTAGGATCGAGCCATCCAAGAGCCCCCACAGCGCACCATCGTACTGGTAGGGAAGAAGTCGGGAGAGATGCGGATGTGCGTGGACTATCGGCAGTTAAATGCCCGATCGGTACCAGATGCCTACCCGCTGCCACGCATTAATCACATACTGGAAAGGCTCCGCAACGCATGCTACATTTAACGCTGGACCTGAAGAACGGATACTGGCAGATCCCGGTAGCCGAGGGCAGCAGAGAAGCCACCGCCTTCACAGTCCCGGGCCGAGGCCTCTTCCACTGGAAGGTCATGCCGTTTGGCCTCCACTCAGCGTCAGCGACCTTTCAACGGGCCCTGGACAGCGTCATTGGACCCGACATGGAGCCGTACGCCTTCGCGTACCTAGACGACATCATCGTGATCGGAGCAAGCCTGGAAGAACACATCAAGAACTTGCGAGAGGTCTTCCGTAGACTGCGGGAAGCCAACCTCAGGCTGAACCGGAACAAATGCAGCTTCTTCAGGAAGAGTCTAGTATATCTCGGGCACGTTATTAGCGAACAAGGCATTCACACCGATCCAGGAAAGGTCATCGCAGTCCAGAAGCTAACCCCACCCACCACGTTGAAGGAGCTACAACGTTGCATTGGAATGGCCTCATGGTATCGACGTTTTGTCCCTAACTTCACCACCATAGTCCAGCCCATGACGATCCTTTTGAAGAAACACCAGAAGTGGGTCTGGTCCGAGGAGCAACAGAAGGCATTTGAAACTCTCAAGGAAAAACTGACCCAAGCACCGGTACTGGCATGCCCAGATTTCGAGGGAAAGTTCGTCTTGTTCGGACGCCAGCGCATACGGCCTCGGAGCCGTGCTAACACAACAGATAGCAGGAGAGGAAAGGGTCATCGCCTACGCCAGCCGACGACTACTCAAGGCCGAAGAGAACTACTCCGCCACCGAAAAGGAGTGTCTGGCTTTAGTCAATTCGAAAACTTCGCTGCTTCCTGGAGGGATACCATTTTGATGTGATCACGGACCATCTCGCGTTCAAATGGCTTAACTCCATCGATAATCCCACAGGCCGCATCGCTCGATGGGCACTAGAACTGCAACAATACCAGTTCGACATCCATTACCGACGTGGAAGCCAGAATATCGTGGCCGACACCCTCTCACGACAGCCAGTGGAGGCGCTCCAGCGCACTGATGAAGAGGAGAAAACCTGCCCATGGCTCAGACGGCTACAAAAACGCATCCAGGACCAGCCAGAGAAACATCCAGAGTTCATCACGGAAAACGGGCAGATCTACAAACAGGCAAGCAACAGATCGATCGAAGAGGACCCCATTCAGTGGAAATTGTGCACCGCCAAGGACCATCGGCAACGAGTGTTAGAAGAATGCCACGACCACCCAACAGCAGGACACGTAGGAATCCGAAAGACAGCCACACGAATCACCCAGCGGTACTACTGGCCTGGACTTTATCGAGATGTCGCGCGCTACGTCCAACGATGTGTTAGTTGCCAGCGATTCAATGTGAGCCAAGGTGAGCCTCGGTCCAAGCACGGGAACACTATGCTCTTGGTGTTCTTCGACGCTTTCAGCAAATGGGTAGAATTGATTCCACTCCGCAAAGCTACGACAGCACTCCTAGAAAAGGCATTCCGAGAACGAATTCTGGGTAGGTTTGGCATCCCCAGAAAACTCGTCTGTGACAATGGGACTCAGTTCACAAGTCACTCGTTCCGAAATTTCTGCAAATTAGCTGGCATCGAATTGAAGCACACAGCACCTTACACCCTACAACAAAACCCCACCGAGCGTGCCAACAGGACAATCAAGACAATGATTGCCCAGTACATCAATGGAGATCAACGAACCTGGTACGACCTGCTTCCCGAACTCAGCCTGGCCATCAACAGTACCGCTTCCACCACCACAGGCTTCAGCCCAGCTTGTATCGTACTGGGTCGGGAGCCACGGTTACCAGGAGCCCTCTACGAGGAGACCACCCCAGGATTGGGCGAAATGGCAGAAACGCCTCCCGACGAAGCTACGAGACTGCAGGAGATCTTCAAGGTGGTGCGCCAAAACACCCAACAGGCATCACAGAACCAGGGGAGGTTATACAACCTCAGACGACGTGAATGGAAACCCACCATCGGGACACTGGTCATGCTACGACAACACCATCTCTCCAAGGCAGCGGACAATTTCGCTGCGAAGCTGGCACCGAATTACGAGGGTCCATATCGGGTAATAAAGTTCCTCTCCCCGACCATAGTACGCCTGCAGCAACCCAACGGACGGCAACGACGAACCGCCGGGCTGGCGGATCTCAAGGTATTCCACGAACGCCACGATGACGAAAACCACGAAGACACCGCAGACGAAGACGACCCGGGCGGACGAGCCCTCCCACACGCGAGTGCATGAGGGCCACTTAGGGCAGTGCGCTGTCCTAACGTCCTAACGGGCAGCCGCGTATACACCCACTGTAAGACCAGAAGCACCTCTACGTAAATAGTCATAAGCCAAACATTGTAATAACCACACAATACCTTAGCTTTAGCTCCAGCATGTAAGTCGCACCTATAGGTAGGGCATGGATAGGGCAATAGCGTAATTCTCCAGGTTTTAACCCCGAGGGTTTCTCTCCTTAGGAACAAAGACCCGAACATCGCCCGGGCGGACGACGCACAGCCTCTAGGGGCAGAAGGTGGTCACCAAGGACACCCTAGAGGCGCGACGCCGCCAGGGATAGCAGCCCACGACTACCCGTCGACATCTAACGAGTGCCCGTTGCCATCGCACACCCCATCAAAAGAATCGGACCACGAGGAAGGACCCTCAAGCGCCATCGGACAACCACAGTCCAGCAACGCCACCAGGCGAGCAGAACCACCGCAAGCCTTCATCAAGGCATGCAAAGCACTCGACGCCAAGACCAGGCCAACACGCCAAGGAAACACAGCAACCCCCCGGTTGCCGAGCTTAGGCCAGGGAGCCGCCGGGGCAACACAGACGCCGTAGGTACCTGCCACTGGGCGCATACGCTTGCCGACGATCGCCAGGGTTATCTTCCGGCAGAGGCAGCCTACCGCCTCGAGATGACGACGAACCCATGGGAGAAGACGACGGACGCCTACGAGGGGACGACGAAAGTACCCTCATACGGCCAGGTCAAGAATCCGGCATCGACGAAGGTTGGGGTTCCTCCGGATCCGACGAAGGACCGGAAGTGGAACGGCCACCATCCCCGCTGCTGGTGCCCGCGGAGCCAATGGACCCACATCACGTCCCGGCCCCAGAGCCCCTAGAGGTAGAAGCCGCGCCCAACGCGGAGATACCCGCACCGGAGCCTGAGGTAGAGCGGCCACAGTCACCAAGGCCAGGTGTAGCAGACCCAAGAGACCCTGACGGTGTCCAAGCCTCCGCACCTATCGAGGAAGTCGCCTACGACGAGGAGGTTCCTCAGCTACCACCCGAGGGGGCCAGCGAGGAAGCGGACACCTCACTCGAGCTAAGCGAATCAAGGCTCGAAGATCTCCTGGTCCTATTCGATGGAATGCCCGCGTTACACGAGCTCCAGGAGGAACAGGGGTGGCCAGTAGCACCCGCGGAATGGAGGGTGGAGACCCCGGAGAGGCGTATCCCAGCCACGCTACGGGACAACCTCCTGCAACGCGCACGGGTCAACGGACCTCGAACCCGGACCATCGAGGAGCACGAGGGCCGACAGTTTCGGGTCTCCACAAATCGGGGAGGCCAGGTTTTTATTTCAATCCGCCCCCAAAGTAGGAAGGGAGTGTGAAGGAGCATACCCCTTCACAACGACGTAGGCCAGCGATAAGCAACATTCGTCCGGGAGGCGAAGGTATGCAGACCAGGCTGGAGCCTGCTAAGATTATTTTTATTTCATTTCTTCCCCTTTTGTTTTCTAGTTAGTAAGTTATAATCACATAGTATAAATATAGGGTAAGAAAAGGAAAAAAGGAAGTATTATTTAAGGCAACAAATCACAGGGACCAGCAGAGCACAGCACTGGCAGAGACCAGTAGAGAGCATCACTGACAGCAGACGCGGCAGCAGAGGCCGGAGCAGAGACACGAAGCAGCAGACACAGCAGCAGAGGCCGGAGCAGAGACACGAAGCAGCAGACACCGGAGCCGAGATCAACGGCAGAGACCAGCAGCAGAGGCTGGAGCAGAGACACGGAGCAAAGACAAACGCAAACCCACCCTCACATGCCGAAGCGAGCCACGCACGACCAAGAGAGAGAGAGCGAAAGCTGCGCCAATAGCGCCCACGCACGACCCAGGGAGAGCGAGAGCGGGCCAAAGCACCCAAGCACGACCCAGAGAGAGAGCGAAAGCTGCGCCAATAGCGCCCACGCACGACCCAGGGAGAGCGAAAGCTGCGCCAAAAGCACCCACGCACGACCCAAAGAGAGCGAGACAAAAGGCACGCGACAAAAGCGCCGGGTCGCGGCAGAAGCTGGGGGCAGAGGCTCGAACGGCCGGCTGAGCCGGCTGCCAAAAATATGGAGATCGAGAGTCAAGATCGAGCCTCCACCAAGGACAGTCGTGAGTGCGGGAAAGTAAATCCGAATCGATCGCGATTGGAAAGCCAAACGGACAGCGCCAGTTCTGCCATTTTTCTGGATCAGCGAGGAGCAGCAGCCGCAGGAAAGATGATGGGCCAGAGTTCTGCTGAGAAAGAGGGGTAAGCTGGCCTTGCGTAAGCGAGTTAGAGTGAGATAGGTGCGACAGTAGGGAACAGCAGTAGGTTTTACACACATACATACATAGATAGCGAAGCAGGCAGACAATAAAGAAATGAAGTAAGACAACTACCGTGACTCTCATTTAACTTTTCACTATCAATATATTGATCGTTCATGGACCAACGCCCGATTGTTTCCTCCCTTCCCCTCCGTCATGGTACCAACTTCCTTTTGCATGCCCGGGACCTCAGCCAGTGGAGTTGTACGCGGATGCCACGGCTTCCACGAACTGAGCTCTCCCCCTCCCAGTAGAAAACTCCTCCTGTAGAACACCCCCTTCCCTATCCTTGGGGACGCCAGCTAGCAAGTTTGTACGCGGACGCCACGAATTTGCGAACCTGACGCTCCCCCTTCCCCTTGGTTTTCCTCCTTAACTTAGTCTTCCCCGTTGATGGTACAGTCGACACCACGTGCTCCACTCCACGTACACCGAGCCCCCCGGGTCATACGCCCCGCCTCCGCACGCTCCACGAGGTGCTGAGCACACCCTACCCCCCGGGGCCACGGCCCCGCAACACGTGTATTCCCCGCATGCGGCCACAGCCAGGCCGACCGTGCTACGACCAGTCACCGTGGAGGGTACACCCCTTCCGCGCCCCTGCAAACCTAACCTAAGGTAATCTGTACTAAGCGAGCCACGTGTGTCGCCGGGTGACCCTCACCCGAGCGATCCCTTCGCACTCGTTTTTCCCCCCCTCAGTCGGAGCGAACCCCGCACCTGACACGCGCCCTCCGATCCCTCTCTTTGGTCTGCAAACACAAATTGGCTGTATGGAAGATCGGGCCCTGGACAGACTGAGAGGCTGTACCCCGGCCTGAGACAGGAACTTCCTTACAACTGTGATTCTAGCTTTTGCTATGAGTAACTGTTGCTTAAACTGGTTTAAGGGTAAGGGCTTCCTGTTTTCTTGAATGACGTTTTCCAAACTGCTTTCTGCTGAATGTTGGGTATTTAAATCTGAATCTAATTCCATTTGTTCATCATCACTGTCTGTTATATGATTTATTTGAATTTGAGATAAAGCGTCTGCTACTATATTGGTTGAGCCTGGTTTATATATGATCTTTGGTGAAAAACTTTCAATAAAGCAGTACCACCGTTTCATTTCTATATTTGGATTGTTCTGTGGCATTGTAAAGGACAATGGTTGGTGTTCTGTTTAAATTTCAAATCCACTAACTCCGTATAAATAAATTCCTAAATTCTTCGGTGCCCACACTATTGCTAATAATTGTTTTTTCTTTATGGCATAAAGTTGCTCAGTTTTGCTAAGGCTTTTGGAAATAAATGTTATGGGGTTCCCTTCTTGTGATAATACTGCACCTATTGCTATGTTTGATGCATCTGTGGTTAGAGTGAATTTTTTATTGTAATCCGGTTGTACTAATTCTATATGTGCTATTAAACCATCTTTTAGAATACTAAATGCTTCCACTGCTGTTTCATCAAAGCTTTTTTTGATGCTCTTTTTGAAATCTTCCCATTGACTCCACTTAAATACTTTGTTAGTGGTTTGGCAATTGTCGCATAGTTCCGGACGATTTTTCTATAATACCCTGTTAATCCTAGGAAACTGCGTAGCTCTCGGACATTTTTCGGAATTGGATATTTCTTCTCCCCGACCATAGTACGCCTGCAGCAACCCAACGGACGGCAACGACGAACCGCCGGGCTGGCAGATCTCAAGGTATTCCACGAACGCCACGATGACGAAAACCACGAAGACACCGCAGACGAAGACGACCCGGGCGGACGAGCCCTCCCACACGCGAGTGCATGAGGGCCACTTAGGGCAGTGCGCTGTCCTAACGTTCTAACGGGCAGCCGCGTATACACCCACTGTAAAACCAGAAGCACCTCTACGTAAATAAGCCAAACATTGTAATAACCACACACAATACCTTAGCTTTAGCTCCAGCATGTAAGTCGCACCTATAGGTAGGGCATGGATAGGGCAATAGCGTAATTCTCCAGGTTTTAACCCCGAGGGTTTCTCTCCTTAGGAGACCCGAACATCGCCCGGGCGGACGACGCACAGCCTCTAGGGGCAGAAGGTGGTCACCAAGGACACCCTAGAGGCGCGTCGCCGCCAGGGATAGCAGCCCACGACTACCCGTCGACATCTAACGAGTCCCCGTTGCCATCGCACATCCCATCAAAAGAATCGGACCACGAGGAAGGACCCTCAAGCGCCATCGGACAACCACAGTCCAGCAACGCCACCAGGCGAGCAGAACCACCGCAAGCCTTCATCAAGGCATGCAAAGCACTCGACGCCAAGACCAGGCCAACACGCCAAGGAAACACAGCAACCCCCCGGTTGCCGAGCTTAGGCCAGGGAGCCGCCGGGGCAACACAGACGCCGTAGGTACCTGCCACTGGGCGCATACGCTTGCCGACGATCGCCAGGGTCATCTTCCGGCAGAGGCAGCCTACCGCCTCGAGATGACGACGAACCCATGGGAGAAGACGACGGACGCCTACGAGGGGACGACGAAAGTACCCTCATACGGCCAGGTCAAGAATCCGGCATCGACGAAGGTTGGGGTTCCTCCGGATCCGACGAAGGACCGGAAGTGGAACGGCCACCATCCCCGCTGCTGGTGCCCGCGGAGCCAATGGACCCACATCACGTCCCGGCCCCAGAGCCCCTAGAGGTAGAAGCCGCGCCCAACGCGGAGATACCCGCACCGGAGCCTGAGGTAGAGCGGCCACAGTCACCAAGGCCAGGTGTAGCAGACCCAAGAGACCCTGACGGTGTCCAAGCCTCCGCACCTATCGAGGAAGTCGCCTACGACGAGGAGGTTCCTCAGCTACCACCCGAGGGGGCCAGCGAGGAAGCGGACACCTCACTCGAGCTAAGCGAATCAAGGCTCGAGGATCTCCTGGTCCTATTCGATGGAATGCCCGCGTTACACGAGCTCCAGGAGGAACAGGGGTGGCCAGTAGCACCCGCGGAATGGAGGGTGGAGACCCCGGAGAGGCGTATCCCAGCCACGCTACGGGACAACCTCCTGCAACGCGCACGGGTCAACGGACCTCGAACCCGGACCATCGAGGAGCACGAGGGCCGACAGTTTCGGGTCTCCACAAATCGGGGAGGCCAGGTTTTTATTTCAATCCGCCCCCAAAGTAGGAAGGGAGTGTGAAGGAGCATACCCCTTCACAACGACGTAGGCCAGCGATAAGCAACATTCGTCCGGGAGGCGAAGGTATGCAGACCAGGCTGGAGCCTGCTAAGATTATTTTTATTTCATTTCTTCCCCTTTTGTTTTCTAGTTAGTAAGTTATAATCACATAGTATAAATATAGGGTAAGAGAAGGAAAAAAGGAAGTATTATTTAAGGCAACTAATCACAGGGACCAGCGGAGCGCAGCACTGGCAGAGACCAGCAGAGAGCATCACTGACAGCAGACGCGGCAGCAGAGGCCGGAGCAGAGACACGAAGCAGCAGACACCGGAGCAGAGATCAGATCAGAGATCACGGCAGAGACCAGCAGCAGAGGCCGGAGCAGAGACACGAAGCAGCAGACACAGCAGCAGAGGCCGGAGCAGAGACACGAAGCAGCAGACACAGCAGCAGAGGCCGGAGCAGAGACACGAAGCAGCAGACACCGGAGCCGAGATCAACGGCAGAGACCAGCAGCAGAGGCCGGAGCAGAGACACGAAGCAGCAGACACCGGAGCCGAGATCAACGGCAGAGACTAGCAGCAGAGGCCGGAGCAGAGACACGGAGCAAAGACAAACGCAAACCCACCCTCACATGCCAAAGCAAGCCACGCACGACCAAGAGAGAGAGAGCGAAAGCTGCGCCAATAGCGCCTACGCACGACCCAGGGAGAGCGAGAGCGGGCCAAAGCACCCAAGCACGACCCAGAGAGAGAGCGAAAGCTGCGCCAATAGCGCCCACGCACGACCCAGGGAGAGCGAAAGCTGCGCCAAAGGCACCCACGCACGACCCAAAGAGAGCGAGACAAAAGGCACGCGACAAAAGCGCCGGGTCGCGGCAGAAGCTGGGGGCAGAGGCTCGAACGGCCGGCTGAGCCGGCTGCCAAAATTATGGAGATCGAGAGTCAAGATCGAGCCTCCACCAAGGACAGTCGTGAGTGCGGGAAAGTAAATCCGAATCGATCGCGCTTGGAAAGCCAAACGGACAGCGCCAGTTCTGCCATTTTTCTGGATCAGCGAGGAGCAGCAGCCGCAGGAAAGATGATAGGCCAGAGTTCTGCTGAGAAAGAGGGGTAAGCTGGCCTTGCGTAAGCGAGTTAGAGTGAGATAGGTGCGACAGTAGGGAACAGCAGTAGGTTTTACACACATACATACATAGATAGCGAAGCAGGCAGACAATAAAGAAATGAAGTAAGACATTTACCGCGACTCTCATTTAACTTTTCACTATCAATATATTGATCGTTCATGGACCAACGCCCGATTGTTTCCTCCCTTCCCCTCCGTCATGGTACCAACTTCCTTTTGCATGCCCGGGACCTCAGCCAGTGGAGTTGTACGCGGATGCCACGGCTTCCACGAACTGAGCTCTCCCCCTCCCAGTAGAAAACTCCTCCTGTAGAACACCCCCTTCCCTATCCTTGGGGACGCCAGCTAGCAAGTTTGTACGCGGACGCCACGAATTTGCGAACCTGACGCTCCCCCTTCCCCTTGGTTTTCCTCCTTAACTTAGTCTTCCCCGTTGATGGTACAGTCGACACCACGTGCTCCACTCCACGTACACCGAGCCCCCCGGGTCATACGCTCCGCCTCCGCACGCTCCACGAGGTGCTGAGCACACCCTACCCCCCGGGGCCACGGCCCCGCAACACGTGTATTCCCCGCAGGCGGCCACAGCCAGGCCGCCCGTGCTACGACCAGTCACCGTGGAGGGTACACCCCTTCCGCGCCCCTGCAAACCTAACCTAGGGTAATCTGTACTAAGCGAGCCACGTGTGTCGCCGGGTGACCCTCACCCGAGCGATCCCTTCGCACTCGTTTTTCCCCCCCTCAGTCGGAGCGAACCCCGCACCTGACACGCGCCCTCCGATCCCTCTCTTTGGTCTGCAAACACAAATTGGCTGTATGGAAGATCGGGCCCTGGACAGACTGAGAGGCTGTACCCCGGCCTGAGACAGGAACTTCCTTACAACTGTGATTCTAGCTTTTGCTATGAGTAACTGTTGCTTAAACTGGTTTAAGGGTAGGAGCTTCCTGTTTTCTTGAATGACGTTTTCCAAACTGCTTTCTGCTGAATGTTGGGTATTTAAATCTGAATCTAATTCCATTTGTTCATCATCACTGTCTGTTATATGATTTATTTGAATTTGAGATAAAGCGTCTGCTACTATATTGGTTGAGCCTGGTTTATATATGATCTTTGGTGAAAAACTTTCAATAAAGCAGTACCACCGTTTCATTTCTATATTTGGATTGTTCTGTGGAATTGTAAAGGACAATGGTTGGTGTTCTGTTTAAATTTCAAATCCACTAACTCCGTATAAATAAATTCCTAAATTCTTCGGTGCCCACACTATTGCTAATAATTGTTTTTTCTTTATGGCATAAAGTTGCTCAGTTTTGCTAAGGCTTTTGGAAATAAATGTTATGGGGTTCCCTTCTTGTGATAATACTGCACCTATTGCTATGTTTGATGCATCTGTGGTTAGAGTGAATTTTTTTCCCATTGACTCCACTTAAATACTTTGTTAGTGGTTTGGCAATTGTCGCATAGTTCCAGACGATTTTTCTATAATACCCTGTTAATCCTAGGAAACTGCGTAGCTCTCGGACATTTTTCGGAATTGGATATTTCTGTATTGTATCTATTTTTTCCGGGACTGTTTTTATGACATTATGGGAAACGATGTATCCCAGGATTTTAGTCTCTAGTTAAACAAATTTAGACTTTTCAAGGAAAATTTTCATGTTAGCATTCTGTAAAATCTGTATTATTCTAATTATATCTACATGGGGCTGATTAATAGTTTTTGAAAATATTATTGTCATCCATATAGACAAGGCAGGTTTTCCCTACTTGTTCTCTAAGTATATTGTCCATTGCCCTTTGGAAGATTCTGGGTGCGTTTGTCAAACCCATTGGCATTCTTAAAAATGCATATTTACCATTATTTATGGAAAACGATGTTTTTTCTATGTCTGATTCTTTCATCAATTTCTGATAGAATTCCGATTCCAAATAAATAGCAGAGAAATACTTTGCCTTTCCAAAATTGGAAAGAATTACAGAAGGGTCCTGCATGGGGATATCTGTCTGGTATTGTATTATCATTTAATTTTTTAAAGTCTATTACTAACCTATGTCCAGGAGTTCCATCTTCATTTACTCCTTTTTTTGGTACAACTATCACTGGCGAATTATATGGGCTCCTACTAGGTCTAATTATACCATCGTCTAACATTTTAATTATTTCATTGTTAACGAAATCGTTAACCGAATAAGCATATGGATATTGCTTACTATATACCGGCCTATCATGTTCAGTATTTATTTCTCCTTTTATATCCGTTCTAAACGGTAACTGCAAATCTATATTTGCATGGTCCTCTTGTATTATATCTATCATTCTTTCCCTGAGTTTCTCTAAATTTTCCGCTTCATGAGAGAGTGTGTTATTCAATCTGATCATTTCCGAATTTATATTCAGAATTTCAGAATTTATATGTTTATTTAAGTCGGATATTTCTACGACGGCATGTTCAGGATATTTGCATCCCAAACTATTTGCTTTTGTATTGACGGATATTTCTACGTCGGCGTAGAAGCTATTTTCTCTTGTTTTGACGGATAGTTCTACGTCGGCGTGCTCACGATTTATTGATCCCAAGCTATATAAACTATTTTTGTCGGATTCTTCAACGACGGCATATTCAGGATTTTTGAATACCAAACTATTTATTTTTGAGTTGACGAATAATTCTACGTCGGCATGCTCAGGAGTCCTTGATCCCAAGCTATATAAACTTCTTTCTACCTGTACTGAATCGGTTTTTCTACCTTTCCTGCTTCAAATATTTTTATACCGAGTACTCGAAGAGTATAGGGGTATATTAGATTTGTTGAAAAAATGGATGTGTGTAACACCCAGAAGGAAGCGTTTCCGACCCCATTAAGTATATATATTCTTGATAAAATTGAGTATAAACTCCAATTAAGGAAGTGGTGATCAAGTAAAAGCTGCTAACTTTTTTCTTTTAATGGTTAAATTCCATTTATACTTCTGTTTATATAGTTTAAATAAAACATAAAATTTTCATTGTAAAAATAAAATTCTTTTTTTTCTATAAATTACTAAATATAATTCACTATATTCAAAGATTAATTAATCTCCATAACATCTTCAGTGTCATACTCTAAATATAAGCTATTTGAATACAAAAATAATAAAAAATTAAATAAAATAAAAATTAAAAATACAAATAATATTAAATAAATTTTTAAATTATTATTATGTATTAAAAATAGAGTCGATATAGCCATGCCTGTCTGTCCGTCCGTCTGTCCGTCCGTCCGTCTTCATTAGTGTCTATAGCTCAGAGACTGTAAAAGCTAGAGCAACCTAATTTTGTATCCAGACTCCTGTCCTATCACACTGTTACAAGTGTATTTCAAAATTTCGACCCGCCCCCTTCCGCCCTCCCTAAAAACGCTGATTCATAGAGAATGACCATATCTATCAGAGTGTTGAATCTGGATCGAATCAGTATATAAATATAGCTGTAATGAAGAAAACCATTTCGAAATGCATCGTTCCTTCTCGCTCTCTCTTACACACAGGGGTGGGCGCAATGCCTGATCGAATTTTTGACGCCTAGATCTCAGAGACTATAAGAGCTAGATCAACGAAATGAAGAAAACCATTTCGAAATGCATCGTTCCTTCTCGCTCTCTCTTACACACAGGGGTGGGCGCAATGCCTGATCGAATTTTTGACGCCTAGATCTCAGAGACTATAAGAGCTAGATCAACCAATCTTTCTATCCAAGCTTGTGTGTTATCAAACCGAGACGAGTTTGTTTTAAAATTTGGCCACGCCCCCTTCCGCCCCCACAAAAGATGAAAATCTACAATTTTGAAGATACGGGAAAACCAAAAACACAGAGAAGGAAAAAAGGAAGTATTATTTAAGGCAACTAATCACAGGGACCAGCGGAGCGCAGCACTGGCAGAGACCAGCAGAGAGCATCACTGACAGCAGACGCGGCAGCAGAGGCCGGAGCAGAGACACGAAGCAGCAGACACCGGAGCAGAGATCAGATCAGAGATCACGGCAGAGACCAGCAGCAGAGGCCGGAGCAGAGACACGAAGCAGCAGACACAGCAGCAGAGGCCGGAGCAGAGACACGAAGCAGCAGACACAGCAGCAGAGGCCGGAGCAGAGACACGAAGCAGCAGACACCGGAGCCGAGATCAACGGCAGAGACCAGCAGCAGAGGCCGGAGCAGAGACACGAAGCAGCAGACACCGGAGCCGAGATCAACGGCAGAGACTAGCAGCAGAGGCCGGAGCAGAGACACGGAGCAAAGACAAACGCAAACCCACCCTCACATGCCAAAGCAAGCCACGCACGACCAAGAGAGAGAGAGCGAAAGCTGCGCCAATAGCGCCTACGCACGACCCAGGGAGAGCGAGAGCGGGCCAAAGCACCCAAGCACGACCCAGAGAGAGAGCGAAAGCTGCGCCAATAGCGCCCACGCACGACCCAGGGAGAGCGAAAGCTGCGCCAAAGGCACCCACGCACGACCCAAAGAGAGCGAGACAAAAGGCACGCGACAAAAGCGCCGGGTCGCGGCAGAAGCTGGGGGCAGAGGCTCGAACGGCCGGCTGAGCCGGCTGCCAAAATTATGGAGATCGAGAGTCAAGATCGAGCCTCCACCAAGGACAGTCGTGAGTGCGGGAAAGTAAATCCGAATCGATCGCGCTTGGAAAGCCAAACGGACAGCGCCAGTTCTGCCATTTTTCTGGATCAGCGAGGAGCAGCAGCCGCAGGAAAGATGATAGGCCAGAGTTCTGCTGAGAAAGAGGGGTAAGCTGGCCTTGCGTAAGCGAGTTAGAGTGAGATAGGTGCGACAGTAGGGAACAGCAGTAGGTTTTACACACATACATACATAGATAGCGAAGCAGGCAGACAATAAAGAAATGAAGTAAGACATTTACCGCGACTCTCATTTAACTTTTCACTATCAATATATTGATCGTTCATGGACCAACGCCCGATTGTTTCCTCCCTTCCCCTCCGTCATGGTACCAACTTCCTTTTGCATGCCCGGGACCTCAGCCAGTGGAGTTGTACGCGGATGCCACGGCTTCCACGAACTGAGCTCTCCCCCTCCCAGTAGAAAACTCCTCCTGTAGAACACCCCCTTCCCTATCCTTGGGGACGCCAGCTAGCAAGTTTGTACGCGGACGCCACGAATTTGCGAACCTGACGCTCCCCCTTCCCCTTGGTTTTCCTCCTTAACTTAGTCTTCCCCGTTGATGGTACAGTCGACACCACGTGCTCCACTCCACGTACACCGAGCCCCCCGGGTCATACGCTCCGCCTCCGCACGCTCCACGAGGTGCTGAGCACACCCTACCCCCCGGGGCCACGGCCCCGCAACACGTGTATTCCCCGCAGGCGGCCACAGCCAGGCCGCCCGTGCTACGACCAGTCACCGTGGAGGGTACACCCCTTCCGCGCCCCTGCAAACCTAACCTAGGGTAATCTGTACTAAGCGAGCCACGTGTGTCGCCGGGTGACCCTCACCCGAGCGATCCCTTCGCACTCGTTTTTCCCCCCCTCAGTCGGAGCGAACCCCGCACCTGACACGCGCCCTCCGATCCCTCTCTTTGGTCTGCAAACACAAATTGGCTGTATGGAAGATCGGGCCCTGGACAGACTGAGAGGCTGTACCCCGGCCTGAGACAGGAACTTCCTTACAACTGTGATTCTAGCTTTTGCTATGAGTAACTGTTGCTTAAACTGGTTTAAGGGTAGGAGCTTCCTGTTTTCTTGAATGACGTTTTCCAAACTGCTTTCTGCTGAATGTTGGGTATTTAAATCTGAATCTAATTCCATTTGTTCATCATCACTGTCTGTTATATGATTTATTTGAATTTGAGATAAAGCGTCTGCTACTATATTGGTTGAGCCTGGTTTATATATGATCTTTGGTGAAAAACTTTCAATAAAGCAGTACCACCGTTTCATTTCTATATTTGGATTGTTCTGTGGCATTGTAAAGGACAATGGTTGGTGTTCTGTTTAAATTTCAAATCCACTAACTCCGTATAAATAAATTCCTAAATTCTTCGGTGCCCACACTATTGCTAATAATTGTTTTTTCTTTATGGCATAAAGTTGCTCAGTTTTGCTAAGGCTTTTGGAAATAAATGTTATGGGGTTCCCTTCTTGTGATAATACTGCACCTATTGCTATGTTTGATGCATCTGTGGTTAGAGTGAATTTTTTTCCCATTGACTCCACTTAAATACTTTGTTAGTGGTTTGGCAATTGTCGCATAGTTCCAGACGATTTTTCTATAATACCCTGTTAATCCTAGGAAACTGCGTAGCTCTCGGACATTTTTCGGAATTGGATATTTCTGTATTGTATCTATTTTTTCCGGGACTGTTTTTATGACATTATGGGAAACGATGTATCCCAGGATTTTAGTCTCTAGTTAAACAAATTTAGACTTTTCAAGGAAAATTTTCATGTTAGCATTCTGTAAAATCTGTATTATTCTAATTATATCTACATGGGGCTGATTAATAGTTTTTGAAAATATTATTGTCATCCATATAGACAAGGCAGGTTTTCCCTACTTGTTCTCTAAGTATATTGTCCATTGCCCTTTGGAAGATTCTGGGTGCGTTTGTCAAACCCATTGGCATTCTTAAAAATGCATATTTACCATTATTTATGGAAAACGATGTTTTTTCTATGTCTGATTCTTTCATCAATTTCTGATAGAATTCCGATTCCAAATAAATAGCAGAGAAATACTTTGCCTTTCCAAAATTGGAAAGAATTACAGAAGGGTCCTGCATGGGGATATCTGTCTGGTATTGTATTATCATTTAATTTTTTAAAGTCTATTACTAACCTATGTCCAGGAGTTCCATCTTCATTTACTCCTTTTTTTGGTACAACTATCACTGGCGAATTATATGGGCTCCTACTAGGTCTAATTATACCATCGTCTAACATTTTAATTATTTCATTGTTAACGAAATCGTTAACCGAATAAGCATATGGATATTGCTTACTATATACCGGCCTATCATGTTCAGTATTTATTTCTCCTTTTATATCCGTTCTAAACGGTAACTGCAAATCTATATTTGCATGGTCCTCTTGTATTATATCTATCATTCTTTCCCTGAGTTTCTCTAAATTTTCCGCTTCATGAGAGAGTGTGTTATTCAATCTGATCATTTCCGAATTTATATTCAGAATTTCAGAATTTATATGTTTATTTAAGTCGGATATTTCTACGACGGCATGTTCAGGATATTTGCATCCCAAACTATTTGCTTTTGTATTGACGGATATTTCTACGTCGGCGTAGAAGCTATTTTCTCTTGTTTTGACGGATAGTTCTACGTCGGCGTGCTCACGATTTATTGATCCCAAGCTATATAAACTATTTTTGTCGGATTCTTCAACGACGGCATATTCAGGATTTTTGAATACCAAACTATTTATTTTTGAGTTGACGAATAATTCTACGTCGGCATGCTCAGGTGTCCTTGATCCCAAGCTATATAAACTTCTTTCTACCTGTACTGAATCGGTTTTTCTACCTTTCCTGCTTCAAATATTTTTATACCGAGTACTCGAAGAGTATAGGGGTATATTAGATTTGTTGAAAAAATGGATGTGTGTAACACCCAGAAGGAAGCGTTTCCGACCCCATTAAGTATATATATTCTTGATAAAATTGAGTATAAACTCCAATTAAGGAAGTGGTGATCAAGTAAAAGCTGCTAACTTTTTTCTTTTAATGGTTAAATTCCATTTATACTTCTGTTTATATAGTTTAAATAAAACATAAAATTTTCATTGTAAAAATAAAATTCTTTTTTTTCTATAAATTACTAAATATAATTCACTATATTCAAAGATTAATTAATCTCCATAACATCTTCAGTGTCATACTCTAAATATAAGCTATTTGAATACAAAAATAATAAAAAATTAAATAAAATAAAAATTAAAAATACAAATAATATTAAATAAATTTTTAAATTATTATTATGTATTAAAAATAGAGTCGATATAGCCATGCCTGTCTGTCCGTCCGTCTGTCCGTCCGTCCGTCTTCATTAGTGTCTATAGCTCAGAGACTGTAAAAGCTAGAGCAACCTAATTTTGTATCCAGACTCCTGTCCTATCACACTGTTACAAGTGTATTTCAAAATTTCGACCCGCCCCCTTCCGCCCTCCCTAAAAACGCTGATTCATAGAGAATGACCATATCTATCAGAGTGTTGAATCTGGATCGAATCAGTATATAAATATAGCTGTAATGAAGAAAACCATTTCGAAATGCATCGTTCCTTCTCGCTCTCTCTTACACACAGGGGTGGGCGCAATGCCTGATCGAATTTTTGACGCCTAGATCTCAGAGACTATAAGAGCTAGATCAACGAAATGAAGAAAACCATTTCGAAATGCATCGTTCCTTCTCGCTCTCTCTTACACACAGGGGTGGGCGCAATGCCTGATCGAATTTTTGACGCCTAGATCTCAGAGACTATAAGAGCTAGATCAACCAATCTTTCTATCCAAGCTTGTGTGTTATCAAACCGAGACGAGTTTGTTTTAAAATTTGGCCACGCCCCCTTCCGCCCCCACAAAAGATGAAAATCTACAATTTTGAAGATACGGGAAAACCAAAAACACAGAATCATAGAAAATTACCATATCTATCAGAATGTTGAATCTGGATCAGATCGGATCATAAATATAGCCAGAAGGAACAAATGAAATTTCTGTGGCCTTCCAAGCGCAGACTCATTCCCTCTCTCTCTATCGCACACAGCCGTGTATGAATATGTAGGAAGTAGATTTAGACATGTAGAAAAGATAGATGTAAAAAAGTATGTAAACAAATATAGAAACATCTAATAGAGTCAGTTGGTTTTCGTTTAAGCGGTATTTGGGCTAAACTGATTGTTCTGTCCAGTGTTGGCTCTTTTCTGTTGGGCATGGTTATAATTGTTGTTATTTCTCTGATAATAATTATTTGTATTATAACCTCGGTTATAGTTAGTATTATGATTTCCCCTGTAGGGATTATTTTTTGGTCGTTTTTGTATCTGCAAAGATTCGTCCACCTCCATTGGTTCGGGGGCCTGATTTTGTTGTCTGTTATTTAGAAAATAAGGTTGTCCCCAAGACATATTATTTTTTTGGAAGTTGTTTTTCTGTTCGAAAGGTCCGTTGTAGGCTCTTGGTTGTCTCTGGTGGAACCTCAAAGTATTTTGAGTATTTCCTGGATTTTTTGGTGGGTTATTGAATTGGTAGGCAAATTGTGCCCTTCTGTTATTAGCTTGTAGTTCTTGCACCTTGGCCAATGCATTTGGTAGATCTGGTGGATTTAATGAAACCAGTAATTCAGAAATACCGATGTTGAGACCCGTCATGAAAATGCGTAAGGCATTCTGTCTTATTTTTTTTTTGTTTCTTTGTTTACCTCACTGTCCTTACCATAAGTCATGATTGTTTTATTAATTAGCAACGCCATCTTTTTATTGACCTCATTATAAAAGTCTATTATTGACAGGTTCCCTTGTCGAAGAACGCTTAATTCTTATTCGATGATGTATATTGGTCGTTTGTAACTGTACACAAAGTCGAGTCGTGCTAGTATAGCATCAAAGTTTAAAACGGTTCCATGGTTAGTTAGTTTATAGCAGCGAGGGTCCTCCCTACAGCTCTTCCTTGGTTTTCGTATGGTTTTTTTGGTTGGTTGGTTGGTTGGTTTTTTCGTATTCAATTCAATCAATTGAATATTGATACTAGATATTGTTGAATTATTTGTTACGCGCCGAACCTTACGGTTGGTTATTTAATTTCCTCACTTTTCTTTTTATGTTGTCTTAACACTGCGTCACAACGCGTTCTATTGAAGGATTTATTGCATTAATTAATTTTCCTTCTTTGGGTTCAAGCCCACGCAACACTTTTGTTTGTCGGTGCTTTGAATACGCGTGGCCCCACGTTGGGCGCCAATTAAACATTCGCGGTGGCGATTTGTATTTTTAAAAAGTAAAATTGTTTAACTTTATTTCACAAAACTTATTGAGCTTTACAAAATTTAAAGAATTTTAGTTTCGAGGTAAATTGTTCAACCGGATAGGTATCGGCGCGATTTTGGCGACCTTAGTCTTATGTTAACTTTTCCGTTCAGATCCAAGATCAAGACTGACTCTACTGATTCCATCTCCACATCATGAAACCCCAATGGTTCTCTGCTCGATACCATTTTCCTATAAACAAACGGATTGACTCGGATTGGTCATCCAGATCTAGAATTGTGAAATACCAAAAATGCTTGAATCAGAATTGAGCCCAACATTATATGAAAATGTTCTACATTTTATTATATTCCTTAAAATACCGTAAAATACGTCAACCTGAAATCTTCTTCATTCTCAGCGGGAGCTACGAATTCATTTTAGACACATGGTTTCTTGGCGAAAGATTCTTAGAATTTTCGTGAATTCCGAATCTGGTCGACGCTTACCACGCTCCATACAAATTGACCCTCCCTAATGTACATATAAGTATTGCATTAATATTTTAATTTAAAGGCATGCCGTTCAAGCTCTATTATATCATACGTCTGTGCCAAGAATTTAAAGCCATTTTTCCAGAACAAGACAATTTAATGAAAGTTATATCTGTCTTCAGCTCTAGCTTTCAATTATTGCACAAATGCCTCTGGCTCTGCGTTTTGATCTTTGAGTCCAGCTGCTACTTTCCTCTTGCAGTCTGTGCTATCACAGTGCATTCCTCGGAGGTAGCCGAACAAAGAACGAAGAGGAGGGTATTTCACGACCGTCGCGATTGTTTTAACAAGCTTGACTTGCTATTTTTTGCACACACAGAAAACACAACGAGGGCAACAATATGCTTGATTCTACTAAATTGAAATATATATTTACTAACAGACCCGCGCGCTTCGCTGCTTCAGCAAGCATATATTCCCACACACACCCACACAAAGACAACGAAGGGGAACGTTGTGAGCCGCGTCTAGGGCCGCAACTCTACTTTATACCTGGTACTCAGTCAGTATATACATATGTATGTTAGCTTACGATATATGTAATTTATTATATGTTCGCAAAAGGGACAATTTGAATTTTAGACAAAAAATAAAAAAAACGAGGGGGAACGATATGAGCCGCGTCTGCGCCGCGGCTCTTCTTTATACCCGGTACTCAGTCAGTATATATGTATGTGAGCTTGTTGTAATTTATTACATGTTCGCAGAAGGAAAAAATTTAATTTTAGACAAAAAAAAAAAAAAATTTAAGTCGAACCTTTTCGGAGATTTTGATCTATTAGATGTTTCCATATTTGTTTACATACATTTTTTACATCTGCTATTTCTACATGTTTTTATCTACTTCCTACATATACATACGCGGCTGTGTGCGAGAGAGAGAGGGAATCAGTCTGCGCTTGGAAGGCCAGTGAAATTTCATTTGTTCCTTCTGACTATATTTATGATCCGATCTGATCCAAATTCAATACTCTGATAGATATAGTCGTTTTCTATGATTCTGCGTTTTTGGTTTTCCCGTATCTTCAAAATTGTAGATTTTCATCTTTTGTGGGGGCGGAAGGAGGCGTGGCCAAATTTTAAAACAAACTCGTCTCGGTTTGATATCACAGGAGCTTGGATAGAAAGTTTGGTTGATCTAGCTCTTATAGTCTCTGAGAACTAGGCGTCAAAAAATTCGATCAGGCATAGCGCCTACCCCTGTGTGTGAGAGAGAGCGAGAGTGAACGATGCATGTCGAAATGGTTTTCTTCATTGTAGCTATATTTATCATCTGATCTGATCCAGATTCAACAATCTGATAGATATGCTCATTCTCTATGATTCTGCGTTTTTAGTTTTCTTGTATCTTTAAAATTGTGCATGCCACAGATTTTCGTCCTTGGAGTGGGCGGAAGGGGGCGGGGCGAAATTTTAAAATACACTTGTAATAGTGCGATAGGACAGGAGTCTGGATACAAAATAGTGTTCCTCTAGCTTTTATAGTCTTTGAGCTATAGGCGCTAATGAAGACGGACAGACGGACAGACGGACGGACAGACAGACATAGCTATATCGACTCGGCTATTGTAGCTCGGCTTTTATAGTCTTTGAGCTATAGGCGCTAATGAAGACGGACAGACGGACAGACGGACGGACGGACGGACGGACAGACAGACATATCTATATCGACTCGACTATTGATGATGATCAAGAATATATATACTTTATGGGGTCGGAAACGCTTCCTTCTGGGTGTTACACACATAAATTTTTTGCACAAATCTAATATACCCCTTTACTCTTCGAGTACCGGGTATAAAAAGAAATAATAAAATATATGACTTAAATATGTCCCCTGGCGAGAGCAGCGACGTCCGTCCTCAGCCGCTATAGAAGCAGCGTCGTCCGGCCTCAGTCTCCAGAAAGCAGCGACGTCAGCAGCGGCACCGAAAAGAGCGCGAAGCACCGACGCAGTTAGCAGCTAATAGTTAATATCTTCTAACAGACGATCAGCACAGAAAAACTAAAGCCCTATATCTTAATGAGCAAGCACTACTTGTATTTAATAAGTTAGGAGCTAAACTAGCTTAAATGGGATCAATTAACGTATTTTATCGCGATCGGAAATCGGAAAGTCTCTATCGCTCTCCTTGGCTCGATATCGACTGGTCATACCAAAACAATGCCTACTAAAATTCCGCCGTTTTTTCCGCGAGAGTCAAGAGAGAAGAGAATAGAGAAATTTGGAGCAAGAGAACGAATGGAGTCAAACCATTAACGGAAAATTAAATTTTTACAGGAATATATCTATCGGAGCCGATTCTATATACATAAATACATACATACATATATGTGTTAACATACATACTCCTTCTAATTCGATTGCGTGGGGTGGTAGGAGGTTAATGTTTTGGTTTCAAACATATGATGTTGCGAAGCACTCTCTCTCTCTCTCTCTCTCTTATTGACGCTGTTAGCAAATGAGACATGCAAGGTGAATTAAATAATGAGGTGACGTCGTCCGTTGTGGAGAGGACCATGAACTCTTTTTCGGCGCTCAGCATACGACAAGCGGAGGGTTCTCGAAAGAGAGCAGATGTTGTGACGCAGGTATTGTCACCTTATTGCTTAATTCATCTTGGAGACATACGGATGAGTATAAATATACAGTTTCTCTATTGAGAGAGCACTTGTCTGAGTGGGGCAGAGAGTTCTAAAGTGGAAAGAGAGATAGAGAGAAACACTCAAAGAAACGTAACGCCTTTTTTCTCATTCCTTTGACACGCATTTTTAGAGTGAAAAAGATTGCGTTCCCCCTCCCCATACTGTAACGGTTTAAAAATTGTTTACCGTGTGGAAGAGGGTGGGGGGATCTTGCTAAAACATTTAAAAAGCAGATTAACAGCGCATCGTGCATCCGTCTTGTTTGATGAGAGAGGGGCTCTTGGTCATAAGGTGGAAGGGGGAAACAGAGAGCGCACGTACTTGCCAGCCGATAGTGTTTTGATTTCGCAGTTTTTTTTATGGACAATTCCCTTTGTTTTCATAGAGTGAACAAATGCATTCGCAGGTATCCCTCCCACTCCCTAACTATAATGGCTCATTCAAACAGCATATACGCATACTATATTACATATGTATCTTTACATTGGTTTTAAAATACATATATATGTACATACATATATACGTACATATGTATGTAAATCATTGCCTTGGCGGGAGGTAATTGTTCTGGACATATGTATGATATTGCTAGGCATGTTCTTTCTCTCCATCTCTTTCTTTAGTCTCTGTGTGGGGATAGGGACAGATTGATTTGTCAATGTGGGAGGGCGGTGATTGTCGTAAGACATGGAGAAGCAGGCAGCGCATCGCGTTTGTTTGATGGAGTGGGAGTGTTGGTCAGAAGGTGAAAGGGGGAAAAGAGAAAGAGAGAACGCCTGCAAGCAGCTAGTATAGGGTTCGCGCCTGGGTTGCCGGGAATAGCTATTACTCATTACGTGGCGAAGCAGAAGACGAGGAAGAGTGTAAGAGAGAGAGAGAGAGACGGAGCAAACGCATATCTACTAAACCTATCTAAATGGTTTTCTTCATTCTGGCTGTAATAATGATCCGATCTGATTAAAATTCGGCCCCTGGTAGGCCATTCTCTATGATTCTGCATTTTCAGTTATTTAAAAATTGTGGTTGCCACAGATTTTTGTCCTTGTGCGGAAGGGGGCTGGGCGAAAATTTTAAATGCACTGGTAACAGTGTGATATCTCAGGACCCTGTATACAAAATTTGGTTGATCTAGCTTCTATAGTCTTTGAGATCTAGGCGCTCATCTGGTCGGGTGGGCAAAGCAGTGGAGGAGGAGTGAGAGGGGATGTGTAAGCGCTTGGAAGGCGTTGCGTGGCCACTGAAATTTCGTTTGTTCTTTCTGGCTATAATAATGATCCGACCTGATCCAGATTCGGCAATCTTATAGATATGATCATTCTCTATGATTCTGCGTTTTTGATTTTCTCGTATCTTAAAAATTGTGGATTTTCGTCCTTGGTGGGGGCGGAAGGCGGCGTGGCAAAATTTTGAAATACACTTGTACTGAAGTGATATCACAGGAGCATGGATAGAGAGTTTGGTTGCTCGAGCTCTTATAGTCTCTGAGATCTAGGCGCTCATCTGGACGAATGGGCATAGCACCCACCCCGGTGTGTGAGAGAGAGCGAGAGGGAACGATGCATTTCGAAATGGTTTTCTTCCCTCTGACTATATTTTTGATCCGATCTGATCCAAATTCAATACTCTGATAGATATAGTCATTTTCTATGATTCTGCGTTTTTGGTTTTCCCGCATCTTCAAAATTGTAGATTTTCATCTTTTGTGGGGGCGGAAGGGGGCGTGGCCAAATTTTAAAACAAACTCGTCTCGGTTTGATATCACAGGAGCTTGGATAGAAAGTTTGGTGGTTCTAGCTCTTATAGTCTCTGAGAACTAGGCGTCAAAAAATTCGATCAGGCATAGCGCCTACCCCTGTGTGTGAGAGAGAGCGAGAGTGAACGATGCATTTCGAAATGGTTTTCTTCATTGTAGCTATATTTATCATCTGATCTGATCCTAAAGATATGCTCATTCTCTATGATTCTGCGTTTTTAGTTTTCTCGTATCTTTAAAATTGTGCATGCCACAGATTTTCGACCTTGGAGTGGGCGGAAGGGGGCGGGACGAAAATTTGAAATACACTTGTAACAGTGCGTTAAGACAGGAGTCTGGATACAAAATAGTGTTCCTCTAGCTTTTATGGTCTTTGAGCTATAGGCGCTAATGAAGACGGACAGACGGACAGACGGACGGACAGACAGACATAGCTATATCGACTCGGCTATTGTAGCTCGGCTTTTATAGTCTTTGAGCTATAGGCGCTAATGAAGACGGACAGACGGACAGACGGATGGACGGACGGACGGACAGACAGACATAGCTATATCGACTCGACTATTGATGCTGATCAAGAATATATATACTTTATGGGGTCGGAAACGCTTCCTTCTGGGTGTTACACACATACATTTTTTGCACAAATCTAATATACCCCTTTACTCTTCGAGTACCGGGTATAAAAATTAAGTCGAACCTTTTCGGAGATTTTCATATATTAGATGTCTCCATTTTTCTTTACATACGTTTTTTACATCTGTCTTTCCTAAATGTCTACATCTACTTCCTACATATACATACAAGTTAACGTACGCAATTACATTAGTCCCTTATACGAGTTATAAACAATCTTTGGTGTCCCCAGATTCAACCTCGATGTTTGGATTTCAATCTTTGGCTCCCAAATAATTTATAAGCAATCTTTTCTCACACCCCACCTAAAGTGGAAAACAAACTTTTCTCACACCCGCTTCAACACTCTGATAGATATTGTCATTCTCTACAATTCTGCGATTTTAGTTTTCTCGTATCTTTAAAATTGTGCATGCCACAGACTTTCGTCCTTGGAGTGGGCGGAAGGGGTCGGGGCGAAATTTTAAAATACACTTGTAATAGTGCGATAGGACAGGAGTCTGGATACAAAATAGTGTTCCTCTAGCTTTTATAATCTTTGAGCTATAGGCGCTAATGGAGACGGACAGACGGACAGACATAGCTATATCGACTCGGCTTGTGATGCTGATCAAGAATATATATACTTTATGGGGTCGGAAACGCTTCCTTCTGGGTGTTACACACATAAATTTTTTGCACAAATCTAATATACCCCTTTACTCTTCGAGTACTGGGTATAAAAATTAAGTCGAACCTTTTCGGGGATTTTCATATATTAGATGTCTCCATTTTTCTTTACATACGTTTCTTACATCTGTCTTTCCTTAATGTCTACATCTACTTCCTACATATACATACAAGTTAACGTACCCAATTACATTAGTCCCTTATACGAGTTATAAGCAATCTTTGGTGTCCCCAGATTCAACCTCGATGTTTGGATTTCAATCTTTGGCTCCCAAATAATTTATAAGCAATCTTTTCTCACACCCCACCTAAAGTGGAAAACAAACTTTTCTCACACCCGCTTTAATTGAAAAACAATCTCAGCCCACACCCAGCTTTCGGGTAAACAATCGAACACCCGGCTTTCAAGTAAACAATTGAACACCCGGCTTTCTGAAGATTCAGCATTTTTGGTATTTCACAATTCTAGATCTGGATGACCAATCCGAGTCAGTCCGTTTGTTTATAGGAAAATGCAGCAGAGAACCATTGGGGTTTCATGATGTGGAGATGGATCCAGTAGAATCAGTCTTGATCTTGGATCTGAACGGAAAAGTTAACATAAGACTAAAGTCGCCAAAATCGCGCCGATACCTATCCGGTTGAACAATTTATCTCGAAATTGAAATTCCTTAAGTCTTGTTAAGCTTTATAAGTTTTGTGAAATAAAGTTAAACAATTTTACTTTTTAAAAACACAAATCGCCACCGCGAATGTTTAATTGGCGCCCAACGTGGGGCCACGCGTATTCAAAGCACCGAAAAATAAAAGTGTTGCGTGGCTCGAACCCAAAGAAGGAAAATTAATTAATGCAATAAATCCTTCAATAGAACGCGTTGTGACGCAGTGTTAAGACAACATAAAAAGAAAAGTGAGGAAATTAAATAACCAACCGTAAGGTTCGGCGCGTAACAAATAATTCAACAATATCTAGTATCAATATTCAATTGATTGAATTGAATATGAAAAAACCAACTAACCAACCAAAAAAAACCATACGAAAACCAAGGAAGAGCTGTAGGGAGTACCCTCGCTGCTATCAACTATCTAAATTGAAGAACAATTTTATAAATCAAATAAAACGTCATTAGAAGGAAGATATCAAGTTAACCAAAAGAGGGACGACCCCTTCCGAAAAAAATTCGGGAGAATCAGAAAAAATTCAATTTAAGAAACAGATAAATAAATATGAGTAGTTATATGGGGAGGGTCGAATCTAGCCCAGCTGGCTGACTCGGACGACCTCCAGGCGTTCGCTCAAAGAACCAAGATCGCGAGGTCCCCCATTGGAGCTGCGTCCCCAAACGCCGTGAAGATGGACGGCGATACGCCCAAAAGAAGCAGACAGCTTAGCAGCCCTGCAAGTGCAGAAAACAAGACAAAGCGAAAGAGGATCACCAAAAGTCTCCAAGCGCTGGCGACCGAAATGGGCGCGATCAATTACGGACTAGTATCCGAAATATGCGTTAAGAAGCCGGCTACGCGACACGGTAACCTGATTAAGGACTCCCTAACCAACCTGAAGGAGCTGCACTCGGACATCTGCGTGAGAATCAAGGAGGAGGAATCGAGGATCTCCGATGCCGACAAGCCGGATACGAAGGACTGTCAGACATCCCCGATTCCAGGTTAGCTGGCGGAGCCACCGACACATACATCGGATGCCCCGCATGGAGATGCATGGCTCACGGTGACCCGTCGGCCCAGAAACCGACCGACCACGGCAAACGAGGATCCGGAAAAGAGACCGATAACGATAACGACCCACCCACTTTGTCGAAGAAGGCATGATGCAATCATAATTGCCACCAAAGGAGAACTCTCCTACTCTGACATCTTGAGGATGGTGACGAGGAGAGACGACGGTAAGCTGAAGGAGGTGGGAAATAACGTGGACAGAGTCCGTCGCACAGCCAAGGGAGAGCTGCTACTTGAGCTAAATGGAACGTAGAAGGAGAACACTATCCAGCTGAAGGAGCAAATTGCTTGGCACGCAGGCAGGCGCTAGGGCGCTGGTAAGCGACACCTTCTTGGAGATTCGCGACATCGACGACCTGGCCACCAAAGAGGAGGTCGCCAAGGTACTGTCTGTCCAGGTTGTCCACCAGGTGGGAATTGAATGCATTAGGGCCCTGCGGCCGGGCTATGGAGGTTCTCAGGTGGCTGTTGTCGGGCTTGCGGACCCACTGGCTAAGCGGCTCATAGAGGCTGGTAAGCTCAAGATCGAGTGGACAAGATGCAGGGTCGTAGAGCGAGTAGGACAGAGGCGCTGCTACAAGTGCCTAGCCAAGAGCGACGTCGACCGCAGCAACTGCTGCCTCAAGTGTGGACAGCGGGGCCTCAAAGTGGCAGAGTGCACCAACGACCCTAGATACTTCCTCTGCGCCGAAAAGGATCCGGCTGCAGCGAGCCACATAGCTGGCAGCAAGAAGTGCCCGAGAAGCATCGGAGCCAAATTAACGCCCAGCGAAATGAGGATCTTGCAGCTAAACCTAAACCACTTCGAAGCGGCCCAGAGCCTGCTATCCCAACTAGTCAGAGAGGAATCAGCGGACGTTGCACTTCTTAGTGAACCGTACCGCAGTACCAGTGACCTCAACTTCACGCTAGACGAGACAAAGACAGCAGTGATATGGACATGCGGGCGTTCACGCCACCAAGCAGAGTCGATACGCAAGGGAAATGGCTATGTTCGAGCCAAAGTTGACCAATTTTGGCTATACAGCTGCTACCTTGCACCACGACTGTCGCTCGCCTGTACGCCGCTGTACTTGACGAAGTGGCAGACGACGCACGGGGACGGGCAAATGTCATCTTGGCAGGAGACTTCAACGCCTGGTCAGAGGAATGGGGGTCAAGGCTAACCAACGCCAGAGGCCATACACTTCTAGAAGCCTTCGCCACACTTGAGATAACCCTTCTGAATACGGGATCAGAGGACACGTTCTCACGAGCAGGAATGGGCTCAGTCATCGATCTGTCCTTCTGTAGCAGCAGTCTCGTCGAGGGCACCACGTGGAGCCTAAGCAACGCATACACCGCTAGCGACCACAAAGCCATCATCTGCAGCATCGAGGCCCGCATGCAAGGAACAGCCCCTCAACCAACGGCGATCTTCAACGCCAGAACCCTCAGGCCAGAGACTTTCCTTGAGAGGCTGACCATACCAGAGCCCCAGGGAGGTGCAGAAGCCAGCGCTGCCGAGCTCGTCCGCTCTCTAACATCGGCTTGCAGGGCAAGCACAAGAAAGACAAGGTGCCACTCTCGTCACCGCGAGCCTGTATTCTGGTGGACCACGGTGCACGCCAAACACGCGCGAAAGGAACCCCGGACTTCCTTATAGGGTCACAAGAATACGCCACGAAACGCCGAGCTCTTAAAAAGGCCATAAGAGAAAGCAAGAGGAAGTGGCCCATCTGCCTGATTGACAAAGTGGCCAACGCGCTGGAGCGATGCATAAGCAGAAAACTACAAAACACGATCGTAGAGGCAGGTGACCTGTCTCCGATGCAGTTCGGCTTCACGAAGGCAAGATCGACGACGGACGCGATACGCGTAGTAAAGGACATTGCGGCAAAAGCTATCGAGGGAACCAGATGGCTCGGAGGACGGAAGCACTACTGTCTCGTGTTCACACTCGACGTCAAGAACGCCTTCAACTCGGCAAGGTGGGACGTCATCCTCAGGGCCCTAGCCCGGCTACGAATCTCGGACTACCTGGTAGCCATCATCGAGGACTACTTCAGAGGCCGGATGCTAATCTACAACACCACTGGCGGCACTGTGCAGTACCCGGTGACATGCGGCGTTCCTCAAGGTTCGGTCCTGGGACCAACCCTGTGGAACGTGATGTACGACGCTATCCTCAAACACCAACTACCAAGAGAGGTCCGCATAGTTGGATTTGCAGATGTTTGGACGTTGACGTGCAATGACTGCACCATTAAGTGGCCGATGGGAAATCAGCCGAATGCTGTTACGCGCAAATCCCAGGCCGAAACGCAAAAACCGACCGAGGAGCGCTGCCGCATAACGCGTGAATCGTTAACCGAACCGACCGCGATCATGCAGGAAAGATAGATGTTAGACTAGAATACTATTCGAGGAAAATTAGAACTAATCTTACTAAAGGAATTAAGCATGCATGAAAACTATCGTACACAACAACTACAATTTCTAACTACGAGAAAGGTATGTTAGGAATAGTGATTTAAGAAGAGGAAATATAGAGGGAAATATATAGAGGGAAATATAATCCGAGCATAAAACTCTAAAAGGTTCATGCAAGGAATAATTCAATCTACAAATCGGAAGGAACAAAGGTATATAATTTCTAGTAATTCTAATAGGAATCGTGAAGTTTATGCGGCTCAACAAGTCAGGGCTATCTACGTCACCCTTGATCCACAAGAACCATATTCTAAAATCGGACGAACAAGCGAAATATAGAGAGTCTTTGTTATATAGGGGTCGTCAAATTCCTTTGACCACCTCTTTCTAAACCCAAGCACGCCCATGGCCTTATTTACCATGGTAGAAATGTGTTCAGAAAACTTTAACTTGGGATCTAAAAGAACACCAAGATCATCAACTAGGGTAATTCTCTCGAGAGAACCCCCGCCTAGTGTGTAAGGAGCCAGAAAGGCGCTGGAGCGATGAAATGTCATTACTTTACATTTCGAAGCATTAAGGTATAACAAATTTGCACAACACCATGACTGAAAGCTATTAAGATCGGATTGCAACCTCGAGTGAGATAAGTTATCCTTGAACTGGATACACAGTTTAACATCATCCGCATACATAAGTACTCGAGAGTATGTTAATACCGAAGGCAGGTCATTAATAAAGAGTGTAAAGAGTAGGGGGCCTAGATGGCTGCCCTGTGGTACGCCCGAAGTAACCATAACTGGTGAAGATAGGGAGTTTTTGAAGAGGACTCTTTGGGATCTGGAACAAAGGTAGCTAGAAATCCATCTCAAGAGATTGGGTGGAAACCCTAAAAGGTCAAGTTTTTGTGCTAGGAGAAAGTGGCTTACAGAGTCGAATGCTTTACTGAAATCTGTGTAAATGACATCCGTCTGTAGATTAACTTGGAAGCCTTTAATGATGAAGGAGGTGAACTCCAATAAATTCGTGGTTGTTGATCTCCGCCTTATAAATCCATGCTGGGCAGGAGATATAAGTGATCTGCAAAGATGCTGCAGGTGCGGAGTTAAAATTTTCTCAAAGACTTCAGGAATTGCGGATAACTTGGATATACCTCTGTAGTTCTTCGCGTCAGACTTACTACCTTTCTTATGGAGAGGAAATATGAACGACTCCTTCCATATGGAGGGGAAGCTAGAATAGTTTATGGACAGGCTGAATAGTTTAAGCAACGGTCCACACAGAGACTCGGCGCAGTACCTAAGTACACAGCCGGGAACTCCGTCCGGACCCGGTGAAAACACCGGCTTAACTTTCCGGAGATGATGAAGCAGAGAGTTTTCATTTAGCAAGGGACTGAAGATGCCTGTTAATGTGTGTGTGTGCGTGTATGAAGCTGGGTTGTATACGGTACATAAACCGTCTACAGTTAGGTCGTCGCAACTAGAACTTGAACCAATTGGACTGCGGAGAGGGTATCCTGCGGTGCGCAATTGAGGATCTGAAGATACGGCGACAGCCTCTGATGATTGCGATGGAAATGGTATCCCTTAATGTGCAGGTGAGGGTCTGAAGACACAGCGACAGCCTCTAATGATTGCAGTGGGAATTGAGTGACAGGCAGCTTTGGTACTGTTTCTGATACTGATTTTATTCAACAAAACTTAACTCTATTTATAGGTAACAAAAGGTACAAAATGTGCTGATCTAATAAGAATATGATACAATGGTAAAAATTATAATTGATGTGGAATTAATATTGATGTAATATGATTTTATTGGCAGGTGCTCAATTTGGGCAATTGTGATGGTCAGCAATTGCACCAGTGTTTTGGCTTCTGAAGAATGATCGCATTGTCAGCAGAATTCGCTGCCGAGGCGGTTTATTGTTGACTCAGATCAGGGGGCATTCCAGATCTAATAGGACAGGAAAGTGGGACACAAGACTCAAAAAAAGAGTCAAGTGCATCTGTTCGGGCCAGCAGCCAATTCATCCTAACAATAAAATGCAATTTATTTCCATCGTAATTCAAACCCACTGCACTTAACATTAATACAACAACATATGTAAACGCTAACGTTCGGCAGCGCTGCTGCGCTCTCTCTGTATGCTAAGGGCTCTCCGCAGCCGCCGCTTGGGCTCTTGCATTGATTTGCCGACGTTTCGAAATTAGTGCTATGCTAATCTCTCTGCGCATTGGTTGCATAGGATCTCGTGAACATTTATCTGGCTTGGCAAAGAGCAAGCAATCGGCTTCTGCTAGCCGCCTGTATAAATAAATATTAAACGATTTTAAATCAATTCGTCCTCATTTTGTTTCTGGACATAAATAGGTGCCAAAAAAGCTTGGCATCTCAAACATTGGTGACCCCGACGTGATTAAAGCCATTTGTTAATCGCGTTTCGTTAAAAAAGATATAAAACGAACAATACATTCGTTGCTGTGCAGTTAAATACAAACAAATTCATTTGGTGCACAATTAAGAACAGTTTTATGTGCAAGTCAGTGAGAGTGCCGGTCGTCTGAGATTCCGTTATTTTAACCGTCGAATCTCTCATTCTATGCTCGACCACGGCCACGGTTCTTGACTTTTCGTGTCCCTCATTCTCGCTCTCGGTGTTCACCGTCGCATAATCGTAGAGTCTCTCATTCCATGCTCGGCTGCAGCCACAGTTCTTGGATTTCGTGTCTCTCATTCTCGCTCTCGCTCTGCACCGTCGCTTAAGCAGTATTCTATTCTCCATTTCGCCGCATTGCGAACCGTTTACCATGGACAGCGATCCGAATACAGGCGCGGGCGGAAATATTGCGACAGTTGATACCAGACTGAATCTTTATAAGCGCAAAGTTCAGTCGGTATATAATCGGATGCGATGGCTTGGCAAATCATTCGCAGGCGATAAAGTAGACAAATTAACCGCCGCGGAAATCGACGTTCGCATCGATATGCTGGCAGAAATGCGAGGGAAGTTCAATAAGTCCCACAATGAGCTGGAAGCTCTCAATCAAGATGAGATTGGGAGTGCGATGCGCGACGACTTCGATGCACTCTTCATATCGGTGAAAGCTGAGTTGCTTGCCGCTATCGAAATGGGCCACTGCCAATTCAACCACCCTGCCAGGCCATTCTGGACACAGTACCATCATCATGGCTCACAAGCATCGGCTTCCTGAACTGAAGGTACCCAAGTTCTCCGGTGGGTACGTGGAATACTCGGATTTTATGGCGATGTTCAAATCGGTGATTTGATCGGATGCGGACCTTAGCGACATCGAGAAGTTCCAGCATCTTCGCTCGTGTCTCGCAGATGTGGCCTTGGATTCGGTTCGATCATTGGAGAACTAAAGTGCCAATTAGCGTGCGGCTCTGGATATTCTTGATAACCGTTTTAATAACAAAAGACTTGTTTTTCAGGCACACATTAAGAAGATTCTGGGGCTCAAGAGGGTAGACTCGCCATCGCCGAAAAGGCTACGGGAGTTTTCGGACGCAGTCAATTTGCATATGCGTGCGTTGCGGACATTGGGAAAGGATGAGTAGATCTCTGACTGCATGGTGATCCACGTTCTGCTGCAGAAGCTGGATGCTAAGACGCAAAGGAAATGGGAGGACACATTGTCGGACGCCATTCCTACCGCAGTCGAGTTCTACGAATTCTTGAATGAGCGCTGCCAGAAAATAGAGAGCTTCTAGTAGCGCTCAGGTGGGAGAAAACCAGTCTACTCCTCATCTAAAGAAAACGTTTGTTGCCTTCAAGTCTTCCGCCGACCCGTCTGGATGCACCTTTTGCCATTCAGCGGGCCATGGCATATATTCCTACAAATTATTCGGAAATTTGTCCCTGTTGCTGCGCCACAAGGAAGTGAAGAAGCTTTCCCTCTGTTTTAATTGCCTAAAATCAGGGCATCGCACTCGTGCCTGCAACAGTGGAAAATGTCGCGTATGCAATTGAAGGCATCATAGTTGCTCCGTTTTGAAGATCTGCGATCCATAACGCAAGGCTCCCCACCATCTACTCTGCAGTTCAAGATTCTGTAAGCAGCTCTCCTTCACCTGCGTCTACCTCTCTTGCTGCCCAAGGTCTTCACTCTGATGTTGTGCTTCTGGCTACAGCCGTGGTCCTCGTTAAGAATCGGTCTGGCGTTTTAGTTCCTTGTCGTGCCATACTAGATTCAGGCTCACAACTTTCACCAGCAGCTCCAGCTTAGCAGAACTCAATCACCTGCACTTGTCTCTGGACACGACTCTTACTGCTCTCATTGCCCCTACAATCACCGATTGCCAACCAAGTCTGGCAGTCAATGTATCCGACTGGAGTATTCCCTCGAACATTCAGCTTGCCGATCCTGCCTTTTTCAACCCTCAGCGAGTGGATCTCCTCATTGGTGCGAGCATTTTTTATGATCTCCTCTGCGTAGGGCAAATCAAACTTACTGATGGCCTGCCTCTGCTGCAGAAGACCCGGCTCGGTTGGATCGTATCTGGCGGTGGACAAAGGGTAGCAAGCTCGGCGCTCTTAGGAACTCACGATTCTCCGGTGCCGGAATCTAACCTGGATTCCAGATTGGATAAAACACTTCGCATGTTTTGGGAAGTCGAGAATTGTGTGGAAGCAAGTGTGAATACCAAGGAAGAATTAGATTGCGAAGCGCACTTCGTAACCCACTTTGCACGGTTGCCATCGGGGGAGTATTCAGTTGGTCTCCCGTTAAAACATAATGCTGATCCCTTAGGGGAATCCTATACTCAGGCGTATCGACGATTCATCAATTTGGAGCGCAAATTGGATCGCAACCCAATGCTCAGGGATCGGTACTCCGCCTTTATGAGGGAATACATTGATTTGAAGCATATGTCCCCAGTCAAACCTGATTACCGTGCCCTCTGCAAATATTTCTTGCCTCATCACTGTGTCCTAAAGGAGGACAGTACAACGACAAAACTTCGTGTCGTGTTTGATGGCTCTGCTGCTACATCAACTGGATGTTCCCTGAATGATGTGATAATGTCAGGCCCTGTCATTCAGCCTGCATTGTTTAACATTCTAATTCGCTTTCGCACATATCCAGTTGCTCTCACTGGGGACATTTGTAAGATGTTGCGTACAAGTATCTCCACCTGACAACTACTATCAGTGTATCCTATGGAGAGACTCTGCCCAGTCCGAGATTCAAGTCTACACATTAGACACCGTCACATACGGTACTAGGGCTGCCTAATTTTTAGCAGTTCGCGCAATGCACCAGCTGGCCATCGACGAGGGTGAGTCCTACCCTCTTGGCTCAGCTGCTCTGCAACAGGAGTTCTATGTAGATGATCTCATTTCTGGCGGTAACTCAGTTGCCGAGGTCATGGAGAAGATGCACCAACCTTCCGCTATATTGTCTCGCGGAAACTTAAAGCTTAGGAAATGGTGTTCTAGTCACCCGGAAGTACTCGAGGGAACCCCTGAAGATGACAGAGAGAAATTCCTAAGGTTTCATGATGGAAGCGACATAACTAAGACTCTAGGCTTAGCATGGGACCCCGCTTCAGATCAGCTGCTTTTCGCCTTATCTGCGCTGGACGCAAATTTAAAGCCGTCCAAGCGATCGGTTTTGTCCACGATTGCTCGCTTCTACGACCCCCTGGGATTGATAAATCCTGTCATTGTCAGGTGCAAAGTCTTCCTTCAGCAGCTTTGGAGAGAGCATTTGGATTGGGATGAAAGCCTACCCTCAGCGTTGCATTCAACTTGAATGGACTTGAGAAACAGTTTGGCAAGCATCACTCGGATTTCCTTTCCTCGCGTGGTTCATCATTCCACTACGGCTGTAGAAGTCCATGGATTTTGTGATGCCAGCATAGAAGCATATGGCGCTTGCATATATGTCGTATCCAGGGAAGGGCAGGTGTCGAGCAATGTTTTGTGCTCAAAGTCTCGAGTGGCGCCGCTAAAAACATTATCAATCCCCAAGCTGGAATTAAGTGGAGCCCATTTGCTTGCGAAAATAATGAATAATTTAAAAGAGATTGGAATTTTTACAGGTCAGTTTTACTGCTGGTCGGATTCCTCAACAGCATTATCCTGGATACGACATGAGCCCGCCAAATTTCAAGATTTTGTGGCAAATCGAGTGGCATGAATTCAGGAGTTGACGGCAACCATGGCGCTATGTTCCCACCGCTTTAAATCCTGCTGACATCCTATCTAGAGGCTCACTTCCCAACCACCTTATCCAGTCAGAGCTGTGGTTTCACGGTCCATCGTTTTTGGTAGGCTCCAAGGAAGAATGCCCTGTGTTCCCTGTTCCTGAAATACCGACTTTAGAGCTCCGCAAGCGAGCATTGTTGATCGTGTCTCCACATACCGATCTCACCTCAGGATGCAAATTTGCAAACACATTTTTTGGCATGCAGCGCACCTTTGCCTACATGCATAAATTTGCACATCGTCTTCGGCACTCTGGACTCACGGTTTCCGATATCCGGCAAGGAACTCATCTCCTAATTCATCACATTCAGCTGGCAACCTTGTGGATGGACCTAAAGGAGATTCAACGCAACGGTCAAGTCACGAAATCCAGTTCCATCAGCTCGCTTTCTCCGTTCATCGATCAGTCTGGATTACTTAGAGTTGGAGGGCGCCTTGGAAACTCATCGCTAGGATTTGATGCTCAGCACCCGCTTATTGTGCCCAAGGGACATCCCATAACCTGTGCTCTGATAAGATATTATCACGAGAGGAACCTTCATGCCGGACCTCGTGCCCTGCTTGCCAAAATTCGGCTGGAATATTGGCCAATTGGAGGAATTAAGGCAGTGTCAAAGGAAGTCAGCAAGTGTGTGAGATGCTTCAGGACTAAGCCGCGCATGGTTCAGCACATCATGGGAGACCTGCCTAAGGAGCGTTTGGAAGGATCTCGGCCCTTTGAAGTCACTGGAGTGGATTATTGTGGGCCCTTCTTCTACCGATCAGAAATCCGCACGAGGCCTCCGATCAAGTGCTACATCAGTGTGTTAATTTGCTTCACTTCCAAGGCAATACACATGGAGCTCGTAAAGGACCTGACCACCGCTTCGTTTCTAGGCGCATTAAAGCGTTTCACTGCCACACGAGGAATGCCAAGTCAAATTTGGTCTGACAATGCGACAAACTTCGTTGGCGCCAAGAACGAGCTGCTGGAGCTAAAGAAGCTTTTCATGAGCGACTCGCATGTGAAGGAGGTCCATGAATCCTGCTTGGCTGACTCGATCGACTGGCGTTTCATCCCACAACGCTCTCCGCACTTTGGCGGATTGTGGGAAGCGGCCGTGAAGACTGCAAAACATCACCTGTACTGCTCAGTTGGGCCCTCTGTGCTTGGCTTCGACGAGCTTCGTACTCTGATGTGCCAGATCACGGCAATTGTTAATTCTCGCCCTTTGCTCTCGCTTTCAGAAAATCCTGATGACTTAGATGTTTTGACCCCGGCTCATCTGCTTCTAGGTGGCCCACATGTGACAATCCTCGAGCCTGACCTAACGAAGCTCAACTACAATCGTCTGGATGGTTGGCAGCGGGTCACTCAACTGCAGCAAATCTTCTGGAGCCGTTGGCGCGAAGAGTACCTCACCCTTTTGCAAGAGCGGTCGAAGTGGCGGACTCCCACGCAAAACCTCTGCGTGAATGATGTTGTTCTGGTGAAGGACGAAAATCTTCCTCCTTGAAGACCGCATCAGGAACCATCAGGAGGGCCGTTACTCGGCTATGTCTACTGCCCCTTAGGGAGTCTGTTGAAAAGCTGGCTTCCAACGGGGGGAGTATGTTCGGGCCAGCAGCCAATTCATCCTAACAATACAATGCAATTTATTTCCATCGTAATTCAATCCCACTGCAATTAACATTAATACAACAACATATGTAAACGCTAACGTTCGGCAGCGCTGCTGCGCTCTCTCTGTATGCTAAGGGCTCTCCGCAGCCGCCGCTTGGGCTCTAGCATTGATCTGCCGACGTTTCGAAATTAGTGCTATGCTAATCTCTCTGCGCATTGGTTGCATAGGATCTCGTGAACATTTATCTGGCTTGGCAAAGAGCAAGCAATCGGCTTCTGCTAGCCGCCTGTATAAATAAATATTAAACATTATTAAATCAATTCGTCCTCATTTTGTTTCTGGACATAAATAGGTGCCAAAAAAGCTTGGCATCTCAAACAGCATCGTAGAAAATGTTTGTGCATATCGTAACATTAGTGCACAAATACATAGCGGACCAATCAAAATCCCTAATGAGGTTATTAAGCTTCGCAAACTCGGCTTTACGAAAGCAGCGGACACATCGAGGTAGCCTACCCGCCCGATCCAATGCGGTTGGTCCTATATCGAGCGACACTTCAAGTGTAGGATGGTAGGCGTCTTCAGGCATAGTGAGCGGAGGGACTCGGGTTAACAACGCAATGGTCGGATCCGTTACAAAGCACAGATCAAGCAATCGACCCAGGGAATTTTTCACATGGTTGACTTGAGACAGGGATAAGTCGAGTAAGCCGTCTGTAAAGTCATGTCGTGACATGGGCACTAGGTTATTAGACTCGTTTACCGAAGACCAAACAGTTCCTGGCAAATTGAAATCCCCAAGAACTATCATATGATCTTTATCAGATAGCGAGGAAGAAACAGCGCTTAAGGCGGACAAGTTCTGCTCATAAATAGCGATATCCGAAGAAGGTGGAATATACGAGCATGTAATAAAGACTGAAAAAGCGCAAGCCTCTAACATTCTGGTATGTGATTAAGAAAGAGGAAGTTAGTTTTTTTAATGGGTGTACTGGGAAGATGAGGATGGAGCACTGGCCTGATTAGTATTAGGAATTATTGGGGGCCTCCTCTTCTTCTTTGCCTTAAACTATTTCACCACCATGTTTTCTGGCTAAAATTTGGCAGAGCAAATGGTGTCAAAATGAGTCGGGGAGACGCTTATTTTGAATGAAGCTACATCCCTGGCATAAGAGAAGTTAAACTTCTTCACCTTTAAACTTACGGCTTGTATATTGCTTTGAATAAAAGCAGTAACGTCATCAATAGTGGAGTAAGGGGCAAGCCGTGAGACAAAAATTTGTCGTTTAGGTGTAGGTGTGATCACCAGCAATCGTGGGTTTGGCACCACAGACCTTGTACCTGTGATGGCAATTCCCGGTGGTCCGGGATCGAAGTGGACGGGATATAAGGATTGTTGGCGGACTCGACGGACACGAACGCTACGGAAATTTCTGGTTGTGCGTTCTCCGAAGTGATAAATTCGGCTGCCGAATTTGCATCACCAGCAGCTGTCGTTGCCCTTGGAATAGCAAACGATATCGGCTGCTGCACAATTGGAGTGGTCGGAGTCGGTTGTTCGGCAACGGGCGGCTGAGGGACAGTTGGGGCTTGCAGATCCCGCGAAGTGACCTTTTTGCGCCTAGGAGACTCATTCAGCAGTTGCAAGCTGCTGAATTGAGACTCTATGGCTAGGAGCTGAGAGCGCGCTAAATGCAATGTGAGAGCGTACTTAAAAAAAGCAACAACAAGAATACAACCGACGCAAAAAAAGAATTATTAAAATATGTTTTACACAATAAAAAGGCATGCACTCGCGATTCAGGATAGATTTTATGATAGCATGTTAATTTGTTAATTCGATAAAGGTTTATTTTGAACAAACACCGGCTGTTTATGCAAAATCAGTGAAAAATTAGCGGAGCGCAAAGAAAAAACGTGTTTGAACACTACGAAAGAGATTAGACGATGTAATTTTAATTCTATTGTAATTTTATTTAAATATTCCTAGTGCTACAGGTTATACACTTTTAAATTAATGCACTAGTCACAATCGATTTTACGTGACAAACAGTTAAATTTAACTTTAAGAAACTTAACTTTAAAAACTTAAATTATAATTTAAAGTTTAAAATACTTACAAGTCACATTAAAAAGCAGATAGTTTACAACATTTAAAACATTATTCTTATAAATATATTTAAAATTTTGTAATATATGCCTATAAGAAAGTTTGGTTCTAAAGCAAGCAATATTATTGGTCCTCTGCGACAGATTAAAACGCAACTTCTCAAACAGGTAATCTGGAGTTTAAGTGAAAATAGTTTTGTGAAGCTGTATTACAATTTTATATTTCGTCCAGTTATTTATGTCCAAGTCAAAAATTCTATTAGCAGAACTAGTAACGTGATCTGTACGACCTAGTGAAAATACGAATCTAGCTAAGCTGTTAAAGTCTATTTTCATCTTTCGTTGGCTGGCGGCGTCACACTTACAAAAAATTTCTATACCATACATTAGGACTGGGATATATAATGCTTTTGCAACCATCATTATAATATTGACTGGCAAAAATGGTTGTGCCAAAGACAGTTGGCTAGGACACCGTACGTCTTCCATACAGCTTTGTTTGTATGGTCTCTCCAGGAGAGAGGTTATTAATTGTAATGCCTAGGTTATCTGTTTTAATGTGTGTGTGTGTGCGTGTATGAAGCTGGGTTGCATACGGTACATAAACCGTCTTCAGTTAGGTCGTCGCAACTAGAACTTGAACCAGCTGGACTGCGAAGAGGGTATCCTGCGGTGCGCAATTGAGGATCTGAAGACACGGCGACAGCCTCTGATGATTGCGATGGAAATGGTATACCTTAATGTGCAGGTGAGGGTCTGAAGACACAGCGACAACCTCTAATGATTGCAGTGGGAATTGAGTGACAGGCAGCTTTGGTACTGTTTCTGATACTGATTTTATTCAACAAAACTTAACTCTATTTATAGGTAACAAAAGGTACAAAAAGTGCTGATTTAATAAGAATATGGTAAAATGGTAAAAAATAATTAATGTGAAATTAATATTGATTTAATATGATTTTATTGGCTGGTGTGCAAATTGGGCAATTGTGATGGTCAGCAATTGCACCAGTGTTGTTGGTCTCTCAGGAATGATCGCATTGTCAGCAGAATTCGCTGCCGAGGCGGTTTGTTGTTAACTCAGCTATAATGCTGAGTCGTGATAGTTACTGTTGACCGGATGAGCTTTTTTTTTTTTGGTATAGGTGTCATGTGTATTACATAACATGTCTACATTGTTATGTATGTATGTATCATGTAACTTATGCATAATTCCCCGACTAAACATTCTCACGGCCGTTGAACTGGTGTTCAAACATCGCCTAAGTTGATGGAAAATTGGCGGGACTTTGGGGTAGGAGCTGAAGATCCGCGCCGTTCTTGGGTTGCTGTCCGTGGCTTCCATTATTGATACTTTTTCCGGAAAATGTAGCCAATAATCAATAGAATTGAGGTGGCTAGGGCAGAATAGGCAGCAATTTGGTGGTGCTGCACTGCGGTGATATGGTGTGGCAGCTCGTGCTGATTGATTGCTGCTAGTTGCTGGCGTAGATTGTAAAGTTCTTGGAGATAGTCTGAAGTCTGGTTCAGCTGGTGTACCATTGGTGGTGAAGGAGATGTCACCGCTGAACTTATGTCTCCAAATCGAGTGAAGATTGATTTTACCTCGCTGTTTGTAGTGCTGATGCTCATTTCTCTGTTGCGAGCAGTACATCCAGGAGATAGCGAAAATAAGCCAGTTCCTTCCAAGTGTATGGTTGATGGATTTCCGTTGCAGACTGCTTGAAGTCTCATTGTAGAATGTGCTGCAAAGATCCATTTGTTCGGTTGCTGAGTTCTTGTCCACAACATGTCCGCCTTTGAATGAATGAAGTGACATAATGTTGTAATAACAGTTGTTTTGAGTTTGGACAAGCTCCAACTTGTTGAGTCCAAGGTAGGAATTGGGATGCTACTGAAAGTTTCAAGCTGAACTGTTTTAGCTAGAGGTAGCGTTACCTTGAATACGACGTATGTTGCAGTTGGTGTTCCTTCGGCCCGCATGATTCTGTATAGATGAATGATATTTTTTGTTGTAACCGGCAGCATTTGATCGGGTGGCAAATGATCCCGTATTTGGTCTAGTTGATCTCTTAATTGTTCGCTTATTGTTCGATGGTGAATACCGATTAGTACATCAGCTATATCGGACTGCATACATTAAAGACTCGTTGTCAATAGAGTTAATTGTGCTGTGAGTCCTAGCTATGCCTGAGTGAGATGATCACCGTGATATGTTCCTCTTTCTCTGTTGATGGTAGCCACTTGCCGTTCCAAAACCTTCAGGCGTTTGTCCGTTGCTGACTTATGTTTCCTGACAACATTGATTGTGGAGTCGATAATCGAGGTTTGATTTCGCAGTAGATGTAGTAGAAAGTCCTCGTTTGTTTTTACCTTTTCGATTACTTCGGCCATTTTCTCAACGTATTTTGAGTCAAGAACACCGAACAAATTTTTTGCCACGTTTCCTACTAAATCAAGCGGTGATCGGCGTTGTCGAGAGGTTTTCATTAACATATTTCCTGTTTGTAGCTCATTGTACAAATGTTGAAAATGTTGAAATATGGAGTTGCACGCTGGAACATTTTTTAGTTCCGGGCACATGTGTCTCAGTTCGGACATTCCGGTGGACATTACTTGCATATCTTTCCAATATGGATCCAAGTCATAGTCATAGTCGTTGTCATTCTTGAGGTTCCAATTTTCTCATAGAATATTCCAGGTTTGGTCGCGAATTGTGTCACATTTATTGACTGTGACAACGCTAATGGAAGCAATGTTGATATTATTGAAGGTGCATTTCTGCGCTGTGGTGGTGGCTCATCAGGCTTTGCCATGTCATTGATGACGGTTTTGGAGCGTTTGATCGCCACGTCTTTTGGAAGTAACGGTGCTAGACGAGTGATGGAGCGCTTGTATACCCCTGATGCTGTTTTAACATCAACCACTCGGACGTGGTTGTCTTGTCTAGGATAGGTCTTAATGATGCGACCTATTATTGGAAGGTTGTCTTCCTTCACCAAAACAAGTAGTCCCTCGGGCACGTTTGGTGAAGCGGTTTTCGATTTGTGCCGTGTTTGTAGTTTTTGGAGGTATTCCATAGACCATTGTTTCCAGAATGAATGTTTTAGGCGTGATACCAATTCCCAGCGCTTTGACAGTGTTTTTTCTTGATGCTCAGTGTAGACGTCCGGTGGGGTTGTCAATGGTTCACCAATCAAAAAGTGTCCTGGGGTGAGCGCTGTTATGTCAGTTGGATCGTTTGACATTGGAGTAATGGGTCGAGAATTGAGAATTGCTTCAATTTCAATTATTACTGTTTTTAGTTCCTCAAATGTCAAGGATGCTGTGTTTGTGGTTGTGATTTCCCACGCCTGCTAAAGAATCGACGGAGAGCTGACAAGAATGCATCTGTGGTTAGGTCGCTCACCAATTCTAGGTGCACTGCCTTTGTGGAAAAGCAGCAGAACACGGCGATGTATGCCTTGTCTACAGTAGTCACAGTAGTCCACAGAAGTCAACGCCTGCATTAAGAAATGGGCGTGCTTGTGTGACTCTTTGTGCTGGAAGATTGCCCATAATCTGGTTCATTAGCTTTGGTCTGGCTCTGGTGCATCTAACACAGCTGTGAATGATGTTTCTAGCCATCGTTTTGTCGTTGATGATCCAATACTGTTGTCTTGCTATTGCCATTAGAGCTTGGGCACCGCAATGCATGTTCTCCTCATGCAGTTCTCGCATAATCATTTTGACTATCGGATCATTGTATGGCAGTAGAATTTGATGTTTAGCGTTGTACGGAAGTAGAGCTTCTTCTAGTCTACCGCCGACTCGGATGAGCCCATCTTCTTCTAGTATGGGAGATAACGATATGATCGAGCTCTTTTTGTCTACAGTCTTATAGCGTTGTAGCTGCCTTAAGTCTGCAACTCGATTTGTTGGATAGTTCGCAAGATTATAGAGCGAGCACTATTCAGTTCTCCTGTGCAGAGTGTCGTTGTAGCCGCTCTATTGGTTTTGTAGCAAAAGCGTAACATGTAGGCTACAATGCATTGAAGCTTGTAAAATGAGTTGCTATGTCTGCATGTGTATAGTTCTTCTCCAAGTGCGCTGGGTGTGATTGGCAAGCTGACATGCTTCGCCTTTCTCTCGAGATTAGTAGGCTCACTGATTGTTGCTGTCGGCCATTTGTCTTGGGATCCGTGGAGGTACGTGGTGCGTATAACCACAGATTGTGATGTGCTAATCTGTTTGCTGCAATTCCTCTTGACAGTACATCGGCTGAGTTATTGGTCGATGAAACGTGACTCCATTGTAGTTGGTTAGACAATGCCTGTATTTTGGCTATTCGATTTGCTACAAACGTATGGTATGTCGATGCCGGTGCTTTTATACAGGATAGCACAATGGTGGAGTCAGTCCAAAAACTTTCTGAAACCGTGTTGATGTCCATATGAAGATCCGTTCGGACTCGGTGTGTGAGTTCGGCACCAAGGACTGCAGCGCAAAGTTCTAACCATGGTATTGATTGTTTGGCTGTCGGTGCCACACGTGACTTGGAGCAGAGCAGTCGCACTGACACTTGGTTTTTTTGTATGTAGCGCGAGCGTATATTGATGCGCCATAGGCTCTTTCTGATGCGTCTACAAAAGTGTGTAGTTCTTGGGTAACTGGAACCTTGCCGTCATAGACATGCCGAAGAATCTGCATCTCGTTCAATGCTTGTAGGTCTTCACGGTAGTCTTTCCATTCGTGTTGGAGCTGTACCGGTAATTCGTCATCCCAGTCCAGCTTTAACTCCCAAAGTTGTTGCATGAAGATCTTGGCCTTGACCACCACCGGTGCAAAAAGTCCTAATGGGTCAAAGACTTGGGCTAGCTCGGAGCATACCACTAGTTTTGTGAGCTTGGCTTTTATGAGTTCTTCCGCGTAGTTGATCCTTCTTTGGCATCCAGATAAGACCTAGGGTTTTCACGATGTAGTGATCTAGTGTCTCTCCCAGTTGGACATCGCTTACAATGTCCTCTTTGGGGATTCCTTGAAGAAGTTGCTCATTGCTGGAGCACCATTTGCGGAGTTTCAATCCGCGAGGTGACAATATCTTTCTTGTTATTGCACTTGGATCGCTTCTGGAATCGTGTTTGCCCCAGTAAGACAGTCGTCGACGTAGAAATCATTCTTTAATATTGATGATCCTACTGGTAGTCTGTCCTTGTTTTGTATTGCCAAGTGATCCAGATATTAGGTGGCCAGAAACAGAGCAGAGTTATCCCGTATGTGACAGTTTTTAGCCGATAGTACTTGATGTCCTCAGACGGATTGTTTCTCCAGACGATCATCTGATGGAATTGTTCCCTTGGATTTATCCACACTTGTCGGTAAATCTTTTCTATGTCCGCTGTGAATACGTATTTATGAGTCCGAAATCGTAATAGAATGAACAGAAGTTCACTCTGAACTGTGGGTCCAGCATGTAGAATGTCGTTCAGGGATTTTCCGCTTACTGATTTGCATGACGCAGCAAATACCACTCGCAGCTTTGTTGTGGTACTTTCGGGTTTGAGCCCACAGTGATGTGGTATGTATGATGCTGGGACCATCTTCATGTGTCCTAGATCTTAATATTCGTTCATGAACTCCACATAGCTCTTCCAAGTGTCTGGTGAAGTCCGTCGCTCCAGTGCCGGAAATCTTTTAGTTGCAATTTGCAAAAACCCCCCCCTAGGGCTGAAGAGTGTTCGGAAAATGGGAGTTTCACTATAAGCCGGCCATCAGCTGCAGCTTGTAAGTTTTCTAAGAAATGAGCTTCGCATCGTGTCTCGAGCGGTGTGCGTGGTTTTTCGTCTGTCTCAAGGTTATCCAGAGTCCAGAATCGTTCCATGAGTTCATTTATTCCCGTTGCACAAATGTGCGAAGAACTGTAGGCAGACTTCATTTTTCCTGCTATAATCCATCCCAATTTCGTATTTTGCATCAAAGGGCCTCCTATCTTGATTTGGGAGGAGCAGGGAATAATAATGTTCTGCTCCGATGAGCATGTCGATTTTTCCTGGGTAATGGAAGTTCGGGTCCGCCAGTGGGAACTTGCTTGGTATGTTTAAGTTCACCGAATCGAGTGCCTGAGCTGGTTGATCAGCTATTACTTGAGGCAGTACAAACGCCTCAATTCTTTGCGTGAAACCGCTGTGAAGGGTTTTTATAAGCACATTTGCTCGCGCTCTGCTGGTCTTTGATTGACCTCCAATTCCTTCGATGCCCAATGTTGTGTTATTAAGTTTAAGCGACAACATTGATGCCATTCGTTCAGAGATCAAATTTATCTGTGATCCCGAGTCTAGCAATTCTCTGAAGTTAGCAACCTGAAGTTGTAACTATTGTTACTTGCTGCACAAACCATTGGTGCTTTTGGTTCTGTGGATGCGAATGAGGCTGTCTCCAGATGCAGCATCGTGTTGCGTTTTTTGTCGCACTTGAGGCAGGTTCGACCTGGGCATGCGTTTGTTTTGTGATTTGTTCTAAAACAATTAACGCACATTTTTTGCTTTTGTACCCAGTTTAGTCGTTCTGCTGGAGATCTGGAGCGAAACTCTTCGCATGCGTAAAGCCGATGGTTTGCCTTTTTGCAAAATGAACATAACGGTGATTGTGCATGTCCTGTGTTTGCTGATGCGCAGGCCGCGCCTTTTGGCTCTTTCTTCAATGTATGTGGCTTCCGACCACTTCCTAGAACTCGAATTCTCTGCTCTAGGAACTGAAGTATTGTGTCCAATGGCTGTATATCTTTTGAGCTTCCCAATGATTGCTCATACAAGGCCTTATTTTTGACATCTAGTTTGTTTCTGATTATGGCAATCAATATTGGATCCCATGTGGATATGTTGATGCCGAGCCCTTTTAAGGATGCAAGTGACTCTATTGTTGTTATGTACAACTCTTTCAATGACTTGGGATCGTCATTGATTGTACTATGATTGAGGAAACGGTTCAGTACCGTATTTGCAACATCTCTGGGATAGTTGTATGTTTCAATAAGAATGTCCCAGGCTATTAGATAGTTGTCCTCTTTTAGATCGATGTGTCGTATCAATCTTTCTGCCTCCCCAGTAACATTGGTTTTAAGGTACCACATCCTCCGTACTGTGGGCATGGTTCGCCAATGCCCTTTGAATGCTGAAATGGACTTCTTGTGCTTGAGTCCATAGTGATTTTATCAAACCACTTGAGGAACGTCCTCCCGCCTCTGTAAATAGTTTCAGATTGAGTTTTATGACTTCGACTATGGCTTTTTGTCGGTGGCATAGCGAAGTCAATTTGCTGTAATCTACATTTGACTGCTGATTGAGGTCATTTTCTTTGGAGATGGGCTGACTTTTCAGTCAGCTTGTCCAGGTTCTCAGTAAAGATCGCAACGTATTTTTCATATGTGTTACGTAGGTCAATAGAGAACTTTATGTATTTTTCAGTTTTATCTTCCTCTCGAATTGTGGAGTCGTTTTTGTTGAAACGATTCCATGCATTTTCGAGTGCTGATATTTTTTTTTTTTTTTTTATTTCATGCTATATTCCAACGCCACAAGTATTAACTTATTTTTATTGCGCTAGTCACTTTGGTTGTATAAATCGTTTGGAGGATTATCTTCTTAAAACTAATACGTATATATTAATATTTTGACATAAGTACTTATAAATTAGGTTTTATTTTTTATTTATTTTTATTTTTTTTTGTTTATTTATTTTTATTTTTATAGCCTTTATTTATTATTATTTTTTTTTTTTGTCTATTTTTTCTCTCTTTATCTTTTACTTATTTCTTAAATATGTTTTAATATTATTTTGAAATTGGGTTGCGCTCCTAATTGATTTAAGGTGGTGGGGAAGATTGTTCCATAGGCGGATAGTATTGAAGTAGAACTGCCTCTTCGAGCAAAGTGTTTGAATTCGAGGGCATAGATAATTGTTAGTTCGTTGTGATGTAGCAGGGATAAGTTTGCGGTATAAGTAGATCGGTTCTTTGGTCATCACAATTTTATGAAAGTACACTAGAGTTCTAAAATCTATCCAGGTGGTCAAGTTAAGGTCAAGTATTTTATGAGTCAAGTGTGATACATCGTCAAAACGTCTTAAATTAAACACATATCGAACTATTGAATTAAAGGCTACTACTAGGGTACGCATGTCACTTGCGTCACAATGACCAAATATTTCTACACCATAAAGGAGAGTGGGGATAAGAATGACTTTGGAAATTAATAGTTTTATTTGTTCTGGCAAGAAGGTTTTAGACGCTGAAAGCTGACGCAACAGACCATAAGTTCGTCCAGTTGCCTTTGTAATGTGTTTACTCCATGACAGTGTCCTACTGAAGGTTAAACCCAGATTAACAGCATGGTCTTCATAGCAGATAGGTGTATTGTCTATGTATATGTGGTCGAGATTGTCAGTATCAATCACCTTTTTAGCAATTACTATGCACTTCGATTTTTTTGGATTTATTCCTAAGCCATTCTCTTTTGCCCATTTCTCAATTATGGAAAGCATTCTGTTACAAGTACTAACACAAAAATGTATCTCTTTCACTGGACTACTAACATAGATTTGAACGTCATCGGCATATAAGTGTACTTCGCATTCTGACAAGACACTAGGTAGATCATTAACATATATGGAAAACAGTAAAGGGCCTAACACTGATCCCTGAGGGACACCCCGCTTAAGTTCGATAAAAGTGGGAACAAACGTACCATATACTACAGCCTGCAATCTGTTTGATAGATACGATTTAATGAAATTGACTGCAGTCTCAGAAAAGTTGAATAAGTTCGCCAGTTTTGTGCAGAGAATATTCTGATTCACTGAGTCGAATGCTTTACTGTGGTCGAGAAGTGTTAAAAATGTTACCTTGTTCTTGTCGAGTTGCTGCCGAATATCTTCTACAATATCCATTATTGCACTCACACAGCTTCTTTTTTTACGAAAACCCGACTGCTTTTGGCTTAATAGCGAATTGTTAATCAAAAAGTTTTCAATTTGTAAGGACATGAGATTTTCTAGTACTTTTGAAAGGAACGGAAGTATCGAGATGGGTCTAAAGTCATTGTTGGATTTTGGGATCGGCAGAATTTTCGCATTTTTCCATTCAGTCGGGAACATGGCCATAGGCCTTCAGCGTTAGACTTCACCTTAAGTATACACGCAAGGACATCACACTGACTGACACATACAAAGCTAAAACTATTATCACAGAGTGGGAGTGTATTCAGGTACTTGTTACAAGTCGCTTCAGGTACATCAATTACCGAAAACTTTTTGTTGAGAACTTCGATATCCATATTACTCTCAGTCTTCTGCTTGCATTTTCCTATACCTAAACTGTTCATCTCACTCCATCTTTGCTTAATGCTAGAACAATTACGAAACTTGGATTTATAGTATTCGCACTTAGCAGACCTTATTCCTTTGTTAACAGTGGCTTTTAACTCTTTGTACCTTAAACGAAAGTCGAGAGTTTTGTATCGCTTCCATTTAATGAAAGCAACATCACGCTGATGACTGAGTCTTTCACTGGTGAACCAAGCATTCTGTCTTGGTTTTATAATCTTGGTTTTTAGTGGTACAAACTTGTTGTAGAGGTACAGAATATGGCTGTTTAGAACACTCAATTGACAATCAACATGGGGAGATTAGTATATTGATTCCCAGTCACATGTATTAAAGTCTTGTTCTAGTTCATTATAGTCTTTATTTTTATAGTCTCTATACGTAAATGAATTAGTTTTATAATTCAATGTCAAGTCATATGTCAGAAAGATAAGGTCATGTTTAGAGAAAGCTGGTACTGAAACCTGGTCATATAGTAGAGTATTACTAGAGTCATTGGTGAAAAAGATGTCAAGAAGTGTATCACAGGTACTGCTGAAGTGAGTAGGCATGGTTACATTTACGGCAAGCAACCCCAAGGAAGCAAAACTATCCAAGAGGATGACCTATTGGATGGAAGGGGCTGTGCTGGTTCCAGTTGATGGAACGCACGTACAGCAGATAATGTCGATTGCTTGGTTAGCAATCGAACAAAGATTTCTTGCTGTTGGCTTTACTCTGAATGTGTCAGAATTGCCGAATTGATAAGTGATATCAATGTTGTTGTATGTGGCTGGTGTCGTTTGCATCGAATCCTTTCTCTGTCGCCATGTTGACAGGATGGAAAGGATGACTGAGGTCGGGGTCACCAAATGTTAATGTGTGTGTGTGCGTGTATGAAGCTGGGTTGTGTACGGTACATAAACCGTCTACAGTTAGGTCGTCGACACTAGAACTTGAACCAGTTGGACTGCGGAGAGGGTATCCTGCGGTGCGAAATTGAGGATCTGAAGACACGGCGACAGCCTCTGATGATTGCGATGGAAATGGTATCCCTTAATGTGCAGGTGAGGGTCTGAAGACACAGCGACAGCCTCTGATGATTGCAGTGGGAATTGAGTGACAGGCAGCTTTGGTACTGTTTCTGATACTGATTTTATTCAACAAAACTTAACTCTATTTATAGGTAATAAAATGGTAAAATGGTAAACAATAATTAATGTGAAATTAATATTGATTTAATATGATTTTATTGGCTGGTGTGCAAATTGGGCAATTGTGATGGTCAGCAATTGCACCAGTGTTGTTGGTCTCTCAGGAAAGATCGCATTGTCAGCAGAATTCGCTGCCGAGGCGGTTTGTTATTAACTCAGCTATAGTGCTGAGTCTTTATATTTTCTGTTGACCGGATGAGATTTATTTGTTTTGGTAAAGGTGTCATGTGTATTACATAATATGTCTACATTGTTATGTATGTATGTATCATGTTACTTATGCATAATTCGCCGAGTGAACAATCTGCCTTATATACATAACTGTTTTCTGCATTGTCAATTACTAGTTTACTTAAATTGTCCGTGTTCAGGTAATGTAATGATGCAAACACAAAAACTGATCTATATATATAGCTGAGTAATTTAGTAAGTAATTTATGACTGCTGGGGTGTGAGCGGAGAAATAATCTGTGAACTTAAGCCACACACGACAAACCCGTATCAAGTATCTATCTTATGTATCTAATGTAGTCCAAAAATATTTATAATTGAACTCAAAACTTCACCCCAAATGGTCACGATATACCCGTTCCGTGGGTCTAGCTTTAATACTAGAATACAAGATTGTACCTCAAACATGCTGAAAAATTTACAAAGAGGGTCAAAATCTGAGAAATAAAAATCAGTTTGAATTTACAACTCAACTCGCAAGTGTTTCGACTTTTCTTTTAAGGTCTTAACAGATATTTAGAAAATATACCCTGCAGTACCAGCAGTGAGCGATGACGAATGTCATCGACAAAATCATCAAGGCGTTGACGCCGGCCAAATCGAACCCCTTTATTTTCTCTCTGTTTCTTTCTATTCCGAGCGCGCCATAATAGATCGGCTCTGCTGATCGTGCGAAGTATAAAATAATTTTTTTTTCTCTTTTTGTCTCTTTTGCGCACGCGTTGGCAAAACTCTCTTGCTTTGTTCGTTTTGCTATTTGCTATTACATTACATTGTTACAGTTGTGCGACAAAAAGTTGGAAGAGAAACTGCAGTGCATCAGTGAAAAATATCCATATTTTCTATTAATATCAGGTAAGTGCAGTGTTTAAATAAAAATGGATGTTGTGCACGTGATAAACAATGAAATATATAAATTTTATATAATGTTAAGTTTGTGAATTTGTGAAAAAACTGTGTTCAATATATCGCTGCATTCATCAAACGTTCAGATCCGAAAGGGGGTCAATTGACCCCTTTCGAACTAGTTCCTCTTCGATTACCGCGGAACTAGCTACGCAACTAGTTTCGAGGGGAGCGAACGTCGACCAGTCTAAACAGATCCTAAATACGAAGCTGGCTTCGTTTTGTTTTCGAAGACGAAAAATAACCGTAAACTCGTGGAAATATGAAAGAACTGCGAAAAAGAGTTACAATACAGTGCGGACTCAGAAGTTTTTACCGATGCCACGTAATGCTATTTAACCAAAATGGTAAGTTCATCATGATATTCTACTGTACCTGCGCTCTTATTATGCAAGTGACAAAAAAGTACACAAACAAAATGCATTTGTTCTCCACGCGTTTGCCTTCTGCGTAGATTTTTTTCCCGTCTGTTCAAGATCTAGTAGCTGAAAGTAGCATTTGCGATAATGTTGCATTATGATGTGAATGCAATAAAAGTTGCATGGGCATGTGTGGCTGCATTCAAATAATTTACAAAATGTAAATATATTTTCATATGTAGAGGAAACATGCATACAGTGAGCAAATCCGATATATGCTAATTTTGTTTGATGTACTATAGACAAATATATTGAACGAATGTAAATGTGTAAAAATACAAAATGTATTGCATAGATGACTTCACATGAGATTAATTGTCTGCAGGGTATTCTATCGTCGCGTCAATAAGCAACCCTCAGTAAATGCATTTGTCTCGTCGCAAGCGTCTTCATATCGAATGAATTTTAAAGTTATGGGTGTTTTCTTTGACAAGCGTGGTTATTTTTTGGCATTCGCATCAGAAAGCGAGAAACTATTTCAAATCTGTTGGGCTTTGATACTAAAATCTGTATAGACCCATTCAATACCTATTTATATGTCATTAATATCCATAATCATGGATGATATATATTATTTTTACAGCGCATACTACTTTTTATATGTGATCATATATATCAATATATCTTATAATATACCATACAATTAAATATACATATGTGTATATATAGTACATACTGTAAAGTTTTTATGTTTATACGACTTAATTATATACAAATATATATATTAAATCAAAATTATTTGCTTATTCACTATTTGCACCTTGAATACTCGAATGGATAATTATTCCAATGGGAGTCATGTGTGAAATATATTATAGGGTGCGTTCACCAGCACAACTTGATCAGCGCTCAGTAAAATAGCGCAATTATTTTATGCTACGTTCTAATGAACGCGACCGCTCAGTAGCGTAATTGTAAATATCGGCTCAGAACCTATCGATATTTGCCCGAACAGCTGTTTGGTAAGAAGTAGTGAAAAGCCTTTTCCTTTTTTGAAAAAGCTGCCCTTGCATATCATCTCCGTCCTCCACCGCCAGTACAGAATTGCCCACTGCATTCGTGGAAACATCATATTGGAATATTTCTTCCATAAGGCCGAAGTATTGAACGAAATTCATATTTTCTTAATAATTTGGCGTTTGTTTACTTTTCTTCTTCTGCCTTATCTTGTCGATATTCCAGCTATCGATATAAGCTAAAAGCAATCTATCGTAAAGAACGTTCTATTTTTAAGCTCTTTCTGATTCATGAATGTGTGCGTGAAATCCAGTAAAAACCGGTTATTACCGGCAATATTTCACCAAACTGAGCACTGATCACTGATCAAGTTGTGCTGGTGAACGCACCCATATATACATAATATACATAGGTATATCCGCTCATTATATACATATGTTCTATATTGTTCTATATTAAAAAAAAAATTATCATCTAAAGCATATAAAAAATAACAGTTACTTTGATGTTATAAGTTAAGCGTCTTCAATAATTGTAGACACAAAAAATGCTAAAGTAAAGGGTAAAGATATCCAAAACTCAAAAAATTCAGTTCTAGCGCACATAACACGCACGCAAAGTAATTGGGAATGCATGAGCAGTCATACATTCAAATACGCTAAAGCTGTAAAACAAAAAAAACCACAAAAATTTCACCCAGGAAGACAACAATGCACGCAATCATATATTGTGTATTACTCGATGATGCCCACTTCGCGTCATGAGCCGTTCGGTTTGCGCTACTGAGCCCTATGTTCCACTACCGGAGCCGAACGTGACGTCATAGTATCTACATTCATCTACATTTTTATTTTGTGACTGCCGTTTGTATGAACTGGCACATCTATATACTGTATGGTTAGTGGTACTGGTAATCGAAGTGGGATCAATAGTGGACCAGGGGTGGTTCTGCCCTAGGACATGCAAGTGTTAAAGTCTCGGCTGAAATACATTGTCGGGCGAAACGACATGGAACCAGGTACGTGAGAAAAGTAGCTAGTGCGGCACCGGTGCCTGGCACTACCCTGTGCTTCTGGCTTGGACTACTTGCTCACATGAACTAGCCCATTGCCTCGTTCGAATAGACTATTCTATGGTCTAGTATAGGCTGGTGCAAAGAAATATATTGGGTGGGGCACTCGGGACACTTAGGTTTGGCCTTAACTGATCCACGTAGACTAGTTGTGGGCCAATCGATGGTAGTGAAACGCCGGGAGATCCTGGCAAAAAACACTCTGCTTGAAAACAGCAAGTCTATACGGACTGGCACATTCCTATTCCCACTGGGGCAGACCATTACTAGTCCGGCGACCCTTTTGCAGCTCTGCATCTAGAGCTGTCAGGTCAGCGCTGCTCGTCGTCGGTAATTTTTCGCGAAGTTCCTGCACACCCTTTTTCTCTACGGCTGAAATGCAGTGAAATAATAAAATAAAACACGAATTTTCACAAATGCAGAGAAAAAAACAATTATGCATATGCTCTTTAATGCTAAATGTCACTTTTACTTACCGATTAACTTTTATTAGGTTTAATTATTCGCGCACAGTGAAATTTCTTTTGGTCCTTCTGGCTGATAGATATGGTAATTTTCGATAATTCTTCGTTTTCGGTTTTCCCGTATCTTCAAAATTGTAGATTTTCGTCTTTTGTGGGGGCGGAAGGGGGCGTGGCAAAATTTTGAAATACACTTGTACTGATGTGGTATCACAGGAGCATGGAAAGAGAGTTTGGTTTCTCTAGCTCTTATAGTCTCTGAGATCTAGGCGCTCATCTGGACGAATGGGCATAGGCATTTCGAAATGGTTTTCTTCATTGTGGCTATATTTATGATCCGATCTGATCCAGATTCAACACTCTGATAGATATGATCATTTTCTAAGATTCTGCGTTTTTAGTTTTCTCGTATCTTTAAAATTGTGCATGCCACAGATTTTCGTCCTTTCAGTTGGCGGAAGGGGGCGGGCGAAATTTTGAAATACACTTGTAACAGTGCGATAGGACAGGAGTCTGGATAAAAAAAAGCCTAGGTGATAATTTGATATCTTCCTTTAAACATTTGGTGACCCCGACGTGATCTGGAGCCTGTACCACGATTTAATAAGAAAATTGTCGATATCGTTCGGGCAATTTATTATTCGGTCAAGCTGTTTGTGCATTAATCGGTGCCAAGCACATAAAACACACAGAACAAACACATGCAAAACGTACTGCAGTGATATTCAGTGACATTGTGCATTACCGGCATTTCGGTGCAGCTCAGTGCAAAGTTCATTTTCACGTTCCATAGCTGTATATGTAAACAAAATCGGTATTATAACTGAGTGAAAGATCCCCGCCAAGAAACGGTGTTGTTGCGCGTGTATTAGTGCAAGCGCAGTGAAAAGCCCTCAGAAGTTGAGGCAAAGACAGAACGAAAATCGAAACCGTTTGTTTGTCGTCGCTTGGCTGTTTCGGCTAGCCTGCGCATATAGGGTGTTATATCGTTCCCCTCGGAAAACTTCTTATAGTGCCTTTTTTGTGTGTAAGCCCTAACCTTGTGGCGTTAAAAAATGGCAGAAAATCATGATATGGTTAATGCTCTGACGGCGACGCCCAGTGAGGTGGACTTTTACAAAGCCAAAACGAGGTCAATTCAGCGGCAGCTCGTGGCGATGAAAAAATTCCTAACGAATTAGTCCATCCTTCAGTTTGACGAAGCTGACCTGCGTGCGCAATTAAAGCACCACGAAAAAATGTACTCCGAGTTCAACGCTGCACAGAGCAGCTTGGAAAGGCTCGATTTCACGGTGCTCGACGGTGACGCGCGGTCCGAGTTCGCGAACGTGTACATGCAAATCGATGCAAAACTAAATCGCGAACTAGCAGCACTGGAGAAGGTGATCAGTGCAAACTCAACCATCATGCCTCATCATTTCGCTGGAGAAGTTTCGCTCAACGCATCAACTCGGAAGTCGAGGCTGCCGCATCTAGTATTGGCTCGTTTTGGGGGAGACTACGCAGACTGGCCAAACTTCTTCTCGATGTTTAAGACCGTTTTGGACAACGAGCAAGAGCTGAGTAATTTGGAAAAGTTCCAGTTTCTACGTGCTAGCCTAGACGGGGTAGCACTAGAAACCATACGTTCCATCGATATATCTGATGGGAATTATGAGACTGCTTTGGAACTGCTCACTAATCGTTTCGACAATAAATACCATCATTTTCAGGCTCACGTAAAGGCGATATTTGGGTTACAAGGCGTTGAGATGGGATCTGCGAGGAGTCTTCGGCAACTTAGCGATAAGATCAATGCTCACCTGCGTGCGATTCGGACTTTGGCATCAACTGAGGAAATTTTAGATGGACTTCTCATACACATTGTGACGCATAGGCTGGACACCAGGACCCGGGAAAAATGGGAAGAAGACTTACCGTCCGACAAGCTGCTGACATGGAAAGCCCTTGCTTTGTTTCTGGAGAAGCGATGCAGGATGATGGAGAATCAGGAAAGTGATTTGGTAATCGAAACACCAAGCCATCAGGTGGGAGAAAGAATACGCAAGCCTAGTCAAATTGTCCTCATTGCCTCACCTAATAATGAAAAGAGGTCTGGTTGTAGGTTTTGCGATGGAAAGGACCACATCATAACCAATTGCAGCATGTTTCTGAATTTGTCCCCTACTTTGCGCTATAAGGAAGCAAAGAAAATGCATCTCTGCCTCAATTGTTTGCGCAAGGGCCACGGCTTACAGCAGTGTAAGTCTGGAAGCTGCAAGCAGTGTCGTATGAAACACCATACGTTGCTCCATAAGACTCAAAGCCCGGTTCCACCTGCAATCATTGATGCAGACGTGAGCCTCCCGCAATCGCAATCATCGGCCTTGGTTTCATGCTCAGCCTCTCCACCTTACTCTCCACCCATTCCCAATATCTCGAAAGATTAGGTGTTGCTAGCTACGGCCATCGTTTTGGTTAAAAATCGTGCTGGAACGCTTGTCCCATGTCGGGCAATATTGGATTACGCATCGCAGCTCAATTTTATAACGTCTCGTGTGGCTGGTCATCTGCAGCTAAAACATCGGCACTCGCCCGTCTCAATATCTGGCATTGGAGAATCGTCTCTTATTTCGAATAAAGCTGTAGAAGTCGACATGCAGTCTAAGTATGGCAGCTATAGTTCCTCATTCACGGCGGTCGTAACTAGAGTCATCACTGACTATCAGCCGCACTACGATATTGATGCTGCAGAATGGGATGTACCGAAGAATATCAATTTAGCTGACCCTTTGTTTTTTAGATCTCAGCGAATCGATATGCTGTTAGGCGCTGGTATATTCTTTGATTTGCTCTGTGCTGAGCGGATGCATTTGGCTGAGACGCTGCCATCACTCCAGAACACCAAACTTGGTTGGATTGTCTCTGGAGGGCTGGATCATACCACCAGCAATCGAGTCGCTCTGGCTACGGCAACAGGAACCCACGCACCAAAGGAAGATGAGGATTCTTTGTCGAATGCTGTAAAGCGCTTTTGGGAGCTTGAAAATTGTTATTCATCGGAGGCAGCTGCATCGAGTGAGGATCTCCTCTGCGAGCGTTTGTTCAAGGAAAACTACTCTCGGTTGGAAAATGGTCAATTTTCTGTTCGATTATTAGCTAGTGCTGGTTTTGAGGACCTTGGCGACTCATTCTGTCTGGCTCTTCGTCGTTTCAAAAGTCTGGAGACAAAACTTTCCAAAAACCTCCCGCTGAAGGCTCAATATAGTGCGTTCTTAAGAGAATATCTGGATTTGGGGCACATGTCGTTGGCTTCTAGCAACATAAATGTGCCACAATTTTTCTTGCCGCATCATTGCGTGCAAAAACTAGACAGCAGCAGTACGAAACTACGTGTTGTTTTCGATGGATCTGCAAAGACCACATCAGGGCGCTCCCTCAATGACTTACTGCTGACTGGCCCAACGATTCAGCCAAAAATATTCAACACACTGCTTCGTTTTAGGTTCTTCAGAATTGCACTTTGTGGAGATATCTGCAAGATGTATCGCTGTGTTCGGATGTCGCACCCGGATGAATATTTGCAATGCATCCTTTGGCGCGAAAAGCCTACTGATGAAATCAAGATTTACAAGCTAGAGACCGTTACGTTTGGAACAAAGCCTGCTGCTTTTTTGGAAATTCGTGCCATGTACCAACTATCGTACGACGAGGCTGCGTCATTTCATATAGGAGCCCAAGTCGTGAGAAGGGATTTCTACGTAGACGATCTCATATCTGGTGGAGACACAATAGAGGAGGTGAATGTGATCCGTCGTCAAGTAAAAGAGCTCCTGCATAAAGGACACTTTCCTATACGAAAATGGAGTTCCAATGAGCCAAGAGTGCTTGAAGAGGAGCCTACGGATGACAGGGAAAAACTGTTAAAGTTTCATGATGGCACGGATATAGCGAAAGCGTTAGGTTTGGTATGGGATCTTAGTTCGGATAACCTACTGTTCAATTTTTCGCAAATCATGCCAGAAGGCCCGCCCACCAAACGTACTGTCCTGTCTTCTATAGCCAGATTCTACGATCCGCTCGGTTTGATAGCACCTATTCTGTCCAAAGCAAAAATATTCTTACAGAGTTTATGGAAGGAGGATTTAGGATGGGATGATGCACTACCTGAACATTTGTCGGCAGTTTGGTCTGATTTGACATCGCAATTACGCATCGTTCAGAATTTCAAATTTCCACGTTTTGTCATGCTGCCGAACTCATCCCTCCAGTTGCACGCATTTTGTGACGCCAGCATGACCGCATATGGAGCTTGCGTTTACATAAGATCGAATATACAAGGGCAAACCGCATCTCGCTTGCTCTGCTCGAAGTCCAAAATAGCGCCTTTAAAAACGCTAACCATACCCAAAGTGGAATTGTCCGCGGCGTTGCTCTTGGCTGAACTCGTCGTCAGTGTGCAACAAAGTCTCTCATCTCCCTGTGATTTCCACTGTTGGTCGGATTCAACTATCGTGTTGTCTTGGATACGTGAAGCCCCATCAAACTTTAACGTTCTTGTTTCCAACAGAATTGCGCAAATCCAGGAGTTGACCAAGGACATTTAGTGGCATCACGTCCCAACAGCTCTTAACCCAGCAGATGTCGTATCGAGGGGATGTTCTCCAATAGAGCTCTTAGATTTGAAATTGTAGCTAAATGGACCGTCGTACCTTTTATCGGACTCGTCAGGATGGCCTGCTCAGGTTCCGTAAGCTGTTGACCTACCGGAGCGCCGACAGACATCATTGGTTGGAGCAGTTGCAAAGGACCTCTCATGTGACAGCAAGTACACGAACTAGTTTGGAAAGCTCCAACGTGTCTTTGGATATATTTATCGTTTTACCTCCCTTCGAAGCAAGGAATATGTTCGATCAGGTGCCACGCTCACCGTGCAGGACCTTGCAGGTGGCACTCGTCTTCTAATAAGAAGTGTCCTGCAGGTTCATTTTGCTGAGGAGCTGAACGCACTCAACGCTAGTGCAGCACTTCCTGCCAAGAGCAAGTTGCTTTCTCTGCGCCCGATGCTCGGTGGTGATGGGCTTCTTCGTGTAGGAGGAAGGCTTCAAAACTCGAATATGGACTACGATGCAAAGCACCCAATATTGCTTCCGAAAGGTCATCCGATCACGAAGGCAATTATAACTTTCTATCATTAAAAGTTTTTACATGGTGGTCCACAGGTTTTGCTTACATCGCTTCGTCAGAAATATTGGCCTGTTGGAGGGCGGAAATTGGTGGCAAGCGTCATAAGCAAATGCGTTCGATGTTTTTGGATTAAGCCAATTTTGGCTGAGCACGTGATGGGAGACTTGCCGACGGATCGAGTCCAACCAAACCCCGCATTCCACACAACTGGAATTGATTTTTGCGGGCCGTTCTATCATAAAACTGATGTTCGAAATAGACCACCATGCAAATGCTACATTGCAATATTTGTTTGCTTTTCAACAAAGGCCGCGCATTTGGAGGTCGTCAAGAATCTAACCACAGCCTCATTCATAGCAGCATTGAGACGCTTTATCAGCCTAAGGGGCAAGCTTCGGACCTTGGTGACGGACAACGCAACCAATTTCGTGGGTGCAAGAAATGAACTGCTAGAGCTCAAGGAGTTGTTTAACAGTGAGCCAAACATCTCCGTCATCGCTTCATTTTGCCTTAGCGATGGAATCGACTGGAAGTTTATCCCTCCTCGTTCACCTCATTTCGGCGGGTTATGGGAAGCAGCTGTCAAGTCGGCAAAATACCACTTCTATCGAGTCGTCGGCGCATCAGTGCTAAACCTTGAAGAGCTTCGCACTCTCGTATATGAGATTTCGGCAATTCTTAACTCTCGACCACTTTATCCAATTTCAGAAGACCCAGACAGTCTAGATGTTCTTACGCCTGCTCACTTTCTAAAGGGCTCGAGCTTCACAACGTTTCCAGAGCCGGACATCACGCATCTCAACGCTCACCGTCTAAGTCGCTGGCAGCAGGTGTCCCAAATGAAACAAAACTTCTGGCGAATGTGGAGCATGGAGTATCTGTCCATGCTGCAAGAGAGGAGCAAGTGGAGAGATTCTACGGAAAACATAAGGATTGGAAGCGTCGTCCTCTTAAAGGATGAAAACTTGCCACCACTCAAATGGCTTCTCGGCCGTGAAATGGAGCAAGAGACCGCTGACATAGGTTTGGTACAGGAGCCCTGGATTGCGTCAGGTCGCAAACTATAACTCGTTCTACCCAACATCGGTAAGCAGGAATAGAACCGTCGTACTAGTACGAAATGGAATCCACGCTTACCTTATGTCTCATTACAGCACAGACGACCTGACAGTAGTGATGCTGGAGAGTGAGTAGAAGCGCCTTCTGTTAGCTACACGGCACACGACAGGCCCGCACCTGAAGAGCCAAGGAGTCTGGTGGAAGAAGCCAACTCCAAAGACCAACAACTCTTCATTGGTACGGACGCCAATGCCCACCAAAGTGTGTGGGGAAGCCCCGATATCAACGACCGAGGGAGGAATACACCTATGTAGGTCCCACCTCGTCCAACGTGCTAGATCTAACCTTGGAAAGGTTCTCTCTCTACTCTCTCTACAAGGAAATAACCTCAGGGAACTCTTCAGACTCGCCAGAATAGCGAACGAGGAGATCATCAACGAGGAATACAAAACGCTATTAAGAGACTACAAGAAGGAAATACGCAAGGCACAATGTAGCTCGTGGAGGAACCTCTGCTCGAATATCGAGAAAGTGCTTGAAACAACAAGCCTCAGGAAGCTGCTCTCGAAGCAGTACACCATACAGAATCAGCTCAAATTAAAAAAACGGACAGTGGTCAGAGGGCAGCGAAGAAGCTCTGAGAGCACTAATGGAGGCCCACTTCCCGGGATGCACCGAGGGCACTGATGCCGAAACGCAACAGGACCTAGCAACCGAGGAATAAAATCCCCCGACAGATCTAATGCCCCACAAGAAAATCCAATGGGCTATAGACTCCTTTGCGGGCATAAAAGCACCTGGACTGCACGGAATATTCCCAGCCATGCTGCAAGCGACCAAAGAGACGATCATCCTATGGCTTTTCGTAATATACTTGGCATGTTTAAACATAGGCTATATCCCTAACCAATGGAGAACAGCAAGAGTTGTCTTCCTCCCAAAGGCAGGAAAGTGCAGCCATGTTAGTTTCAAGGGCTACAGACCGATAAGCCATACCTCTTTTATGCTAAAAACACTTGAAAAAATTGTGAATGGACACATCAGGAAGGATGTCTACCAACCAGCATGCTTATACCAAAGAGAAATTGGTGGAGACACTCGCTAGTAGCTACCATCGAGAAAGCTCTAAACAATAAAAAATATGCACAATCCCCCCAAAAATCAACCAAACGAGGCTAACCCCGAAAACACAGGTTAAATACCTCGGCACAGTACTGGATAGCAAGGACGAGACCAGACTCAACACCTCAATTTATATACAGACGGCTCCAAGATGGACGAAGGAGTAGGAGCGGGTTTTATATTGCACAAACCCCGAAATAAGGGTGCCATATAAGCTGCCGGACCAATGCAGCATATTCCAGGCGGAAGTTTTCGCCATCAAGAAGGCAGCAGAGTTCGCTCAGCTTACAAAGCGACCACACAACAAGGTGAAGATATTCGTTGATAGCCAAGCGGCGATAAAATCCATGCAGACGTTCGCAATTAGTTCCAGAAATGTCCTGGCAAGCAGGGAGGCGCTAAGACTCACTATGCACGACTAAGTCAGTGCGAATCTACTGGGTTCCCAGCCACCAGGGCATCGAAGGAAACGAGGCTGCGGACGTTCTGGCTAAGGAAGGCGTCGGGCTGGCGAACGAAAGAATCGAAAACGTGCCTATCTCCCTTAGAACGTTACAAATTGATCTAGAGAAGCAGGCCGCTCTACAAACCGAGAACAGATCTATTAAGACCACCACCTGCAGAACCTCGAGAACCATGTGCAAAGAGCGCAATGGGCAAAAATCATTTCAAGAATTGAGAACAGTCAAATATATTGTGAAGCATGTCAACTCTTGCATTTGTTGGAGGATGATGATCATTTAAATTCAACACTTCATGATGCATCTACTTCAGCTCAAATCAACATGTATGCCATCCAATCCACTTGAATTATGGAACAAAAATAAAAATTATATGGCAGAAGATATTTCAATTTGTATGCGTCATCATGCAAGAAATCCTGATTTGTTGATTACCTTAGAAATGTGCAACGAAGCTTTGATAATAATTGAAGATATTTGTCTAACGATAGCATTAGCGCAATTAGGTATGACCGCACCAAATCGTCATATGCATGATTTGTTTGATCGTGAAGTGCAATGTGAGCAGGTATTCAATTCTAATGATTTGCGTTTATTCGAACAATCGAATATAACCAAATTGAATATTCAGCAAAATCATGTATATGTCACAATCATGCAAGCTGTTTCCAATAATGCAGATGGATTATATTTCTTGGATGCATCTGGTGGTACAGGCAAAACGTTCGTTATTTCATGGATTTTAACGACTATTCGATCGGAAAAAAAAATTGCATTGGCACTTGCATTTTTGGAAATCGCTGCTATATTATTAAAATTTCCATTAAATGTACAGGTGATTGAAATTCCAACTTTAAATATTTCGAGAAATTCTGCTATGGCAAAAGTTCTGCGATTAACGTCTATTATTTTATGGGATGAATGTACAATGGCGAATAAAAAATCACTAGAAGCATTTAAACGAACAATGCAAGATTTACGTGTTAATCAACAGCATTTTGGTGGTGCTTTGATATTACTGTCAGGGGATTTCCGTCAAACATTGCCTGTCATTCCTCGATCAATTCCTGCTGATGAAATAAATGCATGTTTGAAGTTATCAGTTCTTTGGAGATATGTACAATGAACATTTATATGCGTATTCACCTACAAAATTCTCCCTCTGTCCATGAGTTAGATTGTTAGAAATCGGTGATAATCGGATTGATCATATACTTTCCACATATGTAGCAAAATGAGTCTGCTTTGTAAACACTTGAAAATTAACGGCTTGAGTTATCCATTTCAATTGCTTTCTATTAGAAACAAGTACTATTTTTTGAACACACACGATCGTATTCTGATGGAAGTCAGAACTACACTGAGACAGGGATACTATAGGTATAGATGTATATATCCTTTTCTATGAATAGGTAGAAGCGACAAAGGTCTATTTTGTGCGGGACCAGCACTTGTGAAGGAAAATATGAATGTTTGACCATAGCAGGTATTTATGTATATTTATCCACACCAAGGCATATGTATAAGGAATAAAAGTAACTGTCCACACCATTTACAGCCCAAATTAACATGATCAGGTAGGGTATATATCCATACCTACCATACCATATATATCCTTACCTAGAAATCGGCAAAACCAAAATAGCCAGTCCTTCTGTTTTCTTGTGACCACATTTTGGCAGATGGCCAAATGCGGTTGTAGTCTTTTTGGACAAACGGCTCCACATCATCCGTTTATCCATAGATTCTTACAGACGATACTTTAAATGAAGCCTTATTAATGTACCCATCTAAAACCATATTTTTCATTTTTCCTGAGTTTTCAAAGTCAAAATGTCTGAAAAAATACCGCAAAAAATGATCAAATTTGAAAGCTTCATAACTTCCAGACATTTATCAGATATTCAGAACTGCAAAGTTCAATACAGATACAGAATACCAGATGTAAGATACTTAAGTAATGTGAAAAAAAGAAGCAACACCTCTGAAAAAAGCACAAAAAAAAAACAGATTTAAAAACTTAAAAAAAACTGCCAAAAAAACCATAATTGCTTAAAAATGTTTAAATCGCCGAATCTATCAGATATCCATTTTTAGACACAGCGGAAATGCCGTTTTGAGTAGTGCTATCAAAGGAGAAGAAGTTCGATAATAGGCCATAGCCGTCAGGGCAGTGAGGAGCAAGATAGTAGGGGAAGCGGATAGAGTCTAGAAGAAGTGGAGTTGAATTGGGACATTAAGGGTCAATTGACGTCCCACTTCAGAGAGAAGAGGGCAGAACAAGATTTTATTATGGAGTTGAACCATATCAAACGGAAAAATCTAAAGGGGAAAACCTTTTACTCAACTATACTAGAGTTGAGGAGGGCACTTGTCAGCGCATATAAGGCAAAGAAACCGAATGCGCTGTTGAGGAAGGAGAAAGTCAAATGGTACGAGGAGATGGCACTAAATGTGTTCATATCGGCACTGAAGGGGCCGATAGGCGTGACCATTTGGAATATGAATATAACGGACATTGCAAAGCCTTATGAGCTAGCACGCAGAGAAAGGAATGTATGTAGCGGAGGAATCAGAACAGGAAGGAAAGGCCAAAACGGCAATGCTGGTTCAGAAAAAGGAAAATGAGGTTACATCATTACAAGGCCCAAAGAAACAGGAAGGGTAAATACCGGCGGTGCACAGCGAAGCCGGCTTATGGCCGCAATACCAATGGGGGGAAACCCACAATCACCATTGGGTATGCCGTGTCCAATGCCCGATATGAGTGGATGGCCAGGTTTCGGGTACGTCTACCCAATAGGGGGAAACCATTTTAGGCCAGGCAGCTACAATCAGGGCAACGCGGCAGGGTACATGAGAGGTTCGTATCGGAATCACCAAAATAATATTTCCAGATGGGGAAACAGCCAGCGGTAGACAGTGTGACTAGAATAATCGCCAGGAGCAACTAGCGATTCAGGAACCACAACAAACATATAGGAGCGGGAAAACGAGGATGTCTAGGCTGTCAAACAATTCGGGGCAGTCATACAACTCGAATAATACCCGGCAGTCGTACGGTACGTAGTAGAGGATGATGAATATTTTCTCCAAGTAGCCTCGAACAAAGCACAAGGTATTTAGGAGGAAGAGGAGATCGCTCGACCTTGCCGTATAAAGTAGTTAATTTAAAAGCGGAGAAAAGTATCAAATTGATGTCGTCTATCAGGGTCCCTGATGACAGGGTCGACGTTTTCATTCATAAGACCAGAGTTAGTACATAAGGAAAAGACAACCAGCCAAAGAACCAGTACAAATAAAGATCATCGGGCAGTCTCACACGGTGCAGGCAGAGACACGCCTGAAAATGTTCAGAGTTTAATAAGGATCGTCATTTTACAACAAATAGGAGCAATCATTGATATAGATAAACGGCAACTACTACGATGGTTCGTCCACAAGAACAAAATTATATCTTGAGATTTGGTAAGATATCATCAGTACATCGTTGATAAATTACTAAGTATCAAATGGGGCGCTATATTAGTAGTAATGAAGCTGCCTGGAGGATTATCTCGTTTCCAATGAACCCAAGACATCCTGTGGTTGTTCACTTGGCTGTGCATCTTGAGAATGGCCGTGTTTTTTTAATGAAACAAAGGTATTGGGTTGAGGGTGTTGGCTGGGCAATGGGCACTGCATTATCCCGGACAAGGGTAATGCATTGTCGCTTGCTCTGTCCGAGGCAATGCAGTGTCTAGCTAAGGCAATGAATCAGCGTCCTCTCGATCTTGAGTCGGGGGAGCTGGGTCAAAGCCATGGCTAGAGGTACCTGGCGGTCAGGCCTAAAACGCTAGGGAGCTCCTTCCCCGAAAAATATTAGCCGCATTGACCTTCGGGCCAAACATGGAGGGGACAATAGGTCAAGCAAGGGTTGGGATGTCAGCCCAAACGTCGGTGGGAAGCGTGGCTGCTACCCCCGACGGGCACGGAGAGGAGCAATCCTCTCTGCGTGTCGCCAGCGGTCGCACCTCCGACGTTGCTGGAGCAGGTCACGTTAGTTGTAATTCTACTGCCGGAAAAACTCGCTGTAGGATGAGCCACGCAGGTGCCGTAGTCGAGACAGACTCGGACCTGGAGAGCGTGCTATCCATCAGCAAAGCAGGTTTGCCTGAACCAGGTTCCAGCTCACCGCGCAGGGAAGGGCCGAAGCGTTCGGCGAAGGGCATTAGAGCAAAAACTCAATACAAGGCGGCCCTGAAGATTTGTAGCAGGCTCCAAGGCAATGCGGATATCTCCCCGGAGGAGAAATCCAAGCTAGCTTGGGCCGAGCTAAAGGTGGAGAAGGGCCGCAGATACTACGCACGGTTGCGACAGATGAAGGCTTCGACTAGCGAAGACGCTAACAAGGTGGAGGAGTTGCTAGCTACCAAGAGGCAGCGCTCGACCGACTATACCGCCACCCCGGCGGGCAAGCGGCAACGCGGGCCCAAGAGAGCGGAACCACCACCACTTACACCGAAAACAACAAAGCAGAGGTCGGTCAGAGCTTCGAAGATCAGTGATGTGTCCAGGAGACACCTGATTGTAGCTCTCATCGACAGACGTGATGAGAACTGGAAGATGACGGCGGCGCAGTGGAAACTGGTCCACGCGCGGCTCGTCGACTCCCTGTTTGCACGGATGGAGGAAGACCCAACAGCGCCCATGCCCACTTTCGATGGTGCTGGGTGGCTGAATGGGGTCAAACTCCTGAAGTGCAATGACGACCCGACGCTGAGGTGGGTGAGGCAGACGGTCTGCCAACTGGAGGCGTTGTGGGATGGGGCCAAGCTGGAGGTGGTGGACAGGGAGCTAATCCCGTTAAAACTAAAGGCGAAGGTACTCTTCCCCGTCGCCATTCAACAAGACCGTGCGCTGAAGCTCCTTCAGCGGCAGAATCCTGACTAACCAATAGGAAGGACTGGACTGGAAGGTACTGCACGCTGGTAGCCCACTACCCAACAAGAGGGCCAGCATGCGATCCTCCAGATCACGAAAGACGCAGGGGACATCCTGTACCCCAGATACGGGAAAATGGCGGGGGTCATGGGCAGTGTGTACCTGCGCATCAAGGAGCGCCACTCTGAAGACACAGACACACACACCATTTAGGCTGGCGAGGTGGAGAATGGACCTCGGTCTGGACACCATCGTGGAGGCCGCCCAGGGTCTGGCGCTAGAGGACTCTCAGGAAGATGAGGACGGTGACTGCAACTCAACTTGCATTAAAGCAAGGTAGCATCGTCGGAGCTCCACATTGAAATGGAGCAAGAGACCGCTGACATAGGTTTGGTACAGGAGCCCTGGATTGCGTCAGGTCGCAAACTATAACTCGTTCTACCTAACATCGGTAAGCAGGAATAGAACCGTCGTACTAGTACGAAATGGAATCCACGCTTACCTTATGTCTCATTACAGCACAGACGACCTGACAGTAGTGATGCTGGAGAGTGAGTAGAAGCGCCTTCTGTTAGCTACACGGCACACGACAGGCCCGCACCTGAAGAGCCAAGGAGTCTGGTGGAAGAAGCCAACTCCAAAGACCAACAACTCTTCATTGGTACGGACGCCAATGCCCACCAAAGTGTGTGGGGAAGCCCCGATATCAACGACCGAGGTAAGTCGCTCCTAGACTTTATACTATCAACTAACATAGATGTAGAAAACGTGGGGAGGAATACACCTATGTAGGTCCCACCTCGTCCAACGTGCTAGATCTAACCTTGGAAAGGTTCTCTCTCTACTCTCTCTACAAGGAAATAACCTCAGGGAACTCTTCAGACTCGCCAGAATAGCGAACGAGGAGATCATCAACGAGGAATACAAAACGCTATTAAGAGACTACAAGAAGGAAATACGCAAGGCACAATGTAGCTCGTGGAGGAACCTCTGCTCGAATATCGAGAAAGTGCTTGAAACAACAAGCCTCAGGAAGCTGCTCTCGAAGCAGTACACCATACAGAATCAGCTCAAATTAAAAAAACTGACAGTGGTCAGAGGGCAGCGAAGAAGCTCTGAGAGCACTAATGGAGGCCCACTTCCCGGGATGCACCGAGGGCACTGATGCCGAAACGCAACAGGACCTAGCAACCGAGGAATAAAATCCCCCGACAGATCTAATAACCCACAAGAAAATCCAATGGGCTATAGACTCCTTTGCGGGCATAAAAGCACCTGGACTGCACGGAATATTCCCAGCCATGCTGCAAGCGACCAAAGAGACGATCATCCTATGGCTTTTCGTAATATACTTGGCATGTTTAAACATAGGCTATATCCCTAACCAATGGAGAACAGCAAGAGTTGTCTTCCTCCCAAAGGCAGGAAAGTGCAGCCATGTTAGTTTCAAGGGCTACAGACCGATAAGCCATACCTCTTTTATGCTAAAAACACTTGAAAAAATTGTGAATGGACACATCAGGAAGGATGTCTACCAACCAGCATGCTTATACCAAAGAGAAATTGGTGGAGACACTCGCTAGTAGCTACCATCGAGAAAGCTCTAAACAATAAAAAATATGCACAATCCCCCCAAAAATCAACCAAACGAGGCTAACCCCGAAAACACAGGTTAAATACCTCGGCACAGTACTGGATAGCAAGGACGAGACCAGACTCAACACCTCAATTTATATACAGACGGCTCCAAGATGGACGAAGGAGTAGGAGCGGGTTTTATATTGCACAAACCCCGAAATAAGGGTGCCATATAAGCTGCCGGACCAATGCAGCATATTCCAGGCGGAAGTTTTCGCCATCAAGAAGGCAGCAGAGTTCGCTCAGCTTACAAAGCGACCACACAACAAGGTGAAGATATTCGTTGATAGCCAAGCGGCGATAAAATCCATGCAGTCGTTCGCAATTAGTTCCAGAAATGTCCTGGCAAGCAGGGAGGCGCTAAGACTCACTATGCACGACTAAGTCAGTGCGAATCTACTGGGTTCCCAGCCACCAGGGCATCGAAGGAAACGAGGCTGCGGACGTTCTGGCTAAGGAAGGCGTCGGGCTGGCGAACGAAAGAATCGAAAACGTGCCTATCTCCCTTAAAACGTTACAAATTGATCTAGAGAAGCAGGCCGCTCTACAAAACCGAGAACAGATCTATTAAGACCACCACCTGCAGAACCTCGAGAACCATGTGCAAAGAGTGCAATGGGCAAAAATCATTTCAAGAATTGAGAACAGTCAAATATATTGTGAAGCATGTCAACTCTTGCATTTGTTGGAGGATGATGATCATTTAAATTCAACACTTCATGATGCATCTACTTCAGCTCAAATCAACATGTATGCCATCCAATCCACTTGAATTATGGAACAAAAATAAAAATTATATGGCAGAAGATATTTCAATTTGTATGCGTCATCATGCAAGAAATCCTGATTTGTTGATTACCTTAGAAATGTGCAACGAAGCTTTGATAATAATTGAAGATATTTGTCTAACGATAGCATTAGCGCAATTAGGTATGACCGCACCAAATCGTCATATGCATGATTTGTTTGATCGTGAAGTGCAATGTGAGCAGGTATTCAATTCTAATGATTTGCGTTTATTCGAACAATCGAATATAACCAAATTGAATATTCAGCAAAATCATGTATATGTCACAATCATGCAAGCTGTTTCCAATAATGCAGATGGATTATATTTCTTGGATGCATCTGGTGGTACAGGCAAAACGTTCGTTATTTCATGGATTTTAACGACTATTCGATCGGAAAAAAAAATTGCATTGGCACTTGCATTTTTGGAAATCGCTGCTATATTATTAAAATTTCCATTAAATGTACAGGTGATTGAAATTCCAACTTTAAATATTTCGAGAAATTCTGCTATGGCAAAAGTTCTGCGATTAACGTCTATTATTTTATGGGATGAATGTACAATGGCGAATAAAAAATCACTAGAAGCATTTAATCGAACAATGCAAGATTTACGTGTTAATCAACAGCATTTTGGTGGTGCTTTGATATTACTGTCAGGGGATTTCCGTCAAACATTGCCTGTCATTCCTCGATCAATTCCTGCTGATGAAATAAATGCATGTTTGAAGTTATCAGTTCTTTGGAGATATGTACAATGAACATTTATATGCGTATTCACCTACAAAATTCTCCCTCTGTCCATGAGTTAGATTGTTAGAAATCGGTGATAATCGGATTGATCATATACTTTCCACATATGTAGCAAAATGAGTCTGCTTTGTAAACACTTGAAAATTAACGGCTTGAGTTATCCATTTCAATTGCTTTCTATTAGAAACAAGTACTATTTTTTGAACACACACGATCGTATTCTGATGGAAGTCAGAACTACACTGAGACAGGGATACTATAGGTATAGATGTATATATCCTTTTCTATGAATAGGTAGAAGCGACAAAGGTCTATTTTGTGCGGGACCAGCACTTGTGAAGGAAAATATGAATGTTTGACCATAACAGGTATTTATGTATATTTATCCACACCAAGGCATATGTATAAGGAATAAAAGTAACTGTCCACACCATTTACAGCCCAAATTAACATGATCAGGTAGGGTATATATCCATACCTACCATACCATATATATCCTTACCTAGAAATCGGCAAAACCAAAATAGCCAGTCCTTCTGTTTTCTTGTGACCCCATTTTGGCAGATGGCCAAATGCGGTTGTAGTCTTTTTGGACAAACGGCTCCACATCATCCGTTTATCCATAGATTCTTACAGACGATACTTTAAATGAAGCCTTATTAATGTACCCATCTAAAACCATATTTTTCATTTTTCCTGAGTTTTCAAAGTCAAAATGTCTGAAAAAATACCGCAAAAAATGATCAAATTTGAAAGCTTCATAACTTCCAGACATTTATCAGATATTCAGAACTGCAAAGTTCAATACAGATACAGAATACCAGATGTAAGATACTTAAGTAATGTGAAAAAAAGAAGCAACACCTCTGAAAAAAGCACAAAAAAAAAACAGATTTAAAAACTTAAAAAAAACTGCCAAAAAAACCATAATTGCTTAAAAATGTTTAAATCGCCGAATCTATCAGATATCCATTTTTAGACACAGCGGAAATGCCGTTTTGAGTAGTGCTATCAAAGGAGAAGAAGTTCGATAATAGGCCATAGCCGTCAGGGCAGTGAGGAGCAAGATAGTAGGGGAAGCGGATAGAGTCTAGAAGAAGTGGAGTTGAATTGGGACATTAAGGGTCAATTGACGTCCCACTTCAGAGAGAAGAGGGCAGAACAAGATTTTATTATGGAGTTGAACCATATCAAACGGAAAAATCTAAAGGGGAAAACCTTTTACTCAACTATACTAGAGTTGAGGAGGGCACTTGTCAGCGCATATAAGGCAAAGAAACCGAATGCGCTGTTGAGGAAGGAGAAAGTCAAATGGTACGAGGAGATGGCACTAAATGTGTTCATATCGGCACTGAAGGGGCCGATAGGCGTGACCATTTGGAATATGAATATAACGGACATTGCAAAGCCTTATGAGCTAGCACGCAGAGAAAGGAATGTATGTAGCGGAGGAATCAGAACAGGAAGGAAAGGCCAAAACGGCAATGCTGGTTCAGAAAAAGGAAAATGAGGTTACATCATTACAAGGCCCAAAGAAACAGGAAGGGTAAATACCGGCGGTGCACAGCGAAGCCGGCTTATGGCCGCAATACCAATGGGGGGAAACCCACAATCACCATTGGGTATGCCGTGTCCAATGCCCGATATGAGTGGATGGCCAGGTTTCGGGTACGTCTACCCAATAGGGGGAAACCATTTTAGGCCAGGCAGCTACAATCAGGGCAACGCGGCAGGGTACATGAGAGGTTCGTATCGGAATCACCAAAATAATATTTCCAGATGGGGAAACAGCCAGCGGTAGACAGTGTGACTAGAATAATCGCCAGGAGCAACTAGCGATTCAGGAACCACAACAAACATATAGGAGCGGGAAAACGAGGATGTCTAGGCTGTCAAACAATTCGGGGCAGTCATACAACTCGAATAATACCCGGCAGTCGTACGGTACGTAGTAGAGGATGATGAATATTTTCTCCAAGTAGCCTCGAACAAAGCACAAGGTATTTAGGAGGAAGAGGAGATCGCTCGACCTTGCCGTATAAAGTAGTTAATTTAAAAGCGGAGAAAAGTATCAAATTGATGTCGTCTATCAGGGTCCCTGATGACAGGGTCGACGTTTTCATTCATAAGACCAGAGTTAGTACATAAGGAAAAGACAACCAGCCAAAGAACCAGTACAAATAAAGATCATCGGGCAGTCTCACACGGTGCAGGCAGAGACACGCCTGAAAATGTTCAGAGTTTAATAAGGATCGTCATTTTACAACAAATAGGAGCAATCATTGATATAGATAAACGGCAACTACTACGATGGTTCGTCCACAAGAACAAAATTATATCTTGAGATTTGGTAAGATATCATCAGTACATCGTTGATAAATTACTAAGTATCAAATGGGGCGCTATATTAGTAGTAATGAAGCTGCCTGGAGGATTATCTCGTTTCCAATGAACCCAAGACATCCTGTGGTTGTTCACTTGGCTGTGCATCTTGAGAATGGCCGTGTTTTTTTAATGAAACAAAGGTATTGGGTTGAGGGTGTTGGCTGGGCAATGGGCACTGCATTATCCCGGACAAGGGTAATGCATTGTCGCTTGCTCTGTCCGAGGCAATGCAGTGTCTAGCTAAGGCAATGAATCAGCGTCCTCTCGATCTTGAGTCGGGGGAGCTGGGTCAAAGCCATGGCTAGAGGTACCTGGCGGTCAGGCCTAAAACGCTAGGGAGCTCCTTCCCCGAAAAATATTAGCCGCATTGACCTTCGGGCCAAACATGGAGGGGACAATAGGTCAAGCAAGGGTTGGGATGTCAGCCCAAACGTCGGTGGGAAGCGTGGCTGCTACCCCCGACGGGCACGGAGAGGAGCAATCCTCTCTGCGTGTCGCCAGCGGTCGCACCTCCGACGTTGCTGGAGCAGGTCACGTTAGTTGTAATTCTACTGCCGGAAAAACTCGCTGTAGGATGAGCCACGCAGGTGCCGTAGTCGAGACAGACTCGGACCTGGAGAGCGTGCTATCCATCAGCAAAGCAGGTTTGCCTGAACCAGGTTCCAGCTCACCGCGCAGGGAAGGGCCGAAGCGTTCGGCGAAGGGCATTAGAGCAAAAACTCAATACAAGGCGGCCCTGAAGATTTGTAGCAGGCTCCAAGGCAATGCGGATATCTCCCCGGAGGAGAAATCCAAGCTAGCTTGGGCCGAGCTAAAGGTGGAGAAGGGCCGCAGATACTACGCACGGTTGCGACAGATGAAGGCTTCGACTAGCGAAGACGCTAACAAGGTGGAGGAGTTGCTAGCTACCAAGAGGCAGCGCTCGACCGACTATACCGCCACCCCGGCGGGCAAGCGGCAACGCGGGCCCAAGAGAGCGGAACCACCACCACTTACACCGAAAACAACAAAGCAGAGGTCGGTCAGAGCTTCGAAGATCAGTGATGTGTCCAGGAGACACCTGATTGTAGCTCTCATCGACAGACGTGATGAGAACTGGAAGATGACGGCGGCGCAGTGGAAACTGGTCCACGCGCGGCTCGTCGACTCCCTGTTTGCACGGATGGAGGAAGACCCAACAGCGCCCATGCCCACTTTCGATGGTGCTGGGTGGCTGAATGGGGTCAAACTCCTGAAGTGCAATGACGACCCGACGCTGAGGTGGGTGAGGCAGACGGTCTGCCAACTGGAGGCGTTGTGGGATGGGGCCAAGCTGGAGGTGGTGGACAGGGAGCTAATCCCGTTAAAACTAAAGGCGAAGGTACTCTTCCCCGTCGCCATTCAACAAGACCGTGCGCTGAAGCTCCTTCAGCGGCAGAATCCTGACTAACCAATAGGAAGGACTGGACTGGAAGGTACTGCACGCTGGTAGCCCACTACCCAACAAGAGGGCCAGCATGCGATCCTCCAGATCACGAAAGACGCAGGGGACATCCTGTACCCCAGATACGGGAAAATGGCGGGGGTCATGGGCAGTGTGTACCTGCGCATCAAGGAGCGCCACTCTGAAGACACAGACACACACACCATTTAGGCTGGCGAGGTGGAGAATGGACCTCGGTCTGGACACCATCGTGGAGGCCGCCCAGGGTCTGGCGCTAGAGGACTCTCAGGAAGATGAGGACGGTGACTGCAACTCAACTTGCATTAAAGCAAGGTAGCATCGTCGGAGCTCCACATTGAAATGGAGCAAGAGACCGCTGACATAGGTTTGGTACAGGAGCCCTGGATTGCGTCAGGTCGCAAACTATAACTCGTTCTACCTAACATCGGTAAGCAGGAATAGAACCGTCGTACTAGTACGAAATGGAATCCACGCTTACCTTATGTCTCATTACAGCACAGACGACCTGACAGTAGTGATGCTGGAGAGTGAGTAGAAGCGCCTTCTGTTAGCTACACGGCACACGACAGGCCCGCACCTGAAGAGCCAAGGAGTCTGGTGGAAGAAGCCAACTCCAAAGACCAACAACTCTTCATTGGTACGGACGCCAATGCCCACCAAAGTGTGTGGGGAAGCCCCGATATCAACGACCGAGGTAAGTCGCTCCTAGACTTTATACTATCAACTAACATAGATGTAGAAAACGTGGGGAGGAATACACCTATGTAGGTCCCACCTCGTCCAACGTGCTAGATCTAACCTTGGAAAGGTTCTCTCTCTACTCTCTCTACAAGGAAATAACCTCAGGGAACTCTTCAGACTCGCCAGAATAGCGAACGAGGAGATCATCAACGAGGAATACAAAACGCTATTAAGAGACTACAAGAAGGAAATACGCAAGGCACAATGTAGCTCGTGGAGGAACCTCTGCTCGAATATCGAGAAAGTGCTTGAAACAACAAGCCTCTGGAAGCTGCTCTCGAAGCAGTACACCATACAGAATCAGCTCAAATTAAAAAAACGGACAGTGGTCAGAGGGCAGCGAAGAAGCTCTGAGAGCACTAATGGAGGCCCACTTCCCGGGATGCACCGAGGGCACTGATGCCGAAACGCAACAGGACCTAGCAACCGAGGAATAAAATCCCCCGACAGATCTAATAACCCACAAGAAAATCCAATGGGCTATAGACTCCTTTGCGGGCATAAAAGCACCTGGACTGCACGGAATATTCCCAGCCATGCTGCAAGCGACCAAAGAGACGATCATCCTATGGCTTTTCGTAATATACTTGGCATGTTTAAACATAGGCTATATCCCTAACCAATGGAGAACAGCAAGAGTTGTCTTCCTCCCAAAGGCAGGAAAGTGCAGCCATGTTAGTTTCAAGGGCTACAGACCGATAAGCCATACCTCTTTTATGCTAAAAACACTTGAAAAAATTGTGAATGGACACATCAGGAAGGATGTCTAACAACCAGCATGCTTATACCAAAGAGAAATTGGTGGAGACACTCGCTAGTAGCTACCATCGAGAAAGCTCTAAACAATAAAAAATATGCACAATCCCCCCAAAAATCAACCAAACGAGGCTAACCCCGAAAACACAGGTTAAATACCTCGGCACAGTACTGGATAGCAAGGACTACAGACGGCTCCAAGATGGACGAAGGAGTAGGAGCGGGTTTTATATTGCACAAACCCCGAAATAAGGGTGCCATATAAGCTGCCGGACCAATGCAGCATATTCCAGGCGGAAGTTTTCGCCATCAAGAAGGCAGCAGAGTTCGCTCAGCTTACAAAGCGACCACACAACAAGGTGAAGATATTCGTTGATAGCCAAGCGGCGATAAAATCCATGCAGTCGTTCGCAATTAGTTCCAGAAATGTCCTGGCAAGCAGGGAGGCGCTAAGACTCACTATGCACGACTAAGTCAGTGCGAATCTACTGGGTTCCCAGCCACCAGGGCATCGAAGGAAACGAGGCTGAGGACGTTCTGGCTAAGGAAGGCGTCGGGCTGGCGAACGAAAGAATCGAAAACGTGCCTATCTCCCTTAGAACGTTACAAATTGATCTAGAGAAGCAGGCCGCTCTACAAACCGAGAACAGATCTATTAAGACCACCACCTGCAGAACCTCGAGAACCATGTGCAAAGAGCGCAATGGGCAAAAATCATTTCAAGAATTGAGAACAGTCAAATATATTGTGAAGCATGTCAACTCTTGCATTTGTTGGACGATGATGATCATTTAAATTCAACACTTCATGATGCATCTACTTCAGCTCAAATCAACATGTATGCCATCCAATCCACTTGAATTATGGAACAAAAATAAAAATTATATGGCAGAAGATATTTCAATTTGTATGCGTCATCATGCAAGAAATCCTGATTTGTTGATTACCTTAGAAATGTGCAACGAAGCTTTGATAATAATTGAAGATATTTGTCTAACGATAGCATTAGCGCAATTAGGTATGACCGCACCAAATCGTCATATGCATGATTTGTTTGATCGTGAAGTGCAATGTGAGCAGGTATTCAATTCTAATGATTTGCGTTTATTCGAACAATCGAATATAACCAAATTGAATATTCAGCAAAATCATGTATATGTCACAATCATGCAAGCTGTTTCCAATAATGCAGATGGATTATATTTCTTGGATGCATCTGGTGGTACAGGCAAAACGTTCGTTATTTCATGGATTTTAACGACTATTCGATCGGAAAAAAAAATTGCATTGGCACTTGCATTTTTGGAAATCGCTGCTATATTATTAAAATTTCCATTAAATGTACAGGTGATTGAAATTCCAACTTTAAATATTTCGAGAAATTCTGCTATGGCAAAAGTTCTGCGATTAACGTCTATTATTTTATGGGATGAATGTACAATGGCGAATAAAAAATCACTAGAAGCATTTAATCGAACAATGCAAGATTTACGTGGTAATCAACAGCATTTTGGTGGTGCTTTGATATTACTGTCAGGGGATTTCCGTCAAACATTGCCTGTCATTCCTCGATCAATTCCTGCTGATGAAATAAATGCATGTTTGAAGTTATCAGTTCTTTGGAGATATGTACAATGAACATTTATATGCGTATTCACCTACAAAATTCTCCCTCTGTCCATGAGTTAGATTGTTAGAAATCGGTGATAATCGGATTGATCATATACTTTCCACATATGTAGCAAAATGAGTCTGCTTTGTAAACACTTGAAAATTAACGGCTTGAGTTATCCATTTCAATTGCTTTCTATTAGAAACAAGTACTATTTTTTGAACACACACGATCGTATTCTGATGGAAGTCAGAACTACACTGAGACAGGGATACTATAGGTATAGATGTATATATCCTTTTCTATGAATAGGTAGAAGCGACAAAGGTCTATTTTGTGCGGGACCAGCACTTGTGAAGGAAAATATGAATGTTTGACCATAACAGGTATTTATGTATATTTATCCACACCAAGGCATATGTATAAGGAATAAAAGTAACTGTCCACACCATTTACAGCCCAAATTAACATGATCAGGTAGGGTATATATCCATACCTACCATACCATATATATCCTTACCTAGAAATCGGCAAAACCAAAATAGCCAGTCCTTCTGTTTTCTTGTGACCCCATTTTGGCAGATGGCCAAATGCGGTTGTAGTCTTTTTGGACAAACGGCTCCACATCATCCGTTTATCCATAGATTCTTACAGACGATACTTTAAATGAAGCCTTATTAATGTACCCATCTAAAACCATATTTTTCATTTTTCCTGAGTTTTCAAAGTCAAAATGTCTGAAAAAATACCGCAAAAAATGATCAAATTTGAAAGCTTCATAACTTCCAGACATTTATCAGATATTCAGAACTGCAAAGTTCAATACAGATACAGAATACCAGATGTAAGATACTTAAGTAATGTGAAAAAAAGAAGCAACACCTCTGAAAAAAGCACAAAAAAAAAAACAGATTTAAAAACTTAAAAAAAACTGCCAAAAAAACCATAATTGCTTAAAAATGTTTAAATCGCCGAATCTATCAGATATCCATTTTTAGACACAGCGGAAATGCCGTTTTGAGTAGTGCTATCAAAGGAGAAGAAGTTCGATAATAGGCCATAGCCGTCAGGGCAGTGAGGAGCAAGATAGTAGGGGAAGCGGATAGAGTCTAGAAGAAGTGGAGTTGAATTGGGACATTAAGGGTCAATTGACGTCCCACTTCAGAGAGAAGAGGGCAGAACAAGATTTTATTATGGAGTTGAACCATATCAAACGGAAAAATCTAAAGGGGAAAACCTTTTACTCAACTATACTAGAGTTGAGGAGGGCACTTGTCAGCGCATATAAGGCAAAGAAACCGAATGCGCTGTTGAGGAAGGAGAAAGTCAAATGGTACGAGGAGATGGCACTAAATGTGTTCATATCGGCACTGAAGGGGCCGATAGGCGTGACCATTTGGAATATGAATATAACGGACATTGCAAAGCCTTATGAGCTAGCACGCAGAGAAAGGAATGTATGTAGCGGAGGAATCAGAACAGGAAGGAAAGGCCAAAACGGCAATGCTGGTTCAGAAAAAGGAAAATGAGGTTACATCATTACAAGGCCCAAAGAAACAGGAAGGGTAAATACCGGCGGTGCACAGCGAAGCCGGCTTATGGCCGCAATACCAATGGGGGGAAACCCACAATCACCATTGGGTATGCCGTGTCCAATGCCCGATATGAGTGGATGGCCAGGTTTCGGGTACGTCTACCCAATAGGGGGAAACCATTTTAGGCCAGGCAGCTACAATCAGGGCAACGCGGCAGGGTACATGAGAGGTTCGTATCGGAATCACCAAAATAATATTTCCAGATGGGGAAACAGCCAGCGGTAGACAGTGTGACTAGAATAATCGCCAGGAGCAACTAGCGATTCAGGAACCACAACAAACATATAGGAGCGGGAAAACGAGGATGTCTAGGCTGTCAAACAATTCGGGGCAGTCATACAACTCGAATAATACCCGGCAGTCGTACGGTACGTAGTAGAGGATGATGAATATTTTCTCCAAGTAGCCTCGAACAAAGCACAAAGTATTTAGGAGGAAGAGGAGATCGCTCGACCTTGCCGTATAAAGTAGTTAATTTAAAAGCGGAGAAAAGTATCAAATTGATGTCGTCTATCAGGGTCCCTGATGACAGGGTCGACGTTTTCATTCATAAGACCAGAGTTAAAACATAAGGAAAAGACAACCAGCCAAAGAACCAGTACAAATAAAGATCATCGGGCAGTCTCACACGGTGCAGGCAGAGACACGCCTGAAAATGTTCAGAGTTTAATAAGGATCGTCATTTTACAACAAATAGGAGCAATCATTGATATAGATAAACGGCAACTACTACGATGGTTCGTCCACAAGAACAAAATTATATCTTGAGATATGGTAAGATATCATCAGTACATCGTTGATAAATTACTAAGTATCAAATGGGGCGCTATATTAGTAGTAATGAAGCTGCCTGGAGGATTATCTCGTTTCCAATGAACCCAAGACATCCTGTGGTTGTTCACTTGGCTGTGCATCTTGAGAATGGCCGTGTTTTTTTAATGAAACAAAGGTATTGGGTTGAGGGTGTTGGCTGGGCAATGGGCACTGCATTATCCCGGACAAGGGTAATGCATTGTCGCTTGCTCTGTCCGAGGCAATGCAGTGTCTAGCTAAGGCAATGAATCAGCGTCCTCTCGATCTTGAGTCGGGGGAGCTGGGTCAAAGCCATGGCTAGAGGTACCTGGCGGTCAGGCCTAAAACGCTAGGGAGCTCCTTCCCCGAAAAATATTAGCCGCATTGACCTTCGGGCCAAACATGGAGGGGACAATAGGTCAAGCAAGGGTTGGGATGTCAGCCCAAACGTCGGTGGGAAGCGTGGCTGCTACCCCCGACGGGCACGGAGAGGAGCAATCCTCTCTGCGTGTCGCCAGCGGTCGCACCTCCGACGTTGCTGGAGCAGGTCACGTTAGTTGTAATTCTACTGCCGGAAAAACTCGCTGTAGGATGAGCCACGCAGGTGCCGTAGTCGAGACAGACTCGGACCTGGAGAGCGTGCTATCCATCAGCAAAGCAGGTTTGCCTGAACCAGGTTCCAGCTCACCGCGCAGGGAAGGGCCGAAGCGTTCGGCGAAGGGCATTAGAGCAAAAACTCAATACAAGGCGGCCCTGAAGATTTGTAGCAGGCTCCAAGGCAATGCGGATATCTCCCCGGAGGAGAAATCCAAGCTAGCTTGGGCCGAGCTAAAGGTGGAGAAGGGCCGCAGATACTACGCACGGTTGCGAGAGATGAAGGCTTCGACTAGCGAAGACGCTAACAAGGTGGAGGAGTTGCTAGCTACCAAGAGGCAGCGCTCGACCGACTATACCGCCACCCCGGCGGGCAAGCGGCAACGCGGGCCCAAGAGAGCGGAACCACCACCACTTACACCGAAAACAACAAAGCAGAGGTCGGTCAGAGCTTCGAAGATCAGTGATGTGTCCAGGAGACACCTGATTGTAGCTCTCATCGACAGACGTGATGAGAACTGGAAGATGACGGCGGCGCAGTGGAAACTGGTCCACGCGCGGCTCGTCGACTCCCTGTTTGCACGGATGGAGGAAGACCCAACAGCGCCCATGCCCACTTTCGATGGTGCTGGGTGGCTGAATGGGGTCAAACTCCTGAAGTGCAATGACGACCCGACGCTGAGGTGGGTGAGGCAGACGGTCTGCCAACTGGAGGCGTTGTGGGATGGGGCCAAGCTGGAGGTGGTGGACAGGGAGCTAATCCCGTTAAAACTAAAGGCGAAGGTACTCTTCCCCGTCGCCATTCAACAAGACCGTGCGCTGAAGCTCCTTCAGCGGCAGAATCCTGACTAACCAATAGGAAGGACTGGACTGGAAGGTACTGTACGCTGGTAGCCCACTACCCAACAAGAGGGCCAGCATGCGATCCTCCAGATCACGAAAGACGCAGGGGACATCCTGTACCCCAGATACGGGAAAATGGCGGGGGTCATGGGCAGTGTGTACCTGCGCATCAAGGAGCGCCACTCTGAAGACACAGACACACACACCATTTAGGCTGGCGAGGTGGAGAATGGACCTCGGTCTGGACACCATCGTGGAGGCCGCCCAGGGTCTGGCGCTAGAGGACTCTCAGGAAGATGAGGACGGTGACTGCAACTCAACTTGCATTAAAGCAAGGTAGCATCATCGGAGCTCCACATTGAAATGGAGCAAGAGACCGCTGACATAGGTTTGGTACAGGAGCCCTGGATTGCGTCAGGTCGCAAACTATAACTCGTTCTACCCAACATCGGTAAGCAGGAATAGAACCGTCGTACTAGTACGAAATGGAATCCACGCTTACCTTATGTCTCATTACAGCACAGACGACCTGACAGTAGTGATGCTGGAGAGTGAGTAGAAGCGCCTTCTGTTAGCTACACGGCACACGACAGGCCCGCACCTGAAGAGCCAAGGAGTCTGGTGGAAGAAGCCAACTCCAAAGACCAACAACTCTTCATTGGTACGGACGCCAATGCCCACCAAAGTGTGTGGGGAAGCCCCGATATCAACGACCGAGGTAAGTCGCTCCTAGACTTTATACTATCAACTAACATAGATGTAGAAAACGTGGGGAGGAATACACCTATGTAGGTCCCACCTCGTCCAACGTGCTAGATCTAACCTTGGAAAGGTTCTCTCTCTACTCTCTCTACAAGGAAATAACCTCAGGGAACTCTTCAGACTCGCCAGAATAGCGAACGAGGAGATCATCAACGAGGAATACAAAACGCTATTAAGAGACTACAAGAAGGAAATACGCAAGGCACAATGTAGCTCGTGGAGGAACCTCTGCTCGAATATCGAGAAAGTGCTTGAAACAACAAGCCTCAGGAAGCTGCTCTCGAAGCAGTACACCATACAGAATCAGCTCAAATTAAAAAAACTGACAGTGGTCAGAGGGCAGCGAAGAAGCTCTGAGAGCACTAATGGAGGCCCACTTCCCGGGATGCACCGAGGGCACTGATGCCGAAACGCAACAGGACCTAGCAACCGAGGAATAAAATCCCCCGACAGATCTAATAACCCACAAGAAAATCCAATGGGCTATAGACTCCTTTGCGGGCATAAAAGCACCTGGACTGCACGGAATATTCCCAGCCATGCTGCAAGCGACCAAAGAGACGATCATCCTATGGCTTTTCGTAATATACTTGGCATGTTTAAACATAGGCTATATCCCTAACCAATGGAGAACAGCAAGAGTTGTCTTCCTCCCAAAGGCAGGAAAGTGCAGCCATGTTAGTTTCAAGGGCTACAGACCGATAAGCCATACCTCTTTTATGCTAAAAACACTTGAAAAAATTGTGAATGGACACATCAGGAAGGATGTCTACCAACCAGCATGCTTATACCAAAGAGAAATTGGTGGAGACACTCGCTAGTAGCTACCATCGAGAAAGCTCTAAACAATAAAAAATATGCACAATCCCCCCAAAAATCAACCAAACGAGGCTAACCCCGAAAACACAGGTTAAATACCTCGGCACAGTACTGGATAGCAAGGACGAGACCAGACTCAACACCTCAATTTATATACAGACGGCTCCAAGATGGACGAAGGAGTAGGAGCGGGTTTTATATTGCACAAACCCCGAAATAAGGGTGCCATATAAGCTGCCGGACCAATGCAGCATATTCCAGGCGGAAGTTTTCGCCATCAAGAAGGCAGCAGAGTTCGCTCAGCTTACAAAGCGACCACACAACAAGGTGAAGATATTCGTTGATAGCCAAGCGGCGATAAAATCCATGCAGTCGTTCGCAATTAGTTCCAGAAATGTCCTGGCAAGCAGGGAGGCGCTAAGACTCACTATGCACGACTAAGTCAGTGCGAATCTACTGGGTTCCCAGCCACCAGGGCATCGAAGGAAACGAGGCTGCGGACGTTCTGGCTAAGGAAGGCGTCGGGCTGGCGAACGAAAGAATCGAAAACGTGCCTATCTCCCTTAGAACGTTACAAATTGATCTAGAGAAGCAGGCCGCTCTACAAACCGAGAACAGATCTATTAAGACCACCACCTGCAGAACCTCGAGAACCATGTGCAAAGAGCGCAATGGGCAAAAATCATTTCAAGAATTGAGAACAGTCAAATATATTGTGAAGCATGTCAACTCTTGCATTTGTTGGAGGATGATGATCATTTAAATTCAACACTTCATGATGCATCTACTTCAGCTCAAATCAACATGTATGCCATCCAATCCACTTGAATTATGGAACAAAAATAAAAATTATATGGCAGAAGATATTTCAATTTGTATGCGTCATCATGCAAGAAATCCTGATTTGTTGATTACCTTAGAAATGTGCAACGAAGCTTTGATAATAATTGAAGATATTTGTCTAACGATAGCATTAGCGCAATTAGGTATGACCGCACCAAATCGTCATATGCATGATTTGTTTGATCGTGAAGTGCAATGTGAGCAGGTATTCAATTCTAATGATTTGCGTTTATTCGAACAATCGAATATAACCAAATTGAATATTCAGCAAAATCATGTATATGTCACAATCATGCAAGCTGTTTCCAATAATGCAGATGGATTATATTTCTTGGATGCATCTGGTGGTACAGGCAAAACGTTCGTTATTTCATGGATTTTAACGACTATTCGATCGGAAAAAAAAATTGCATTGGCACTTGCATTTTTGGAAATCGCTGCTATATTATTAAAATTTCCATTAAATGTACAGGTGATTGAAATTCCAACTTTAAATATTTCGAGAAATTCTGCTATGGCAAAAGTTCTGCGATTAACGTCTATTATTTTATGGGATGAATGTACAATGGCGAATAAAAAATCACTAGAAGCATTTAATCGAACAATGCAAGATTTACGTGTTAATCAACAGCATTTTGGTGGTGCTTTGATATTACTGTCAGGGGATTTCCGTCAAACATTGCCTGTCATTCCTCGACCAATTCCTGCTGATGAAATAAATGCATGTTTGAAGTTATCAGTTCTTTGGAGATATGTACAATGAACATTTATATGCGTATTCACCTACAAAATTCTCCCTCTGTCCATGAGTTAGATTGTTAGAAATCGGTGATAATCGGATTGATCATATACTTTCCACATATGTAGCAAAATGAGTCTGCTTTGTAAACACTTGAAAATTAACGGCTTGAGTTATCCATTTCAATTGCTTTCTATTAGAAACAAGTACTATTTTTTGAACACACACGATCGTATTCTGATGGAAGTCAGAACTACACTGAGACAGGGATACTATAGGTATAGATGTATATATCCTTTTCTATGAATAGGTAGAAGCGACAAAGGTCTATTTTGTGCGGGACCAGCACTTGTGAAGGAAAATATGAATGTTTGACCATAACGGGTATTTATGTATATTTATCCACACCAAGGCATATGTATAAGGAATAAAAGTAACTGTCCACACCATTTACAGCCCAAATTAACATGATCAGGTAGGGTATATATCCATACCTACCATACCATATATATCCTTACCTAGAAATCGGCAAAACCAAAATAGCCAGTCCTTCTGTTTTCTTGTGACCCCATTTTGGCAGATGGCCAAATGCGGTTGTAGTCTTTTTGGACAAACGGCTCCACATCATCCGTTTATCCATAGATTCTTACAGACGATACTTTAAATGAAGCCTTATTAATGTACCCATCTAAAAGCATATTTTTCATTTTTCCTGAGTTTTCAAAGTCAAAATGTCTGAAAAAATACCGCAAAAAATGATCAAATTTGAAAGCTTCATAACTTCCAGACATTTATCAGATATTCAGAACTGCAAAGTTCAATACAGATACAGAATACCAGATGTAAGATACTTAAGTAATGTGAAAAAAAGAAGCAACACCTCTGAAAAAAGCACAAAAAAAAAAAACAGATTTAAAAACTTAAAAAAAACTGCCAAAAAAACCATAATTGCTTAAAAATGTTTAAATCGCCGAATCTATCAGATATCCATTTTTAGACACAGCGGAAATGCCGTTTTGAGTAGTGCTATCAAAGGAGAAGAAGTTCGATAATAGGCCATAGCCGTCAGGGCAGTGAGGAGCAAGATAGTAGGGGAAGCGGATAGAGTCTAGAAGAAGTGGAGTTGAATTGGGACATTAAGGGTCAATTGACGTCCCACTTCAGAGAGAAGAGGGCAGAACAAGATTTTATTATGGAGTTGAACCATATCAAACGGAAAAATCTAAAGGGGAAAACCTTTTACTCAACTATACTAGAGTTGAGGAGGGCACTTGTCAGCGCATATAAGGCAAAGAAACCGAATGCGCTGTTGAGGAAGGAGAAAGTCAAATGGTACGAGGAGATGGCACTAAATGTGTTCATATCGGCACTGAAGGGGCCGATAGGCGTGACCATTTGGAATATGAATATAACGGACATTGCAAAGCCTTATGAGCTAGCACGCAGAGAAAGGAATGTATGTAGCGGAGGAATCAGAACAGGAAGGAAAGGCCAAAACGGCAATGCTGGTTCAGAAAAAGGAAAATGAGGTTACATCATTACAAGGCCCAAAGAAACAGGAAGGGTAAATACCGGCGGTGCACAGCGAAGCCGGCTTATGGCCGCAATACCAATGGGGGGAAACCCACAATCACCATTGGGTATGCCGTGTCCAATGCCCGATATGAGTGGATGGCCAGGTTTCGGGTACGTCTACCCAATAGGGGGAAACCATTTTAGGCCAGGCAGCTACAATCAGGGCAACGCGGCAGGGTACATGAGAGGTTCGTATCGGAATCACCAAAATAATATTTCCAGATGGGGAAACAGCCAGCGGTAGACAGTGTGACTAGAATAATCGCCAGGAGCAACTAGCGATTCAGGAACCACAACAAACATATAGGAGCGGGAAAACGAGGATGTCTAGGCTGTCAAACAATTCGGGGCAGTCATACAACTCGAATAATACCCGGCAGTCGTACGGTACGTAGTAGAGGATGATGAATATTTTCTCCAAGTAGCCTCGAACAAAGCACAAAGTATTTAGGAGGAAGAGGAGATCGCTCGACCTTGCCGTATAAAGTAGTTAATTTAAAAGCGGAGAAAAGTATCAAATTGATGTCGTCTATCAGGGTCCCTGATGACAGGGTCGACGTTTTCATTCATAAGACCAGAGTTAAAACATAAGGAAAAGACAACCAGCCAAAGAACCAGTACAAATAAAGATCATCGGGCAGTCTCACACGGTGCAGGCAGAGACACGCCTGAAAATGTTCAGAGTTTAATAAGGATCGTCATTTTACAACAAATAGGAGCAATCATTGATATAGATAAACGGCAACTACTACGATGGTTCGTCCACAAGAACAAAATTATATCTTCAGATTTGGTAAGATATCATCAGTACATCGTTGATAAATTACTAAGTATCAAATGGGGCGCTATATTAGTAGTAATGAAGCTGCCTGGAGGATTATCTCGTTTCCAATGAACCCAAGACATCCTGTGGTTGTTCACTTGGCTGTGCATCTTGAGAATGGCCGTGTTTTTTTAATGAAACAAAGGTATTGGGTTGAGGGTGTTGGACAAGGGTAATGCATTGTCGCTTGCTCTGTCCGAGGCAATGCAGTGTCTAGCTAAGGCAATGAATCAGCGTCCTCTCGATCTTGAGTCGGGGGAGCTGGGTCAAAGCCATGGCTAGAGGTACCTGGCGGTCAGGCCTAAAACGCTAGGGAGCTCCTTCCCCGAAAAATATTAGCCGCATTGACCTTCGGGCCAAACATGGAGGGGACAATTGGTCAAGCAAGAGTTGGGATGTCAGCCCAAACGTCGGTGGGAAGCGTGGCTGCTACCCCCGACGGGCACGGAGAGGAGCAATCCTCTCTGCGTGTCGCCAGCGGTCGCACCTCCGACGTTGCTGGAGCAGGTCACGTTAGTTGTAATTCTACTGCCGGAAAAACTCGCTGTAGGATGAGCCACGCCGGTGCCGTAGTCGAGACAGACTCGGACCTGGAGAGCGTGCTATCCATCAGCAAAGCAGGTTTGCCTGAACCAGGTTCCAGCTCACCGCGCAGGGAAGGGCCGAAGCGTTCGGCGAAGGGCATTAGAGCAAAAACTCAATACAAGGCGGCCCTGAAGATTTGTAGCAGGCTCCAAGGCAATGCGGATATCTCCCCGGAGGAGAAATCCAAGCTAGCTTGGGCCGAGCTAAAGGTGGAGAAGGGCCGCAGATACTACGCACGGTTGCGACAGATGAAGGCTTCGACTAGCGAAGACGCTAACTAGGTGGAGGAGTTGCTAGCTACCAAGAGGCAGCGCTCGACCGACTATACCGCCACCCCGGCGGGCAAGCGGCAACGCGGGCCCAAGAGAGCGGAACCACCACCACTTACACCGAAAACAACAAAGCAGAGGTCGGTCAGAGCTTCGAAGATCAGTGATGTGTCCAGGAGACACCTGATTGTAGCTCTCATCGACAGACGTGATGAGAACTGGAAGATGACGGCGGCGCAGTGGAAACTGGTCCACGCGCGGCTCGTCGACTCCCTGTTTGCACGGATGGAGGAAGACCCAACAGCGCCCATGCCCACTTTCGATGGTGCTGGGTGGCTGAATGGGGTCAAACTCCTGAAGTGCAATGACGACCCGACGCTGAGGTGGGTGAGGCAGACGGTCTGCCAACTGGAGGCGTTGTGGGATGGGGCCAAGCTGGAGGTGGTGGACAGGGAGCTAATCCCGTTAAAACTAAAGGCGAAGGTACTCTTCCCCGTCGCCATTCAACAAGACCGTGCGCTGAAGCTCCTTCAGCGGCAGAATCCTGACTAACCAATAGGAAGGACTGGACTGGAAGGTACTGCACGCTGGTAGCCCACTACCCAACAAGAGGGCCAGCATGCGATCCTCCAGATCACGAAAGACGCAGGGGACATCCTGTACCCCAGATACGGGAAAATGGCGGGGGTCATGGACAGTGTGTACCTGCGCATCAAGGAGCGCCACTCTGAAGACACAGACACACACACCATTTAGGCTGGCGAGGTGGAGAATGGACCTCGGTCTGGACACCATCGTGGAGGCCGCCCAGGGTCTGGCGCTAGAGGACTCTCAGGAAGATGAGGACGGTGACTGCAACTCAACTTGCATTAAAGCAAGGTAGCATCGTCGGAGCTCCACATTGAAATGGAGCAAGAGACCGCTGACATAGGTTTGGTACAGGAGCCCTGGATTGCGTCAGGTCGCAAACTATAACTCGTTCTACCCAACATCGGTAAGCAGGAATAGAACCGTCGTACTAGTACGAAATGGAATCCACGCTTACCTTATGTCTCATTACAGCACAGACGACCTGACAGTAGTGATGCTGGAGAGTGAGTAGAAGCGCCTTCTGTTAGCTACACGGCACACGACAGGCCCGCACCTGAAGAGCCAAGGAGTCTGGTGGAAGAAGCCAACTCCAAAGACCAACAACTCTTCATTGGTACGGACGCCAATGCCCACCAAAGTGTGTGGGGAAGCCCCGATATCAACGACCGACGGAGGAATACACCTATGTAGGTCCCACCTCGTCCAACGTGCTAGATCTAACCTTGGAAAGGTTCTCTCTCTACTCTCTCTACAAGGAAATAACCTCAGGGAACTCTTCAGACTCGCCAGAATAGCGAACGAGGAGATCATCAACGAGGAATACAAAACGCTATTAAGAGACTACAAGAAGGAAATACGCAAGGCACAATGTAGCTCGTGGAGGAACCTCTGCTCGAATATCGAGAAAGTGCTTGAAACAACAAGCCGCAGGAAGCTGCTCTCGAAGCAGTACACCATACAGAATCAGCTCAAATTAAAAAAACGGACAGTGGTCAGAGGGCAGCGAAGAAGCTCTGAGAGCACTAATGGAGGCCCACTTCCCGGGATGCACCGAGGGCACTGATGCCGAAACGCAACAGGACCTAGCAACCGAGGAATAAAATCCCCCGACAGATCTAATAACCCACAAGAAAATCCAATGGGCTATAGACTCCTTTGCGGGCATAAAAGCACCTGGACTGCACGGAATATTCCCAGCCATGCTGCAAGCGACCAAAGAGACGATCATCCTATGGCTTTTCGTAATATACTTGGCATGTTTAAACATAGGCTATATCCCTAACCAATGGAGAACAGCAAGAGTTGTCTTCCTCCCAAAGGCAGGAAAGTGCAGCCATGTTAGTTTCAAGGGCTACAGACCGATAAGCCATACCTCTTTTATGCTAAAAACACTTGAAAAAATTGTGAATGGACACATCAGGAAGGATGTCTAACAACCAGCATGCTTATACCAAAGAGAAATTGGTGGAGACACTCGCTAGTAGCTACCATCGAGAAAGCTCTAAACAATAAAAAATATGCACAATCCCCCCAAAAATCAACCAAACGAGGCTAACCCCGAAAACACAGGTTAAATACCTCGGCACAGTACTGGATAGCAAGGACGAGACCAGACTCAACACCTCAATTTATATACAGACGGCTCCAAGATGGACGAAGGAGTAGGAGCGGGTTTTATATTGCACAAACCCCGAAATAAGGGTGCCATATAAGCTGCCGGACCAATGCAGCATATTCCAGGCGGAAGTTTTCGCCATCAAGAAGGCAGCAGAGTTCGCTCAGCTTACAAAGCGACCACACAACAAGGTGAAGATATTCGTTGATAGCCAAGCGGCGATAAAATCCATGCAGTCGTTCGCAATTAGTTCCAGAAATGTCCTGGCAAGCAGGGAGGCGCTAAGACTCACTATGCACGACTAAGTCAGTGCGAATCTACTGGGTTCCCAGCCACCAGGGCATCGAAGGAAACGAGGCTGCGGACGTTCTGGCTAAGGAAGGCGTCGGGCTGGCGAACGAAAGAATCGAAAACGTGCCTATCTCCCTTAGAACGTTACAAATTGATCTAGAGAAGCAGGCCGCTCTACAAACCGAGAACAGATCTATTAAGACCACCACCTGCAGAACCTCGAGAACCATGTGCAAAGAGCGCAATGGGCAAAAATCATTTCAAGAATTGAGAACAGTCAAATATATTGTGAAGCATGTCAACTCTTGCATTTGTTGGAGGATGATGATCATTTAAATTCAACACTTCATGATGCATCTACTTCAGCTCAAATCAACATGTATGCCATCCAATCCACTTGAATTATGGAACAAAAATAAAAATTATATGGCAGAAGATATTTCAATTTGTATGCGTCATCATGCAAGAAATCCTGATTTGTTGATTACCTTAGAAATGTGCAACGAAGCTTTGATAATAATTGAAGATATTTGTCTAACGATAGCATTAGCGCAATTAGGTATGACCGCACCAAATCGTCATATGCATGATTTGTTTGATCGTGAAGTGCAATGTGAGCAGGTATTCAATTCTAATGATTTGCGTTTATTCGAACAATCGAATATAACCAAATTGAATATTCAGCAAAATCATGTATATGTCACAATCATGCAAGCTGTTTCCAATAATGCAGATGGATTATATTTCTTGGATGCATCTGGAGGTACAGGCAAAACGTTCGTTATTTCATGGATTTTAACGACTATTCGATCGGAAAAAAAAATTGCATTGGCACTTGCATTTTTGGAAATCGCTGCTATATTATTAAAATTTCTATTAAATGTACAGGTGATTGAAATTCCAACTTTAAATATTTCGAGAAATTCTGCTATGGCAAAAGTTCTGCGATTAACGTCTATTATTTTATGGGATGAATGTACAATGGCGAATAAAAAATCACTAGAAGCATTTAATCGAACAATGCAAGATTTACGTGTTAATCAACAGCATTTTGGTGGTGCTTTGATATTACTGTCAGGGGATTTCCGTCAAACATTGCCTGTCATTCCTCGATCAATTCCTGCTGATGAAATAAATGCATGTTTGAAGTTATCAGTTCTTTGGAGATATGTACAATGAACATTTATATGCGTATTCACCTACAAAATTCTCCCTCTGTCCATGAGTTAGATTGTTAGAAATCGGTGATAATCGGATTGATCATATACTTTCCACATATGTAGCAAAATGAGTCTGCTTTGTAAACACTTGAAAATTAACGGCTTGAGTTATCCATTTCAATTGCTTTCTATTAGAAACAAGTACTATTTTTTGAACACACACGATCGTATTCTGATGGAAGTCAGAACTACACTGAGACAGGGATACTATAGGTATAGATGTATATATCCTTTTCTATGAATAGGTAGAAGCGACAAAGGTCTATTTTGTGCGGGACCAGCACTTGTGAAGGAAAATATGAATGTTTGACCATAACAGGTATTTATGTATATTTATCCACACCAAGGCATATGTATAAGGAATAAAAGTAACTGTCCACACCATTTACAGCCCAAATTAACATGATCAGGTAGGGTATATATCCATACCTACCATACCATATATATCCTTACCTAGAAATCGGCAAAACCAAAATAGCCAGTCCTTCTGTTTTCTTGTGACCCCATTTTGGCAGATGGCCAAATGCGGTTGTAGTCTTTTTGGACAAACGGCTCCACATCATCCGTTTATCCATAGATTCTTACAGACGATACTTTAAATGAAGCCTTATTAATGTACCCATCTAAAAGCATATTTTTCATTTTTCCTGAGTTTTCAAAGTCAAAATGTCTGAAAAAATACCGCAAAAAATGATCAAATTTGAAAGCTTCATAACTTCCAGACATTTATCAGATATTCAGAACTGCAAAGTTCAATACAGATACAGAATACCAGATGTAAGATACTTAAGTAATGTGAAAAAAAGAAGCAACACCTCTGAAAAAAGCACAAAAAAAAAAACAGATTTAAAAACTTAAAAAAAACTGCCAAAAAAACCATAATTGCTTAAAAATGTTTAAATCGCCGAATCTATCAGATATCCATTTTTAGACACAGCGGAAATGCCGTTTTGAGTAGTGCTATCAAAGGAGAAGAAGTTCGATAATAGGCCATAGCCGTCAGGGCAGTGAGGAGCAAGATAGTAGGGGAAGCGGATAGAGTCTAGAAGAAGTGGAGTTGAATTGGGACATTAAGGGTCAATTGACGTCCCACTTCAGAGAGAAGAGGGCAGAACAAGATTTTATTATGGAGTTGAACCATATCAAACGGAAAAATCTAAAGGGGAAAACCTTTTACTCAACTATACTAGAGTTGAGGAGGGCACTTGTCAGCGCATATAAGGCAAAGAAACCGAATGCGCTGTTGAGGAAGGAGAAAGTCAAATGGTACGAGGAGATGGCACTAAATGTGTTCATATCGGCACTGAAGGGGCCGATAGGCGTGACCATTTGGAATATGAATATAACGGACATTGCAAAGCCTTATGAGCTAGCACGCAGAGAAAGGAATGTATGTAGCGGAGGAATCAGAACAGGAAGGAAAGGCCAAAACGGCAATGCTGGTTCAGAAAAAGGAAAATGAGGTTACATCATTACAAGGCCCAAAGAAACAGGAAGGGTAAATACCGGCGGTGCACAGCGAAGCCGGCTTATGGCCGCAATACCAATGGGGGGAAACCCACAATCACCATTGGGTATGCCGTGTCCAATGCCCGATATGAGTGGATGGCCAGGTTTCGGGTACGTCTACCCAATAGGGGGAAACCATTTTAGGCCAGGCAGCTACAATCAGGGCAACGCGGCAGGGTACATGAGAGGTTCGTATCGGAATCACCAAAATAATATTTCCAGATGGGGAAACAGCCAGCGGTAGACAGTGTGACTAGAATAATCGCCAGGAGCAACTAGCGATTCAGGAACCACAACAAACATATAGGAGCGGGAAAACGAGGATGTCTAGGCTGTCAAACAATTCGGGGCAGTCATACAACTCGAATAATACCCGGCAGTCGTACGGTACGTAGTAGAGGATGATGAATATTTTCTCCAAGTAGCCTCGAACAAAGCACAAAGTATTTAGGAGGAAGAGGAGATCGCTCGACCTTGCCGTATAAAGTAGTTAATTTAAAAGCGGAGAAAAGTATCAAATTGATGTCGTCTATCAGGGTCCCTGATGACAGGGTCGACGTTTTCATTCATAAGACCAGAGTTAAAACATAAGGAAAAGACAACCAGCCAAAGAACCAGTACAAATAAAGATCATCGGGCAGTCTCACACGGTGCAGGCAGAGACACGCCTGAAAATGTTCAGAGTTTAATAAGGATCGTCATTTTACAACAAATAGGAGCAATCATTGATATAGATAAACGGCAACTACTACGATGGTTCGTCCACAAGAACAAAATTATATCTTGAGATTTGGTAAGATATCATCAGTACATCGTTGATAAATTACTAAGTATCAAATGGGGCGCTATATTAGTAGTAATGAAGCTGCCTGGAGGATTATCTCGTTTCCAATGAACCCAAGACATCCTGTGGTTGTTCACTTGGCTGTGTATCTTGAGAATGGCCGTGTTTTTTTAATGAAACAAAGGTATTGGGTTGAGGGTGTTGGCTGGGCAATGGGCACTGCATTATCCCGGACAAGGGTAATGCATTGTCGCTTGCTCTGTCCGAGGCAATGCAGTGTCTAGCTAAGGCAATGAATCAGCGTCCTCTCGATCTTGAGTCGGGGGAGCTGGGTCAAAGCCATGGCTAGAGGTACCTGGCGGTCAGGCCTAAAACGCTAGGGAGCTCCTTCCCCGAAAAATATTAGCCGCATTGACCTTCGGGCCAAACATGGAGGGGACAATAGGTCAAGCAAGGGTTGGGATGTCAGCCCAAACGTCGGTGGGAAGCGTGGCTGCTACCCCCGACGGGCACGGAGAGGAGCAATCCTCTCTGCGTGTCGCCAGCGGTCGCACCTCCGACGTTGCTGGAGCAGGTCACGTTAGTTGTAATTCTACTGCCGGAAAAACTCGCTGTAGGATGAGCCACGCCGGTGCCGTAGTCGAGACAGACTCGGACCTGGAGAGCGTGCTATCCATCAGCAAAGCAGGTTTGCCTGAACCAGGTTCCAGCTCACCGCGCAGGGAAGGGCCGAAGCGTTCGGCGAAGGGCATTAGAGCAAAAACTCAATACAAGGCGGCCCTGAAGATTTGTAGCAGGCTCCAAGGCAATGCGGATATCTCCCCGGAGGAGAAATCCAAGCTAGCTTGGGCCGAGCTAAAGGTGGAGAAGGGCCGCAGATACTACGCACGGTTGCGACAGATGAAGGCTTCGACTAGCGAAGACGCTAACAAGGTGGAGGAGTTGCTAGCTACCAAGAGGCAGCGCTCGACCGACTATACCGCCACCCCGGCGGGCAAGCGGCAACGCGGGCCCAAGAGAGCGGAACCACCACCACTTACACCGAAAACAACAAAGCAGAGGTCGGTCAGAGCTTCGAAGATCAGTGATGTGTCCAGGAGACACCTGATTGTAGCTCTCATCGACAGACGTGATGAGAACTGGAAGATGACGGCGGCGCAGTGGAAACTGGTCCACGCGCGGCTCGTCGACTCCCTGTTTGCACGGATGGAGGAAGACCCAACAGCGCCCATGCCCACTTTCGATGGTGCTGGGTGGCTGAATGGGGTCAAACTCCTGAAGTGCAATGACGACCCGACGCTGAGGTGGGTGAGGCAGACGGTCTGCCAACTGGAGGCGTTGTGGGATGGGGCCAAGCTGGAGGTGGTGGACAGGGAGCTAATCCCGTTAAAACTAAAGGCGAAGGTACTCTTCCCCGTCGCCATTCAACAAGACCGTGCGCTGAAGCTCCTTCAGCGGCAGAATCCTGACTAACCAATAGGAAGGACTGGACTGGAAGGTACTGCACGCTGGTAGCCCACTACCCAACAAGAGGGCCAGCATGCGATCCTCCAGATCACGAAAGACGCAGAGGACATCCTGTACCCCAGATACGGGAAAATGGCGGGGGTCATGGGCAGTGTGTACCTGCGCATCAAGGAGCGCCACTCTGAAGACACAGACACACACACCATTTAGGCTGGCGAGGTGGAGAATGGACCTCGGTCTGGACACCATCGTGGAGGCCGCCCAGGGTCTGGCGCTAGAGGACTCTCAGGAAGATGAGGACGGTGACTGCAACTCAACTTGCATTAAAGCAAGGTAGCATCGTCGGAGCTCCACATTGAAATGGAGCAAGAGACCGCTGACATAGGTTTGGTACAGGAGCCCTGGATTGCGTCAGATCGCAAACTATAACTCGTTCTACCCAACATCGGTAAGCAGGAATAGAACCGTCGTACTAGTACGAAATGGAATCCACGCTTACCTTATGTCTCATTACAGCACAGACGACCTGACAGTAGTGATGCTGGAGAGTGAGTAGAAGCGCCTTCTGTTAGCTACACGGCACACGACAGGCCCGCACCTGAAGAGCCAAGGAGTCTGGTGGAAGAAGCCAACTCCAAAGACCAACAACTCTTCATTGGTACGGACGCCAATGCCCACCAAAGTGTGTGGGGAAGCCCCGATATCAACGACCGAGGGAGGAATACACCTATGTAGGTCCCACCTCGTCCAACGTGCTAGATCTAACCTTGGAAAGGTTCTCTCTCTACTCTCTCTACAAGGAAATAACCTCAGGGAACTCTTCAGACTCGCCAGAATAGCGAACGAGGAGATCATCAACGAGGAATACAAAACGCTATTAAGAGACTACAAGAAGGAAATACGCAAGGCACAATGTAGCTCGTGGAGGAACCTCTGCTCGAATATCGAGAAAGTGCTTGAAACAACAAGCCTCAGGAAGCTGCTCTCGAAGCAGTACACCATACAGAATCAGCTCAAATTAAAAAAACGGACAGTGGTCAGAGGGCAGCGAAGAAGCTCTGAGAGCACTAATGGAGGCCCACTTCCCGGGATGCACCGAGGGCACTGATGCCGAAACGCAACAGGACCTAGCAACCGAGGAATAAAATCCCCCGACAGATCTAATAACCCACAAGAAAATCCAATGGGCTATAGACTCCTTTGCGGGCATAAAAGCACCTGGACTGCACGGAATATTCCCAGCCATGCTGCAAGCGACCAAAGAGACGATCATCCTATGGCTTTTCGTAATATACTTGGCATGTTTAAACATAGGCTATATCCCTAACCAATGGAGAACAGCAAGAGTTGTCTTCCTCCCAAAGGCAGGAAAGTGCAGCCATGTTAGTTTCAAGGGCTACAGACCGATAAGCCATACCTCTTTTATGCTAAAAACACTTGAAAAAATTGTGAATGGACACATCAGGAAGGATGTCTACCAACCAGCATGCTTATACCAAAGAGAAATTGGTGGAGACACTCGCTAGTAGCTACCATCGAGAAAGCTCTAAACAATAAAAAATATGCACAATCCCCCCAAAAATCAACCAAACGAGGCTAACCCCGAAAACACAGGTTAAATACCTCGGCACAGTACTGGATAGCAAGGACGAGACCAGACTCAACACCTCAATTTATATACAGACGGCTCCAAGATGGACGAAGGAGTAGGAGCGGGTTTTATATTGCACAAACCCCGAAATAAGGGTGCCATATAAGCTGCCGGACCAATGCAGCATATTCCAGGCGGAAGTTTTCGCCATCAAGAAGGCAGCAGAGTTCGCTCAGCTTACAAAGCGACCACACAACAAGGTGAAGATATTCGTTGATAGCCAAGCGGCGATAAAATCCATGCAGTCGTTCGCAATTAGTTCCAGAAATGTCCTGGCAAGCAGGGAGGCGCTAAGACTCACTATGCACGACTAAGTCAGTGCGAATCTACTGGGTTCCCAGCCACCAGGGCATCGAAGGAAACGAGGCTGCGGACGTTCTGGCTAAGGAAGGCGTCGGGCTGGCGAACGAAAGAATCGAAAACGTGCCTATCTCCCTTAGAACGTTACAAATTGATCTAGAGAAGCAGGCCGCTCTACAAACCGAGAACAGATCTATTAAGACCACCACCTGCAGAACCTCGAGAACCATGTGCAAAGAGCGCAATGGGCAAAAATCATTTCAAGAATTGAGAACAGTCAAATATATTGTGAAGCATGTCAACTCTTGCATTTGTTGGAGGATGATGATCATTTAAATTCAACACTTCATGATGCATCTACTTCAGCTCAAATCAACATGTATGCCATCCAATCCACTTGAATTATGGAACAAAAATAAAAATTATATGGCAGAAGATATTTCAATTTGTATGCGTCATCATGCAAGAAATCCTGATTTGTTGATTACCTTAGAAATGTGCAACGAAGCTTTGATAATAATTGAAGATATTTGTCTAACGATAGCATTAGCGCAATTAGGTATGACCGCACCAAATCGTCATATGCATGATTTGTTTGATCGTGAAGTGCAATGTGAGCAGGTATTCAATTCTAATGATTTGCGTTTATTCGAACAATCGAATATAACCAAATTGAATATTCAGCAAAATCATGTATATGTCACAATCATGCAAGCTGTTTCCAATAATGCAGATGGATTATATTTCTTGGATGCATCTGGTGGTACAGGCAAAACGTTCGTTATTTCATGGATTTTAACGACTATTCGATCGGAAAAAAAAATTGCATTGGCACTTGCATTTTTGGAAATCGCTGCTATATTATTAAAATTTCCATTAAATGTACAGGTGATTGAAATTCCAACTTTAAATATTTCGAGAAATTCTGCTATGGCAAAAGTTCTGCGATTAACGTCTATTATTTTATGGGATGAATGTACAATGGCGAATAAAAAATCACTAGAAGCATTTAAACGAACAATGCAAGATTTACGTGTTAATCAACAGCATTTTGGTGGTGCTTTGATATTACTGTCAGGGGATTTCCGTCAAACATTGCCTGTCATTCCTCGATCAATTCCTGCTGATGAAATAAATGCATGTTTGAAGTTATCAGTTCTTTGGAGATATGTACAATGAACATTTATATGCGTATTCACCTACAAAATTCTCCCTCTGTCCATGAGTTAGATTGTTAGAAATCGGTGATAATCGGATTGATCATATACTTTCCACATATGTAGCAAAATGAGTCTGCTTTGTAAACACTTGAAAATTAACGGCTTGAGTTATCCATTTCAATTGCTTTCTATTAGAAACAAGTACTATTTTTTGAACACACACGATCGTATTCTGATGGAAGTCAGAACTACACTGAGACAGGGATACTATAGGTATAGATGTATATATCCTTTTCTATGAATAGGTAGAAGCGACAAAGGTCTATTTTGTGCGGGACCAGCACTTGTGAAGGAAAATATGAATGTTTGACCATAGCAGGTATTTATGTATATTTATCCACACCAAGGCATATGTATAAGGAATAAAAGTAACTGTCCACACCATTTACAGCCCAAATTAACATGATCAGGTAGGGTATATATCCATACCTACCATACCATATATATCCTTACCTAGAAATCGGCAAAACCAAAATAGCCAGTCCTTCTGTTTTCTTGTGACCCCATTTTGGCAGATGGCCAAATGCGGTTGTAGTCTTTTTGGACAAACGGCCCCACATCATCCGTTTATCCATAGATTCTTACAGACGATACTTTAAATGAAGCCTTATTAATGTACCCATCTAAAACCATATTTTTCATTTTTCCTGAGTTTTCAAAAGTCAAAATGTCTGAAAAAATACCGCAAAAAATGATCAAATTTGAAAGCTTCATAACTTCCAGACATTTATCAGATATTCAGAACTGCAAAGTTCAATACAGATACAGAATACCAGATGTAAGATACTTAAGTAATGTGAAAAAAAGAAGCAACACCTCTGAAAAAAGCACAAAAAAAAAAACAGATTTAAAAACTTAAAAAAAACTGCCAAAAAAACCATAATTGCTTAAAAATGTTTAAATCGCCGAATCTATCAGATATCCATTTTTAGACACAGCGGAAATGCCGTTTTGAGTAGTGCTATCAAAGGAGAAGAAGTTCGATAATAGGCCATAGCCGTCAGGGCAGTGAGGAGCAAGATAGTAGGGGAAGCGGATAGAGTCTAGAAGAAGTGGAGTTGAATTGGGACATTAAGGGTCAATTGACGTCCCACTTCAGAGAGAAGAGGGCAGAACAAGATTTTATTATGGAGTTGAACCATATCAAACGGAAAAATCTAAAGGGGAAAACCTTTTACTCAACTATACTAGAGTTGAGGAGGGCACTTGTCAGCGCATATAAGGCAAAGAAACCGAATGCGCTGTTGAGGAAGGAGAAAGTCAAATGGTACGAGGAGATGGCACTAAATGTGTTCATATCGGCACTGAAGGGGCCGATAGGCGTGACCATTTGGAATATGAATATAACGGACATTGCAAAGCCTTATGAGCTAGCACGCAGAGAAAGGAATGTATGTAGCGGAGGAATCAGAACAGGAAGGAAAGGCCAAAACGGCAATGCTGGTTCAGAAAAAGGAAAATGAGGTTACATCATTACAAGGCCCAAAGAAACAGGAAGGGTAAATACCGGCGGTGCACAGCGAAGCCGGCTTATGGCCGCAATACCAATGGGGGGAAACCCACAATCACCATTGGGTATGCCGTGTCCAATGCCCGATATGAGTGGATGGCCAGGTTTCGGGTACGTCTACCCAATAGGGGGAAACCATTTTAGGCCAGGTAGCTACAATCAGGGCAACGCGGCAGGGTACATGAGAGGTTCGTATCGGAATCACCAAAATAATATTTCCAGATGGGGAAACAGCCAGCGGTAGACAGTGTGACTAGAATAATCGCCAGGAGCAACTAGCGATTCAGGAACCACAACAAACATATAGGAGCGGGAAAACGAGGATGTCTAGGCTGTCAAACAATTCGGGGCAGTCATACAACTCGAATAATACCCGGCAGTCGTACGGTACGTAGTAGAGGATGATGAATATTTTCTCCAAGTAGCCTCGAACAAAGCACAAGGTATTTAGGAGGAAGAGGAGATCGCTCGACCTTGCCGTATAAAGTAGTTAATTTAAAAGCGGAGAAAAGTATCAAATTGATGTCGTCTATCAGGGTCCCTGATGACAGGGTCGACGTTTTCATTCATAAGACCAGAGTTAGTACATAAGGAAAAGACAACCAGCCAAAGAACCAGTACAAATAAAGATCATCGGGCAGTCTCACACGGTGCAGGCAGAGACACGCCTGAAAATGTTCAGAGTTTAATAAGGATCGTCATTTTACAACAAATAGGAGCAATCATTGATATAGATAAACGGCAACTACTACGATGGTTCGTCCACAAGAACAAAATTATATCTTGAGATTTGGTAAGATATCATCAGTACATCGTTGATAAATTACTAAGTATCAAATGGGGCGCTATATTAGTAGTAATGAAGCTGCCTGGAGGATTATCTCGTTTCCAATGAACCCAAGACATCCTGTGGTTGTTCACTTGGCTGTGCATCTTGAGAATGGCCGTGTTTTTTTAATGAAACAAAGGTATTGGGTTGAGGGTGTTGGCTGGGCAATGGGCACTGCATTATCCCGGACAAGGGTAATGCATTGTCGCTTGCTCTGTCCGAGGCAATGCAGTGTCTAGCTAAGGCAATGAATCAGCGTCCTCTCGATCTTGAGTCGGGGGAGCTGGGTCAAAGCCATGGCTAGAGGTACCTGGCGGTCAGGCCTAAAACGCTAGGGAGCTCCTTCCCCGAAAAATATTAGCCGCATTGACCTTCGGGCCAAACATGGAGGGGACAATAGGTCAAGCAAGGGTTGGGATGTCAGCCCAAACGTCGGTGGGAAGCGTGGCTGCTACCCCCGACGGGCACGGAGAGGAGCAATCCTCTCTGCGTGTCGCCAGCGGTCGCACCTCCGACGTTGCTGGAGCAGGTCACGTTAGTTGTAATTCTACTGCCGGAAAAACTCGCTGTAGGAAGAGCCACGCAGGTGCCGTAGTCGAGACAGACTCGGACCTGGAGAGCGTGCTATCCATCAGCAAAGCAGGTTTGCCTGAACCAGGTTCCAGCTCACCGCGCAGGGAAGGGCCGAAGCGTTCGGCGAAGGGCATTAGAGCAAAAACTCAATACAAGGCGGCCCTGAAGATTTGTAGCAGGCTCCAAGGCAATGCGGATATCTCCCCGGAGGAGAAATCCAAGCTAGCTTGGGCCGAGCTAAAGGTGGAGAAGGGCCGCAGATACTACGCACGGTTGCGACAGATGAAGGCTTCGACTAGCGAAGACGCTAACAAGGTGGAGGAGTTGCTAGCTACCAAGAGGCAGCGCTCGACCGACTATACCGCCACCCCGGCGGGCAAGCGGCAACGCGGGCCCAAGAGAGCGGAACCACCACCACTTACACCGAAAACAACAAAGCAGAGGTCGGTCAGAGCTTCGAAGATCAGTGATGTGTCCAGGAGACACCTGATTGTAGCTCTCATCGACAGACGTGATGAGAACTGGAAGATGACGGCGGCGCAGTGGAAACTGGTCCACGCGCGGCTCGTCGACTCCCTGTTTGCACGGATGGAGGAAGACCCAACAGCGCCCATGCCCACTTTCGATGGTGCTGGGTGGCTGAATGGGGTCAAACTCCTGAAGTGCAATGACGACCCGACGCTGAGGTGGGTGAGGCAGACGGTCTGCCAACTGGAGGCGTTGTGGGATGGGGCCAAGCTGGAGGTGGTGGACAGGGAGCTAATCCCGTTAAAACTAAAGGCGAAGGTACTCTTCCCCGTCGCCATTCAACAAGACCGTGCGCTGAAGCTCCTTCAGCGGCAGAATCCTGACTAACCAATAGGAAGGACTGGACTGGAAGGTACTGCACGCTGGTAGCCCACTACCCAACAAGAGGGCCAGCATGCGATCCTCCAGATCACGAAAGACGCAGAGGACATCCTGTACCCCAGATACGGGAAAATGGCGGGGGTCATGGGCAGTGTGTACCTGCGCATCAAGGAGCGCCACTCTGAAGACACAGACACACACACCATTTAGGCTGGCGAGGTGGAGAATGGACCTCGGTCTGGACACCATCGTGGAGGCCGCCCAGAGTCTGGCGCTAGAGGACTCTCAGGAAGATGAGGACGGTGACTGCAACTCAACTTGCATTAAAGCAAGGTAGCATCGTCGGAGCTCCACATTGAAATGGAGCAAGAGACCGCTGACATAGGTTTGGTACAGGAGCCCTGGATTGCGTCAGGTCGCAAACTATAACTCGTTCTACCCAACATCGGTAAGCAGGAATAGAACCGTCGTACTAGTACGAAATGGAATCCAGGCTTACCTTATGTCTTATTACAGCACAGACGACCTGACAGTAGTGATGCTGGAGAGTGAGTAGAAGCGCCTTCTGTTAGCTACACGGCACAGGCCCGCACCTGAAGAGCCAAGGAGTCTGGTGGAAGAAGCCAACTCCAAAGACCAACAACTCTTCATTGGTACGGACGCCAATGCCCACCAAAGTGTGTGGGGAAGCCCCGATATCAACGACCGAGGTAAGTCGCTCCTAGACTTTATACTATCAACTAACATAGATGTAGAAAACGTGGGGAGGAATACACCTATGTAGGTCCCACCTCGTCCAACGTGCTAGATCTAACCTTGGAAAGGTTCTCTCTCTACTCTCTCTACAAGGAAATAACCTCAGGGAACTCTTCAGACTCGCCAGAATAGCGAACGAGGAGATCATCAACGAGGAATACAAAACGCTATTAAGAGACTACAAGAAGGAAATACGCAAGGCACAATGTAGCTCGTGGAGGAACCTCTGCTCGAATATCGAGAAAGTGCTTGAAACAACAAGCCGCAGGAAGCTGCTCTCGAAGCAGTACACCATACAGAATCAGCTCAAATTAAAAAAACGGACAGTGGTCAGAGGGCAGCGAAGAAGCTCTGAGAGCACTAATGGAGGCCCACTTCCCGGGATGCACCGAGGGCACTGATGCCGAAACGCAACAGGACCTAGCAACCGAGGAATAAAATCCCCCGACAGATCTAATAACCCACAAGAAAATCCAATGGGCTATAGACTCCTTTGCGGGCATAAAAGCACCTGGACTGCACGGAATATTCCCAGCCATGCTGCAAGCGACCAAAGAGACGATCATCCTATGGCTTTTCGTAATATACTTGGCATGTTTAAACATAGGCTATATCCCTAACCAATGGAGAACAGCAAGAGTTGTCTTCCTCCCAAAGGCAGGAAAGTGCAGCCATGTTAGTTTCAAGGGCTACAGACCGATAAGCCATACCTCTTTTATGCTAAAAACACTTGAAAAAATTGTGAATGGACACATCAGGAAGGATGTCTACCAACCAGCATGCTTATACCAAAGAGAAATTGGTGGAGACACTCGCTAGTAGCTACCATCGAGAAAGCTCTAAACAATAAAAAATATGCACAATCCCCCCAAAAATCAACCAAACGAGGCTAACCCCGAAAACACAGGTTAAATACCTCGGCACAGTACTGGATAGCAAGGACGAGACCAGACTCAACACCTCAATTTATATACAGACGGCTCCAAGATGGACGAAGGAGTAGGAGCGGGTTTTATATTGCACAAACCCCGAAATAAGGGTGCCATATAAGCTGCCGGACCAATGCAGCATATTCCAGGCGGAAGTTTTCGCCATCAAGAAGGCAGCAGAGTTCGCTCAGCTTACAAAGCGACCACACAACAAGGTGAAGATATTCGTTGATAGCCAAGCGGCGATAAAATCCATGCAGTCGTTCGCAATTAGTTCCAGAAATGTCCTGGCAAGCAGGGAGGCGCTAAGACTCACTATGCACGACTAAGTCAGTGCGAATCTACTGGGTTCCCAGCCACCAGGGCATCGAAGGAAACGAGGCTGCGGACGTTCTGGCTAAGGAAGGCGTCGGGCTGGCGAACGAAAGAATCGAAAACGTGCCTATCTCCCTTAGAACGTTACAAATTGATCTAGAGAAGCAGGCCGCTCTACAAACCGAGAACAGATCTATTAAGACCACCACCTGCAGAACCTCGAGAACCATGTGCAAAGAGCGCAATGGGCAAAAATCATTTCAAGAATTGAGAACAGTCAAATATATTGTGAAGCATGTCAACTCTTGCATTTGTTGGAGGATGATGATCATTTAAATTCAACACTTCATGATGCATCTACTTCAGCTCAAATCAACATGTATGCCATCCAATCCACTTGAATTATGGAACAAAAATAAAAATTATATGGCAGAAGATATTTCAATTTGTATGCGTCATCATGCAAGAAATCCTGATTTGTTGATTACCTTAGAAATGTGCAACGAAGCTTTGATAATAATTGAAGATATTTGTCTAACGATAGCATTAGCGCAATTAGGTATGACCGCACCAAATCGTCATATGCATGATTTGTTTGATCGTGAAGTGCAATGTGAGCAGGTATTCAATTCTAATGATTTGCGTTTATTCGAACAATCGAATATAACCAAATTGAATATTCAGCAAAATCATGTATATGTCACAATCATGCAAGCTGTTTCCAATAATGCAGATGGATTATATTTCTTGGATGCATCTGGTGGTACAGGCAAAACGTTCGTTATTTCATGGATTTTAACGACTATTCGATCGGAAAAAAAAATTGCATTGGCACTTGCATTTTTGGAAATCGCTGCTATATTATTAAAATTTCCATTAAATGTACAGGTGATTGAAATTCCAACTTTAAATATTTCGAGAAATTCTGCTATGGCAAAAGTTCTGCGATTAACGTCTATTATTTTATGGGATGAATGTACAATGGCGAATAAAAAATCACTAGAAGCATTTAATCGAACAATGCAAGATTTACGTGTTAATCAACAGCATTTTGGTGGTGCTTTGATATTACTGTCAGGGGATTTCCGTCAAACATTGCCTGTCATTCCTCGATCAATTCCTGCTGATGAAATAAATGCATGTTTGAAGTTATCAGTTCTTTGGAGATATGTACAATGAACATTTATATGCGTATTCACCTACAAAATTCTCCCTCTGTCCATGAGTTAGATTGTTAGAAATCGGTGATAATCGGATTGATCATATACTTTCCACATATGTAGCAAAATGAGTCTGCTTTGTAAACACTTGAAAATTAACGGCTTGAGTTATCCATTTCAATTGCTTTCTATTAGAAACAAGTACTATTTTTTGAACACACACGATCGTATTCTGATGGAAGTCAGAACTACACTGAGACAGGGATACTATAGGTATAGATGTATATATCCTTTTCTATGAATAGGTAGAAGCGACAAAGGTCTATTTTGTGCGGGACCAGCACTTGTGAAGGAAAATATGAATGTTTGACCATAACAGGTATTTATGTATATTTATCCACACCAAGGCATATGTATAAGGAATAAAAGTAACTGTCCACACCATTTACAGCCCAAATTAACATGATCAGGTAGGGTATATATCCATACCTACCATACCATATATATCCTTACCTAGAAATCGGCAAAACCAAAATAGCCAGTCCTTCTGTTTTCTTGTGACCCCATTTTGGCAGATGGCCAAATGCGGTTGTAGTCTTTTTGGACAAACGGCTCCACATCATCCGTTTATCCATAGATTCTTACAGACGATACTTTAAATGAAGCCTTATTAATGTACCCATCTAAAAGCATATTTTTCATTTTTCCTGAGTTTTCAAAGTCAAAATGTCTGAAAAAATACCGCAAAAAATGATCAAATTTGAAAGCTTCATAACTTCCAGACATTTATCAGATATTCAGAACTGCAAAGTTCAATACAGATACAGAATACCAGATGTAAGATACTTAAGTAATGTGAAAAAAAGAAGCAACACCTCTGAAAAAAGCACAAAAAAAAAAACAGATTTAAAAACTTAAAAAAAACTGCCAAAAAAACCATAATTGCTTAAAAATGTTTAAATCGCCGAATCTATCAGATATCCATTTTTAGACACAGCGGAAATGCCGTTTTGAGTAGTGCTATCAAAGGAGAAGAAGTTCGATAATAGGCCATAGCCGTCAGGGCAGTGAGGAGCAAGATAGTAGGGGAAGCGGATAGAGTCTAGAAGAAGTGGAGTTGAATTGGGACATTAAGGGTCAATTGACGTCCCACTTCAGAGAGAAGAGGGCAGAACAAGATTTTATTATGGAGTTGAACCATATCAAACGGAAAAATCTAAAGGGGAAAACCTTTTACTCAACTATACTAGAGTTGAGGAGGGCACTTGTCAGCGCATATAAGGCAAAGAAACCGAATGCGCTGTTGAGGAAGGAGAAAGTCAAATGGTACGAGGAGATGGCACTAAATGTGTTCATATCGGCACTGAAGGGGCCGATAGGCGTGACCATTTGGAATATGAATATAACGGACATTGCAAAGCCTTATGAGCTAGCACGCAGAGAAAGGAATGTATGTAGCGGAGGAATCAGAACAGGAAGGAAAGGCCAAAACGGCAATGCTGGTTCAGAAAAAGGAAAATGAGGTTACATCATTACAAGGCCCAAAGAAACAGGAAGGGTAAATACCGGCGGTGCACAGCGAAGCCGGCTTATGGCCGCAATACCAATGGGGGGAAACCCACAATCACCATTGGGTATGCCGTGTCCAATGCCCGATATGAGTGGATGGCCAGGTTTCGGGTACGTCTACCCAATAGGGGGAAACCATTTTAGGCCAGGCAGCTACAATCAGGGCAACGCGGCAGGGTACATGAGAGGTTCGTATCGGAATCACCAAAATAATATTTCCAGATGGGGAAACAGCCAGCGGTAGACAGTGTGACTAGAATAATCGCCAGGAGCAACTAGCGATTCAGGAACCACAACAAACATATAGGAGCGGGAAAACGAGGATGTCTAGGCTGTCAAACAATTCGGGGCAGTCATACAACTCGAATAATACCCGGCAGTCGTACGGTACGTAGTAGAGGATGATGAATATTTTCTCCAAGTAGCCTCGAACAAAGCACAAGGTATTTAGGAGGAAGAGGAGATCGCTCGACCTTGCCGTATAAAGTAGTTAATTTAAAAGCGGAGAAAAGTATCAAATTGATGTCGTCTATCAGGGTCCCTGATGACAGGGTCGACGTTTTCATTCATAAGACCAGAGTTAGTACATAAGGAAAAGACAACCAGCCAAAGAACCAGTACAAATAAAGATCATCGGGCAGTCTCACACGGTGCAGGCAGAGACACGCCTGAAAATGTTCAGAGTTTAATAAGGATCGTCATTTTACAACTAATAGGAGCAATCATTGATATAGATAAACGGCAACTACTACGATGGTTCGTCCACAAGAACAAAATTATATCTTGAGATTTGGTAAGATATCATCAGTACATCGTTGATAAATTACTAAGTATCAAATGGGGCGCTATATTAGTAGTAATGAAGCTGCCTGGAGGATTTTCTCGTTTCCAATGAACCCAAGACATCCTGTGGTTGTTCACTTGGCTGTGCATCTTGAGAATGGCCGTGTTTTTTTAATGAAACAAAGGTATTGGGTTGAGGGTGTTGGCTGGGCAATGGGCACTGCATTATCCCGGACAAGGGTAATGCATTGTCGCTTGCTCTGTCCGAGGCAATGCAGTGTCTAGCTAAGGCAATGAATCAGCGTCCTCTCGATCTTGAGTCGGGGGAGCTGGGTCAAAGCCATGGCTAGAGGTACCTGGCGGTCAGGCCTAAAACGCTAGGGAGCTCCTTCCCCGAAAAATATTAGCCGCATTGACCTTCGGGCCAAACATGGAGGGGACAATAGGTCAAGCAAGGGTTGGGATGTCAGCCCAAACGTCGGTGGGAAGCGTGGCTGCTACCCCCGACGGGCACGGAGAGGAGCAATCCTCTCTGCGTGTCGCCAGCGGTCGCACCTCCGACGTTGCTGGAGCAGGTCACGTTAGTTGTAATTCTACTGCCGGAAAAACTCGCTGTAGGAAGAGCCACGCAGGTGCCGTAGTCGAGACAGACTCGGACCTGGAGAGCGTGCTATCCATCAGCAAAGCAGGTTTGCCTGAACCAGGTTCCAGCTCACCGCGCAGGGAAGGGCCGAAGCGTTCGGCGAAGGGCATTAGAGAAAAAACTCAATACAAGGCGGCCCTGAAGATTTGTAGCAGGCTCCAAGGCAATGCGGATATCTCCCCGGAGGAGAAATCCAAGCTAGCTTGGGCCGAGCTAAAGGTGGAGAAGGGCCGCAGATACTACGCACGGTTGCGACAGATGAAGGCTTCGACTAGCGAAGACGCTAACAAGGTGGAGGAGTTGCTAGCTACCAAGAGGCAGCGCTCGACCGACTATACCGCCACCCCGGCGGGCAAGCGGCAACGCGGGCCCAAGAGAGCGGAACCACCACCACTTACACCGAAAACAACAAAGCAGAGGTCGGTCAGAGCTTCGAAGATCAGTGATGTGTCCAGGAGACACCTGATTGTAGCTCTCATCGACAGACGTGATGAGAACTGGAAGATGACGGCGGCGCAGTGGAAACTAGTCCACGCGCGGCTCGTCGACTCCCTGTTTGCACGGATGGAGGAAGACCCAACAGCGCCCATGCCCACTTTCGATGGTGCTGGGTGGCTGAATGGGGTCAAACTCCTGAAGTGCAATGACGACCCGACGCTGAGGTGGGTGAGGCAGACGGTCTGCCAACTGGAGGCGTTGTGGGATGGGGCCAAGCTGGAGGTGGTGGACAGGGAGCTAATCCCGTTAAAACTAAAGGCGAAGGTACTCTTCCCCGTCGCCATTCAACAAGACCGTGCGCTGAAGCTCCTTCAGCGGCAGAATCCTGACTAACCAATAGGAAGGACTGGACTGGAAGGTACTGCACGCTGGTAGCCCACTACCCAACAAGAGGGCCAGCATGCGATCCTCCAGATCACGAAAGACGCAGAGGACATCCTGTACCCCAGATACGGGAAAATGGCGGGGGTCATGGGCAGTGTGTACCTGCGCATCAAGGAGCGCCACTCTGAAGACACAGACACACACACCATTTAGGCTGGCGAGGTGGAGAATGGACCTCGGTCTGGACACCATCGTGGAGGCCGCCCAGAGTCTGGCGCTAGAGGACTCTCAGGAAGATGAGGACGGTGACTGCAACTCAACTTGCATTAAAGCAAGGTAGCATCGTCGGAGCTCCACATTGAAATGGAGCAAGAGACCGCTGACATAGGTTTGGTACAGGAGCCCTGGATTGCGTCAGGTCGCAAACTATAACTCGTTCTACCCAACATCGGTAAGCAGGAATAGAACCGTCGTACTAGTACGAAATGGAATCCACGCTTACCTTATGTCTTATTACAGCACAGACGACCTGACAGTAGTGATGCTGGAGAGTGAGTAGAAGCGCCTTCTGTTAGCTACACGGCACACGACAGGCCCGCACCTGAAGAGCCAAGGAGTCTGGTGGAAGAAGCCAACTCCAAAGACCAACAACTCTTCATTGGTACGGACGCCAATGCCCACCAAAGTGTGTGGGGAAGCCCCGATATCAACGACCGAGGTAAGTCGCTCCTAGACTTTATACTATCAACTAACATAGATGTAGAAAACGTGGGGAGGAATACACCTATGTAGGTCCCACCTCGTCCAACGTGCTAGATCTAACCTTGGAAAGGTTCTCTCTCTACTCTCTCTACAAGGAAATAACCTCAGGGAACTCTTCAGACTCGCCAGAATAGCGAACGAGGAGATCATCAACGAGGAATACAAAACGCTATTAAGAGACTACAAGAAGGAAATACGCAAGGCACAATGTAGCTCGTGGAGGAACCTCTGCTCGAATATCGAGAAAGTGCTTGAAACAACAAGCCGCAGGAAGCTGCTCTCGAAGCAGTACACCATACAGAATCAGCTCAAATTAAAAAAACGGACAGTGGTCAGAGGGCAGCGAAGAAGCTCTGAGAGCACTAATGGAGGCCCACTTCCCGGGATGCACCGAGGGCACTGATGCCGAAACGCAACAGGACCTAGCAACCGAGGAATAAAATCCCCCGACAGATCTAATAACCCACAAGAAAATCCAATGGGCTATAGACTCCTTTGCGGGCATAAAAGCACCTGGACTGCACGGAATATTCCCAGCCATGCTGCAAGCGACCAAAGAGACGATCATCCTATGGCTTTTCGTAATATACTTGGCATGTTTAAACATAGGCTATATCCCTAACCAATGGAGAACAGCAAGAGTTGTCTTCCTCCCAAAGGCAGGAAAGTGCAGCCATGTTAGTTTCAAGGGCTACAGACCGATAAGCCATACCTCTTTTATGCTAAAAACACTTGAAAAAATTGTGAATGGACACATCAGGAAGGATGTCTACCAACCAGCATGCTTATACCAAAGAGAAATTGGTGGAGACACTCGCTAGTAGCTACCATCGAGAAAGCTCTAAACAATAAAAAATATGCACAATCCCCCCAAAAATCAACCAAACGAGGCTAACCCCGAAAACACAGGTTAAATACCTCGGCACAGTACTGGATAGCAAGGACGAGACCAGACTCAACACCTCAATTTATATACAGACGGCTCCAAGATGGACGAAGGAGTAGGAGCGGGTTTTATATTGCACAAACCCCGAAATAAGGGTTCCATATAAGCTGCCGGACCAATGCAGCATATTCCAGGCGGAAGTTTTCGCCATCAAGAAGGCAGCAGAGTTCGCTCAGCTTACAAAGCGACCACACAACAAGGTGAAGATATTCGTTGATAGCCAAGCGGCGATAAAATCCATGCAGTCGTTCGCAATTAGTTCCAGAAATGTCCTGGCAAGCAGGGAGGCGCTAAGACTCACTATGCACGACTAAGTCAGTGCGAATCTACTGGGTTCCCAGCCACCAGGGCATCGAAGGAAACGAGGCTGCGGACGTTCTGGCTAAGGAAGGCGTCGGGCTGGCGAACGAAAGAATCGAAAACGTGCCTATCTCCCTTAGAACGTTACAAATTGATCTAGAGAAGCAGGCCGCTCTACAAACCGAGAACAGATCTATTAAGACCACCACCTGCAGAACCTCGAGAACCATGTGCAAAGAGCGCAATGGGCAAAAATCATTTCAAGAATTGAGAACAGTCAAATATATTGTGAAGCATGTCAACTCTTGCATTTGTTGGAGGATGATGATCATTTAAATTCAACACTTCATGATGCATCTACTTCAGCTCAAATCAACATGTATGCCATCCAATCCACTTGAATTATGGAACAAAAATAAAAATTATATGGCAGAAGATATTTCAATTTGTATGCGTCATCATGCAAGAAATCCTGATTTGTTGATTACCTTAGAAATGTGCAACGAAGCTTTGATAATAATTGAAGATATTTGTCTAACGATAGCATTAGCGCAATTAGGTATGACCGCACCAAATCGTCATATGCATGATTTGTTTGATCGTGAAGTGCAATGTGAGCAGGTATTCAATTCTAATGATTTGCGTTTATTCGAACAATCGAATATAACCAAATTGAATATTCAGCAAAATCATGTATATGTCACAATCATGCAAGCTGTTTCCAATAATGCAGATGGATTATATTTCTTGGATGCATCTGGTGGTACAGGCAAAACGTTCGTTATTTCATGGATTTTAACGACTATTCGATCGGAAAAAAAAATTGCATTGGCACTTGCATTTTTGGAAATCGCTGCTATATTATTAAAATTTCCATTAAATGTACAGGTGATTGAAATTCCAACTTTAAATATTTCGAGAAATTCTGCTATGGCAAAAGTTCTGCGATTAACGTCTATTATTTTATGGGATGAATGTACAATGGCGAATAAAAAATCACTAGAAGCATTTAATCGAACAATGCAAGATTTACGTGTTAATCAACAGCATTTTGGTGGTGCTTTGATATTACTGTCAGGGGATTTCCGTCAAACATTGCCTGTCATTCCTCGATCAACTCCTGCTGATGAAATAAATGCATGTTTGAAGTTATCAGTTCTTTGGAAATATGTACAATGAACATTTATATGCGTATTCACCTACAAAATTATCCCTCTGCCCATGAGTTTTCAAAACAATTGTTAGAAATCGGTGATAAAAATCGATAGTACCAACGGATTGATCGCTGTACCGAACATTTTATGTAGAATTGTGCAATCGATAGATGACTTGATTGAATGTGTTTTTCCGGATATTCTTCAGAACTACAGAAATCATGATTGGTTGAGAGAACGCACCATTTTAATTTTTAAATTCAAACGAAACTTCCAAGTGTAGTCACGACATATAAATCAATTGACAGTGTTATGAATCAAGATGAGGCAATGAATTATCCAATTGAATTTTTAAATTCATTGGAACTTGCTGGTATGCCACCGCATTGCTTGAATCTGAAAATTGGTTCTTTCCGAAATATTAATCCATCAAGACTGTTTAATGGTACCAGATTGGCAGTGAAAAAGTTATTGCCAAATTTGATTGAAGCCACGATCTTAGCTGGTAAATCAAAAGGAGAAGTTTGTTTGATACCGCGTATCCCTATGACTCCAACCGATTTGCTTTGAAACGATTAAAATATCCTGTGCGTTTATCATTTACGATGTCCATCAACAAGGCCCAAGGGCAAACACTTCACGTTTGTGGTGTGAATTTGGTGGAATCACATGGCCAAATTTATGTTGCCTGTTCCAGAGTCGGTTTTAAAAGAGCTAGCAATTAATAAATTATTATTTCACTATATATATGGAGAAGCACGTACCGGGCCGCTAGTATTTTGTATTTTTTTGACTAGTCAAAAAGTGAAGTGGATGGATGGGCTGTGCGAGTGGTAAAGTGAAATTGTCTGAACTGGGGAGCCCACCAAAACTATTGAGCACATTACTGAATAGAATAATTATACCCGGTACTCGAAGAGTAAAGGGGTATATTAGATTTGTGCAAAAAATTGATGTGTGTAACACCCAGAAGGAAGCGTTTCCGACCCCATAAAGTATATATATTCTTGATCAGCATCAATAGCCGAGTCGATATAGCTATGTCTGTCTGTCCGTCCGTCCGTCCGTCTTCATTAGCGCCTATAGCTCAGCTTTTATAGTAGCTAGAGGAACACAATTTTGTATCCAGACTCCTGTCCTATCGCACTGTTACAAGTGTATTTCAAAATTTCGGCCCGCCCCCTTCCGCCTACTCAAAGAACGAAAATCTGTGGCATGCACAATTTTAAAGATACGAGAAAACTAAAAACGCAGAATCGTAGAGAATGACAACATCTATCAGAGTGTTTAATCTGGATCAGATCGACTCATAAATATAGCCACAATGAAGAAAACCATTTCGAAATGCATCGTTCCCTCTCGCTCTCTCTCACACACAGGGTTGGGCACTGTGCCAATTCGTCCAAATGAGCGCCTAGATCTCAGAGACTATAAGAGCTCGAGCAACTAAACTCTCTATCGATGCTCCTGTGATATCACGTCAGTACAAGTGTATTTCAAAATTTGGCCACGCCTCCTTCCGCCCCCACAAAAGATGAAAATCTACAATTTTGAAGATACGGGAAAACCAAAAACACAGAATCATAGAAAATTACCATATCTATTAGAGTATTGAATCTGGATCAGATCGGATCATAAATATAGCCACAATGAAGAAAACCATTTCGAAATGCATCGTTCCCTCTCGCTCTCTCTCACACACCGGGTGGGTGCTATGCCCATTCGTCCAGATGAGCGCCTAGATCTCAGAGACTATAAGAGCTCGAGCAACCAAACTCTCTATCCATGCTCCTGTGATATCACTTCAGTACAAGTGTATTTCAAAATTTTGCCACGCCCCCTTACGCCCCCACAAAGGACAGAATCATAGAGAATGATCATATCTATAAGATTGCCGAATCTGGATCAGGTCGGATCATTATTATAGCCAGAAAGAACAAACGAAATTTCAGTGGCCACGCAACGCTTTCCAAGCGCTTACTCATCCCCTCTTACTCCTCCTCCACTGCTTTGCCCACCCGACCAGATGAGCGCCTAGATCTCAAAGACTATAGAAGCTAGATCAACCAAATTTTGTATACAGGGTCCTGAGATATCACACTGTTACCAGTGCATTTAAAATTTTCGCCCAGCCCCCTTCCGCACAAGGACAAAAATCTGTGCCAACCACAATTTTTAAATAACTGAAAATGCAGAATCATAGAGAATGGCCTACCAGGGGCCGAATTTTAATCAGATCGGATCATTATTACAGCCAGAATGAAGAAAACCATTTAGATAGGTTTAGTAGATATGCGTTTGCTCCGTCTCTCTCTCTCTCTCTCTCTTACACTCTTCCTCGTCTTCTGCTTCGCCACGTAATGAGTAATAGCTATTCCCGGCAACCCAGGCGCGAACCCTATACTAGCTGCTTGCAGGCGTTCTCTCTTTCTCTTTTCCCCCTTTCACCTTCTGACCAACACTCCCACTCCATCAAACAAACACGATGCGCTGCCTGCTTCTCCATGTCTTACGACAATCACCGCCCTCCCACATTGACAAATCAATCTGTCCCTATCCCCACACAGAGACTAAAGAAAGAGATGGAGAGAAAGAACATGCCTAGCAATATCATACATATGTCCAGAACAATTACCTCCCGCCAAGGCAATGATTTTCATACATATGTACGTATATATGTATGTACATATATATGTATCTTAAAACCAATGTAAATATATATATATAATATAGTATGCGTATATGCTGTTTGAATGAGCCATTATAGTTAGGGAGTGGGAGGGATACCTGCGAATGCATTTGTTCACTCTATGAAAACAAAGGGAATTGTCCATAAAAAAACTGCGAAATCAAAACACTATCGGCTGGCAAGTACGTGCGCTCTCTGTTTCCCCCTTCCACCTTATGACCAAGAGCCCCTCTCTCATCAAACAAGACGGATGCACGATGCGCTGTTAATCTGCTTTTTAAATGTTTTAGCAAGATCCCCCCACCCTCTTCCACACGGTAAACAATTTTTAAACCGTTACAGTATGGGGAGGGGGAACGCAATCTTGTTCACTCTAAAAATGCGTGTCAAAGGAATGAGAAAAAAGCCGTTACGTTTCTTTGAGTGTTTCTCTCTATCTCTCTTTCCACTTTAGAACTCTCTGCCCCACTCAGACAAGTGCTCTCTCAATAGAGAAACTGTATATTTATACTCATCCGTATGTCTCCAAGATGAATTAAGCAATAAGGTGACAATACCTGCGTCACAACATCTGCTCTCTTTCGAGAACCCTCCGTTTGTCGTATGCTGAGCGCCGAAAAAGAGTTCATGGTCCTCTCCACAACGGACGACGTCACCTCATTATTTAATTCACCTTGCATGTATCATTTGCTAACAGCGTCAATAAGAAAGAGAGAGAGAGAGAGAGAGAGAGTGCTTCGCAACATCATATGTTTGAAACCAAAACACAACACACACAACAAGGTGAAGATATTCGTTGATAGCCAAGCGGCGATAAAATCCATGCAGTCGTTCGCAATTAGTTCCAGAAATGTCCTGGCAAGCAGGGAGGCGCTAAGACTCACTATGCACGACTAAGTCAGTGCGAATCTACTGGGTTCCCAGCCACCAGGGCATCGAAGGAAACGAGGCTGCGGACGTTCTGGCTAAGGAAGGCGTCGGGCTGGCGAACGAAAGAATCGAAAACGTGCCTATCTCCCTTAGAACGTTACAAATTGATCTAGAGAAGCAGGCCGCTCTACAAACCGAGAACAGATCTATTAAGACCACCACCTGCAGAACCTCGAGAACCATGTGCAAAGAGCGCAATGGGCAAAAATCATTTCAAGAATTGAGAACAGTCAAATATATTGTGAAGCATGTCAACTCTTGCATTTGTTGGAGGATGATGATCATTTAAATTCAACACTTCATGATGCATCTACTTCAGCTCAAATCAACATGTATGCCATCCAATCCACTTGAATTATGGAACAAAAATAAAAATTATATGGCAGAAGATATTTCAATTTGTATGCGTCATCATGCAAGAAATCCTGATTTGTTGATTACCTTAGAAATGTGCAACGAAGCTTTGATAATAATTGAAGATATTTGTCTAACGATAGCATTAGCGCAATTAGGTATGACCGCACCAAATCGTCATATGCATGATTTGTTTGATCGTGAAGTGCAATGTGAGCAGGTATTCAATTCTAATGATTTGCGTTTATTCGAACAATCGAATATAACCAAATTGAATATTCAGCAAAATCATGTATATGTCACAATCATGCAAGCTGTTTCCAATAATGCAGATGGATTATATTTCTTGGATGCATCTGGTGGTACAGGCAAAACGTTCGTTATTTCATGGATTTTAACGACTATTCGATCGGAAAAAAAAATTGCATTGGCACTTGCATTTTTGGAAATCGCTGCTATATTATTAAAATTTCCATTAAATGTACAGGTGATTGAAATTCCAACTTTAAATATTTCGAGAAATTCTGCTATGGCAAAAGTTCTGCGATTAACGTCTATTATTTTATGGGATGAATGTACAATGGCGAATAAAAAATCACTAGAAGCATTTAATCGAACAATGCAAGATTTACGTGGTAATCAACAGCATTTTGGTGGTGCTTTGATATTACTGTCAGGGGATTTCCGTCAAACATTGCCTGTCATTCCTCGATCAACTCCTGCTGATGAAATAAATGCATGTTTGAAGTTATCAGTTCTTTGGAAATATGTACAATGAACATTTATATGCGTATTCACCTACAAAATTATCCCTCTGCCCATGAGTTTTCAAAACAATTGTTAGAAATCGGTGATAAAAATCGATAGTACCAACGGATTGATCGCTGTACCGAACATTTTATGTAGAATTGTGCAATCGATAGATGACTTGATTGAATGTGTTTTTCCGGATATTCTTCAGAACTACAGAAATCATGATTGGTTGAGAGAACGCACCATTTTAATTTTTAAATTCAAACGAAACTTCCAAGTGTAGTCACGACATATAAATCAATTGACAGTGTTATGAATCAAGATGAGGCAATGAATTATCCAATTGAATTTTTAAATTCATTGGAACTTGCTGGTATGCCACCGCATTGCTTGAATCTGAAAATTGGTTCTTTCCGAAATATTAATCCATCAAGACTGTTTAATGGTACCAGATTGGCAGTGAAAAAGTTATTGCCAAATTTGATTGAAGCCACGATCTTAGCTGGTAAATCAAAAGGAGAAGTTTGTTTGATACCGCGTATCCCTATGACTCCAACCGATTTGCTTTGAAACGATTAAAATATCCTGTGCGTTTATCATTTACGATGTCCATCAACAAGGCCCAAGGGCAAACACTTCACGTTTGTGGTGTGAATTTGGTGGAATCACATGGCCAAATTTATGTTGCCTGTTCCAGAGTCGGTTTTAAAAGAGCTAGCAATTAATAAATTATTATTTCACTATATATATGGAGAAGCACGTACCGGGCCGCTAGTATTTTGTATTTTTTTGACTAGTCAAAAAGTGAAGTGGATGGATGGGCTGTGCGAGTGGTAAAGTGAAATTGTCTGAACTGGGGAGCCCACCAAAACTATTGAGCACATTACTGAATAGAATAATTATACCCGGTACTCGAAGAGTAAAGGGGTATATTAGATTTGTGCAAAAAATTGATGTGTGTAACACCCAGAAGGAAGCGTTTCCGACCCCATAAAGTATATATATTCTTGATCAGCATCAATAGCCGAGTCGATATAGCTATGTCTGTCTGTCCGTCCGTCCGTCCGTCTTCATTAGCGCCTATAGCTCAGCTTTTATAGTAGCTAGAGGAACACAATTTTGTATCCAGACTCCTGTCCTATCGCACTGTTACAAGTGTATTTCAAAATTTCGGCCCGCCCCCTTCCGCCTACTCAAAGAACGAAAATCTGTGGCATGCACAATTTTAAAGATACGAGAAAACTAAAAACGCAGAATCGTAGAGAATGACAACATCTATCAGAGTGTTTAATCTGGATCAGATCGACTCATAAATATAGCCACAATGAAGAAAACCATTTCGAAATGCATCGTTCCCTCTCGCTCTCTCTCACACACAGGGTTGGGCACTGTGCCAATTCGTCCAAATGAGCGCCTAGATCTCAGAGACTATAAGAGCTCGAGCAACTAAACTCTCTATCGATGCTCCTGTGATATCACGTCAGTACAAGTGTATTTCAAAATTTGGCCACGCCTCCTTCCGCCCCCACAAAAGATGAAAATCTACAATTTTGAAGATACGGGAAAACCAAAAACACAGAATCATAGAAAATTACCATATCTATTAGAGTATTGAATCTGGATCAGATCGGATCATAAATATAGCCACAATGAAGAAAACCATTTCGAAATGCATCGTTCCCTCTCGCTCTCTCTCACACACCGGGTGGGTGCTATGCCCATTCGTCCAGATGAGCGCCTAGATCTCAGAGACTATAAGAGCTCGAGCAACCAAACTCTCTATCCATGCTCCTGTGATATCACTTCAGTACAAGTGTATTTCAAAATTTTGCCACGCCCCCTTACGCCCCCACAAAGGACAGAATCATAGAGAATGATCATATCTATAAGATTGCCGAATCTGGATCAGGTCGGATCATTATTATAGCCAGAAAGAACAAACGAAATTTCAGTGGCCACGCAACGCTTTCCAAGCGCTTACTCATCCCCTCTTACTCCTCCTACACTGCTTTGCCCACCCGACCAGATGAGCGCCTAGATCTCAAAGACTATAGAAGCTAGATCAACCAAATTTTGTATACAGGGTCCTGAGATATCACACTGTTACCAGTGCATTTAAAATTTTCGCCCAGCCCCCTTCCGCACAAGGACAAAAATCTGTGGCAACCACAATTTTTAAATAACTGAAAATGCAGAATCATAGAGAATGGCCTACCAGGGGCCGAATTTTAATCAGATCGGATCATTATTACAGCCAGAATGAAGAAAACCATTTAGATAGGTTTAGTAGATATGCGTTTGCTCCGTCTCTCTCTCTCTCTCTCTCTTACACTCTTCCTCGTCTTCTGCTTCGCCACGTAATGAGTAATAGCTATTCCCGGCAACCCAGGCGCGAACCCTATACTAGCTGCTTGCAGGCGTTCTCTCTTTCTCTTTTCCCCCTTTCACCTTCTGACCAACACTCCCACTCCATCAAACAAACACGATGCGCTGCCTGCTTCTCCATGTCTTACGACAATCACCGCCCTCCCACATTGACAAATCAATCTGTCCCTATCCCCACACAGAGACTAAAGAAAGAGATGGAGAGAAAGAACATGCCTAGCAATATCATACATATGTCCAGAACAATTACCTCCCGCCAAGGCAATGATTTTCATACATATGTACGTATATATGTATGTACATATATATGTATCTTAAAACCAATGTAAATATATATATATAATATAGTATGCGTATATGCTGTTTGAATGAGCCATTATAGTTAGGGAGTGGGAGGGATACCTGCGAATGCATTTGTTCACTCTATGAAAACAAAGGGAATTGTCCATAAAAAAACTGCGAAATCAAAACACTATCGGCTGGCAAGTACGTGCGCTCTCTGTTTCCCCCTTCCACCTTATGACCAAGAGCCCCTCTCTCATCAAACAAGACGGATGCACGATGCGCTGTTAATCTGCTTTTTAAATGTTTTAGCAAGATCCCCCCACCCTCTTCCACACGGTAAACAATTTTTAAACCGTTACAGTATGGGGAGGGGGAACGCAATCTTGTTCACTCTAAAAATGCGTGTCAAAGGAATGAGAAAAAAGCCGTTACGTTTCTTTGAGTGTTTCTCTCTATCTCTCTTTCCACTTTAGAACTCTCTGCCCCACTCAGACAAGTGCTCTCTCAATAGAGAAACTGTATATTTATACTCATCCGTATGTCTCCAAGATGAATTAAGCAATAAGGTGACAATACCTGCGTCACAACATCTGCTCTCTTTCGAGAACCCTCCGTTTGTCGTATGCTGAGCGCCGAAAAAGAGTTCATGGTCCTCTCCACAACGGACGACGTCACCTCATTATTTAATTCACCTTGCATGTATCATTTGCTAACAGCGTCAATAAGAAAGAGAGAGAGAGAGAGAGAGAGAGAGAGTGCTTCGCAACATCATATGTTTGAAACCAAAACATTAACCTCCTACCACCCCACGCAATCGAATTAGAAGGAGTATGTATGTTAACACATATATGTATGTATGTATTTATGTATATAGAATCGGCTCCGATAGATATATTCCTGTAAAAATTTAATATTAATTTTAGTAGGCATTGTTGTTTTGGTATGACCAGTCGATATCGAGCCAAGGAGAGCGATAGAGACTTTCCGATTTCCGATCGCGATAAAATACGTTAATTGATCCCATTTAAGCTAGTTTAGCTCTTAACTTATTAAATACAAGTAGTGCTTGCTCATTAAGATATAGGGCTTTAGTTTTTCTGTGCTGATCGTCTGTTAGAAGCTATTAACTATTAGCTGCTAACTGCGTCGGTGCTTCGCGCTCTTTTCGGTGCCGCTGCTGACGTCGCTGCTTTCTGGAGACTGAGGCCGGACGACGCTGCTTCTATAGCGGCTGAGGACGGACGTCGCTGCTCTCGCCAGGGGACATATTTAAGTCATATATTTTATTATTTCTTTTTATACCCGGTACTCGAAGAGTAAAGGGGTATATTAGATTTGTGCAAAAAATTAATGTGTGTAACACCCAGAAGGAAGCGTTTCCGACCCCATAAAGTATATATATTCTTGATCAGCATCAATAGCCGAGTCGATATAGCTATGTCTGTCTGTCCGTCCGTCTGTCCGTCTTCATTAGCGCCTATAGCTCAAAGACCATAAAAGCTAGAGGAACATTATTTTGTATCCAGACTCCTGTCCTAACGTACTGTTACAAGTGTATTTCAAAATTTCGCCCCGCCCCCTTCCGCCCCCACAAAAGAGGAAGAGTGTAAGAGAGAGAGAGAGAGAGAGACGGAGCAAACGCATATCTACTAAACCTATCTAAATGGTTTTCTTCATTCTGGCTGTAATAATGATCCGATCTGATTAAAATTCGGCCCCTGGTAGGCCATTCTCTATGATTCTGCATTTTCAGTTATTTAAAAATTGTGGTTGCCACAGATTTTTGTCCTTGTGCGGAAGGGGGCTGGGCGAAAATTTTAAATGCACTGGTAACAGTGTGATATCTCAGGACCCTGTATACAAAATTTGGTTGATCTAGCTTCTATAGTCTTTGAGATCTAGGCGCTCATCTGGTCGGGTGGGCAAAGCAGTGGAGGAGGAGTAAGAGGGGATGAGTAAGCGCTTGGAAAGCGTTGCGTGGCCACTGAAATTTCGTTTGTTCTTTCTGGCTATAATAATGATCCGACCTGATCCAGATTCGGCAATCTTATAGATATGATCATTCTCTATGATTCTGCGTTTTTCGTTTTCTCGTATCTTAAAAATTGTGGATTTTCGTCCTTTGTGGGGGCGGAAGGGGGCGTGGCAAAATTTTGAAATACACTTGTACTGAAGTGATATCACAGGAGCATGGATAGAGAGTTTGGTTGCTCGAGCTCTTATAGTCTCTGAGATCTAGGCGCTCATCTGGACGAATGGGCATAGCACCCACCCCGGTGTGTGAGAGAGAGCGAGAGGGAACGATGCATTTCGAAATGGTTTTCTTCATTGTGGCTATATTTATTAGTCTATTACACTTGTAATAGTGCGATAGGACAGGAGTCTGGATACAAAATAGTGTTCGTCTAGATTTTAAAGTCTTTGAGCTATAGGCGCTAATGAAGACGGACAGACGGACAGACGGACGGATGGACGGACGGACGGACAGACAGACATAGCTATATCGACTATTGATGCTGATCAAGAATATATATACTTTATGGGGTCGGAAACGCTTCCTTCTGGGTGTTACACACATACATTTTTTGCACAAATCTAATATACCCCTTTACTCTTCGAGTACCGGGTATAAAAAATGTGTATTCACAACGAAAAAATTAACTTCACTACGAAAATGTTAACAAAGACTCACAGGAATAAATGATGTTCTCCAGCATTTGGAGAGGAGCCAGGAGGTTTTTCAATTATAAATGCTCCAATTTCTTCGGGAAAAGAAGGCGAATAATTAAAAATAAAGTTTTCATCCAATATTGCCGACGCTTCGATCCATAGTGCAAGGCTTGATTTTTGATATATTGTCGAATCGTTGCACCTACCTGGAAGGCCCATGTTCACTTGCGTAAATCTATATCTGAAGTAATTTGAAATAAAATTCATTTGGAAGACTATGACGAAGACAAAAACTATCGAACCGCTTCTAACACACATAAAACATAGTCTTGTACTTACAATTCTACTTGGATTGGATACGAACAACCCTCCACCCGATTCTTTCATTAAAATAATTTAGCATTGATAAAAATTCTTCTTCAGTGAATTCATTTACATATTTGGTTTCCCTTCTGAACGCAATCATCAATTTTTGCAACAACTTTTGTTGCTGGTGACTTACAATCGAAGCCATAATTAAATGTTCCATATTTCTTTTTGAAACTTCGATTTACACTGGCACCGTCTGAATGCTTCCGACACAATAATAAAAACTGATTATTTGAGCGGAAGATTTTTGTAATTTTTTGGAAAATGGATTATAAAAACTACTTGTTTGGATATCTGATTTAAAAGAACAAAAGCTAGGAAGGTTGTGGTCGTTTGTGAGTACTTATACTAAATCTAACCAAGGTTTTAAGTACAATGTTTTATGTTGTGTAAAAGCGCTTCGGGACATTTGGGACATGGGAGAAAGATGCGCCTAAAAACGAGGCGTTTTTCAAGGAGAGCTTCAGAATGACGAGGACCTGCTTTGACGTTTTAGTAAATCGGCGCAATCCACCATAAATTGATGAGGAAGAATTTTTTGCAATGCTAAATTATTCTAATGAAAGTATGCCCAGGAGGAGGTGGATGGTTTTTAGTACATTGCAATCCAAGTAGAATTGTATGTACAAGATTATGTTTTATGTGTTCTAGAAGCGGTTCGACACTTTTTGTATTCGTCATAGTCTTCCAAATATTTTATTTTAATTTACTTTAGATACAGATTTACGCAAGTGAACATGGGCTCTCCAGGTAGGTGCAACGATTCGACAATATATCAAAAGTCGAGCATTGGACAACGGATCGAGCCGTCGGCAATATTGGAGGAAAAATCCAATGAAATTGGCGGAGAGTCGGTACCAGTAATAAGTAAAACACTGCTTAAACAAATAAAAACATTTGTAAAACTATAATTGTTTCTTTTTATTTATTCGCCTTCTTCTCCCGTAGAAATTAGAGCATTTATAAATGAAAATTGAGCAACTGCTATTGAAAACCTCCAGGCTCCACGCCATTTGCTGGAAAATATCAGTTATTTCTGTCAGTCATTGTTTACATATTCACAGTGAATTCCATTTCTTTGCTGTGAATGCCAATTTTCCAGAGGTGCATTTGAAAACATCAGCTTAATATTGCATATAATCGTTCATTTTAGGAACAACCAAAATGTATGGTGGAACTAAATGGGAAATTTCGGAACGGTAGAACCTTACGGACCATCTCCGAAATGGATGGTGGATGGTCGCCTGTGGGAATAGGCTACTACGCACCGTCTAGGAAATATACGGTAATCGTTAAAAGGACCCTAGTATGAATAGGCTATTAAATGACGCTCAATAAATGTACATAACTTAAAAAAAAAATGCAGCCCAAAGTAAATTTTTTTTTCGCCTTTTCTGAATTTTTTAAAGTCAACATTTTGGAAATATCCATACCATAAATTGTAAAAAAAAAATTATCGCCGCAGCGCGAGCACCAAATTGCATGCGGTTTTTTTTTTAATGATATTCAGATTATGTGGACAAATTCTTATAACAAAAATTTTTTTACTTTTCTATAAATAGGTTCTTCAAAAGTTGAAAATTAGTCGAAAAAATCTCAAGTTTGAGCCAAACACTCATTGTGTTTGGACGCCTATATCATTTAATTTTGTGTCATTATGTAGAATGGCACAATTTATGATAAATTTTCGTTATAAGCCTAGTATTCAGTAGCGAAGAAATGGCTATCGAGAGGAATCAGGGTTGATATTCGTATGAAAACGATAAAAATATTCTGCCATCAGAATGATTCTGCTAGGGTCATTAATTTGGTTGTACTCAGTACGAGAAAAATAATTGCCGATTGGTGCTAAACAAGTATTTCATGGTATTTGTGGTATTCTGCCAGGCACGACAAATTTATTTGGCCGGTGAAATAAATGAAGATGTGTGCGTGCATATGGGTTTGATAACAATCGAAATCGAAACGTAAACACAAAGCTATGGAATTCAAAAAGCAAAAAGCAAGGGAGTCTGTGGCTGCAGTGATGAATAGAGAGTACAATTTCAAATAATTATAAAATGTAAATGAATGTTCATATGTATGTATTCCAGGTGATACGTGCAAAAAAGCTTGGAAAGCGTTAAGGGATGAAATTTAGTGGACAAATGGGGAATACAAAATATTTCACTGCATTTCTGTTCTGAAAAAACGGATTTACCCATTATTGCGGTTCTTTATCCGTGTATTGTCGTCCTCCAGCACCACAAAGCCCATAAATAAAACATTTCGGCTTGCTTTGATACAAAATTTGAATTTTTAACTGATTTTATTTGTACACAATGTAACCGTAGAGCACGCACACCTGGTAACACCAGAAGAACTTTTGCTGGTCTGAATTCTAGGCTATACCTTTTTAATAAAATAATGCTTTCTGAAAAAAATTGCAATTTGTGTAAGTATATTTGTTGCTTTTAAATAAACCTGTTTTGTTTTTAAAGTTAAATGTCGAGACGACATTCAATTAAATTCATTTAGTAAGCAGCTATTGTAATATGCGCTTCTCGCGTATTAAAGAGCGAACGACGTCTGTATACATAAGTGGTTTATTCAGAACTAAAAAGATGAGATATGTACTGCATACATACGAATAAGAATTCAAAGGAGATGCGAGAGATAACATAGGCTCTCGCTGTTCATGTACATTATGTTAATTAGCGTTGCCACACAGATCATGTTATGGTTACAATTCAAATTTCAACACTCTTGCTTAAACATAATATTATATGATTACAATGTATTAATCAATTAATCCAAGCGATTTTACAAATCCGTAATGCTTTTGCTTACATAAACTTTTGGTTAATACATCGGCAACGTTTTTCTGTGTGGATACGTATTCAAGTTTTATCTCTTTACTTTCTACTTTGTCTCTAACAAAATGATATTTTAAATCTATATGCTTTGTGCGTTTATGGTGAATAGGATTTTTCGCAATATGATGCGCACTGAGGTTGTCACCATAGATGGTCATCGGCTCTTGATTTGAGTATCCAATCTCTTGCAACAGCCCTTGTAGATATACTGCTTCTCTAGCAGCTGTTGATAGCGCCACATACTCTGCTTCGGTGCTGCTCATGGCGACGACACTCTGCTTTGCTGATGTCCATGAAAACGCACTACCAGCTAGGAAGAAAACGTATCCAGAATATGATTTTCGGTCCAGCTTGTCGTTGGCCCAATCAGCATCGGCGAATCCTTTTACTGGCGCTCCAGACTTTTGGTAGATGATGCTCAGATTCATAGTGCCGCGCAAATAGCGCAACACATGCTTAGCTGCAGTTTCGTGCTCCACATGAGGGTCTTGGTTTCGCTGTGATAGTTTGCTTACAGCATGAAGAATGTCGGGTCGGCTCAAAACTGCTAAGTACTTGAGCGAACCAATTAGTGATTGATAATATGTCATATTTACCTTTGCACATTCTTCATCTTTACAACCAACGTGAAAACCTGGGTCAAGTGGTGTTGCGACTGGACGGCAATCCAGCATACCGAAAGTATCCAAAACGCTTTCAATATACTTTGTCTGGCATAACTTGATGGCGCCTTGTTTGCCTTCTCGATGAATTTCCATGCCTAGGAAAAAGTTGAGCTGGCCTCCATCTTTCATCTCAAATACGGATGCGATCTTTTGCTTGATCGCGCTGACGTCCTTCTCTTTAGGACAGATGATTATCAGGTCGTCGACGTAAACTGCTATATAACTGAAGCCTTGTTGATTCTGTTTGACGTATAGACATTGCTCGTGTTGACTTCTTTTAAAGCCCATGTTCACCAGCACCTCGTTCAATGTGTCATTCCAGACACGTCCGGACTGCTTCAGCCCGTAGATAGCCTTTTGAAGTTTGAGTACCTTTTCCGGGTTCTGCTCATCTATAAAGCCTGAGGGTTGCTTCATATAGACGACTTCTTGGAGTTTACCGTTGAGATACGCGTTAGAGATATCCACCTGATGCATGTGCAACTGCTTTTCTGCAGCGATCGCAAATAACATTCGGATTGTCTCATAGCGTATCACTGGAGAATATGTCTCCCAGTAGTTTACGCCAAACTGCTGGCTACATCCTTGTGCCACAAGTCTCGACTTAAACCTTTCAATGTCACCGTTTTTGTTGCGTTTGATTCTGCAGACCCATTTTGAGCCTATGGCCTTTTATCCCGGCGGAAGATTAACAGGAGTCCATGTATTATTTGACACGAGTGCATCAAATTCCTTTTTCATCGATTTTTTCCATTCTTCTGCATCGTGGCCATGCAACGCATCTGCAACGGTCCGTGGAGTTTCAATGTCATCGGAGCAGCTTAGATTGTTGAGAACATTGTACTGTTTCTTTGGTCTGCCAGGTTGACCAGTACGAATGATTTTTGGCCTTCCTGGGCCACGTATTTGTGGGATGTCTTCATCTGAGCTTCGGCTCTGTTCTGGATCGCTTGCACTTACGAAGTACTCCTCCTCCTCATCATCGCTGTTGTCAACGTTGCCTTCCGTTTCGTCTTCGGGCTCATCAACAGTTTGTAAGCATCAGGTTCTTCGTTTGACTCAAAGCGTATGATAATTTCAGCAAGATCCTCAGTCTGATCTCCATTTTCGTGAATATCATTTACTTCATTGACGAACTCACCCTCCACAATCTTAACGTCTTGGCGTTCCACTACTTTTCACTTTTCTGGGTCATATAATCGATATGCTTTTGCTGCAAAAGAGTAGCCAACAAAAATGTACTCTTTTCCTTTGGCAACAAATTTGCCTTTTTTTGTTTTGTCCAGTGCAAATGCGCGTGAACCAAATATTTTCAGATGGTTTACCGATGGTTTGCGCTGATTCCAAGCCTCGAAGGGGGTGCATCCATTTAACGCTCTAGTCGGACATCTATTTCGCAAATAGACTGCAGTGTGTACTGCTTCGGCCCACAAAAATTCATTTAAATTTGCGTGAATTAACATGCTCCTGGCCATTTCAACGATTGTACGATTTGCGCGCTCAGCAACGCCGTTTTGCTGAGGTGTGTAAGGTACCGTTAATTCTCTTTTTATTCCACACGTGCTTAAAAAATTTGTAAATTCATTGTTTATGTACTCAGTACCATCATCGCTACGCAAAGCTTTAATTGTTTTTTCGGTTTGGCACTCGACATAACTTTTATACATTTTAAATTTCTCAAAAACTTAATTTTTGGCGCGCATAAAATATACGTGAATTTTTCGCGAGTAATCGTCTATAAATGTAACAAAATAACGGTTTCCAGCCAGAGATTTAACATTCATAGGTCCGCATACATCGGTATGGATCAATTCGAGAACACTTTTCGTAACACATTCTGCCTTTTGTGGGAACGGCAATGCACATATTTTAGCCTTATTGCATGTGTCGCAATTTGTGTCTACGGATACGTTTTTAATTTTCATTCCGATCACACGTTCTTTTTCGCAAAGATTCTTTAAATTTTGAAAATTTAAATGCCCGTAGCGGCTATGCCATTTCTTTGCAAGAGATATTTCGGATATTAAATGCACTGCATCATGTGTTTTTTCCACTCCATACACGTATAAATTGTTTTTGTGTACCGCACGCAACATTATATGTCCGTGTTTATTTCGCACTAAAGCTTCTGCATTTCCGAATGTTGTGATATTCCCGAACTCGGCTGCTTTGCTCACCGACAAAAAATTCATTTTTAGATCCGGCACATACAACACGTTTCGCAATTCTATATTTGCTTCATTAGATTTAATTTTCACAGTTCCAAAGCCTGGGGACTCAATATACTTTTCTGCAGCCAACATAATTGTTGTGCTTGTCTTTTTAAAGGTTTCAAACAAATCTTTATTGCAACACATATGCGATGTTGTTCCACTGTCGATACACCAAAAATTTTTTCGCTGTGTAGAGACGCAGCTGTGCATTAAACAGTTAGATTATTCCTCCCTTGCGCACTGTTTCGAATTCTCTTTATTGCTTTTGCACTCAGATGCGCGGTGCCCGCTTTGTTTACATTTGTAGCATTTGTTTTTTTGAGTCTGTGTGTGTGCGTACACAGCCTGTACAGCAAGTTCACGATCGTCTCTTTCATTTTTACGTGCTCCTTCTTCAAGTATTTTTACTTTTACCGTTTCAAACGAGGGCAGAGTGTCGCGTGTTTCTATCGCCACGACGAAATTTTCCCAACCGCTGGGCAAGCTTGACAACAACATTATTACTTTTAGCTCGTCTTGAATTTCGATATTAAGCTCGGCTAACTTTTCAGTAATTTCCACGAAAGAGTTTACATATTGTACCACGTTATCACCGTTTTGCATATTTTGCCGCAAAAGTTTTTGGTATAACTGTACCTTTCGCACTGGTCCCACTGACACATGAACATCGCGTAATTTTTGCAACGCTTGCTTCGACGTTGTGCATGACTTAATGTGCATCAACTGCGTTGGTTTTACATTTAATATAATGCATGCCAGTGCCTTTTGGTCAAACTTGTCCCACTGTGCCAACTGTTCTTCCTCCTGTGGCCTTTCGATTTTACCACTAACATGTGTCCACAAATCCGTTGTGATCAACACACTACGCATGGACATTGACCACACATCGTAGTTGTCTTCACCCAATTTTTCAATTTGCAGTGACACACTCATTTTGTTTTAATTGCCACACGTCACTTTCTAACTGGTGCACGATTTATTTGCAATTGCATCAAACAAAATGTTAACTTGCAGTTCAACCACGGTTTTTTTATACACGCCTAAAATGTCTTAAATACACGCCCGATCTTTCGGTGATCTGGGCCCATAACCTATTGTAATATGCGCTTCTCGCGTATTAAAGAGCGAACGACGTCTGTATACATAAGTGGTTTATTCAGAACTAAAAAGATGAGATATGTACTGCATACATACGAATAAGAATTCAAAGGAGATGCGAGAGATAACATAGGCTCTCGCTGTTCATGTACATTATGTTAATTAGCGTTGCCACACAGATCATGTTATGGTTACAATTCAAATTTCAACAGCAGCGAAGCGCGCGACTTTGCTAGAATACCGATACAAATTATCAAGTTTGAATTTTAAAGCTTGCTAATTTCCGGACGGTAAGCTGAAGCTTCAAAGTGCTTGGGTCTGATTTATAGCTGCATTTGTCAGCTTTTTAGAATTGCAAAGTTCAATACAACCAAATGTGCAGCTATGTGCAAAAAAGCGGCAGACTTAAAAAATGAAAAAAAAAACACCTTAAAAAACATAATTCCTTAAAAGTGTAAAATCCATAAATCTATCAGAAAAAGTCGGTTTGGTTGACAGTGGGAAAAAAAGGTTCAGACTTGTAAGGAACCTATTTCAGGCTGGGGGGAGATCAGCTTGTCCAGGGTCCTCTACAAGACATTTGTAGTTGATAGGGGGACTTTAGGCGGGGGAAAGAATAGGTGGCGTGATCGAGGTGGTGTGGGGGGGTGTGATTTCTAGTTTGGTATGAAGCACCAAGGGTATGCCGGGGGAGGCAAAGGGAGGACCACGTGGCGTGGGGGGGTGATCTGTCGGGCTGTCGACGCAGGAGAGAGGGTTCTCACAGAGTGACCCACCGTCGTTGAACTCTCGGGGTTACGGTTCTGAGAGGGGGGGAGACGGGATATCGAACGATGCGTAGTCGCTCAGGTTCTCCAAACTACTGGTCGAGGGTCTGAGGCGGGGATAGAACGATGCGTAGTCGCTTAAGTCCTCAAAAACTACTGGTCAGAGGTCTGAGACGGGGATAGAACGATGCGTAGTCGCTAAAGTCCTCAAAACTACTGGTCAGAGGTCTGAGACGGGGATAGAACGATGCGTAGTCGCTAAAGTCCTCAAAACTACTGGTCAAGGGTCTGAGACAGGGATAGAACGATGCGTAGTCGCAAAAGTTCACAATTCCACGACTCAGAGGGACGGGGATGGGATATAGAGCGATTAATGAACAAATAATAACGCCATTTACCTTTACCTTTGTACCTTTATTGTTAATCGAAGGACCTACGCTGCGACCCTGGCTGCACCACTGGATCTAGATTTGAACTTACGTATCAAGACAACGGGATCGAGGACGCGCGTATTCATAGGAAGTCACACAGCTTATTGCGTACACGTGTCACCGTGGCGTGTTACGAACGGAGGGTTTTACGTTTTGTTGCGTGCGCGTTGCTCTCTGGTTCCCGTCGAAGTGAAAGATAGCCGGTCGGTCAGCTTCCTCCCCTCCTCTTTCGATATCATTCGCCTATCGATCGCGGTTTTAAAGTGGCCGTAGGAAATACTATTCAGTATTTTTTATTGGTCTTAACGCCTTAATTGGCAGACTAAATTAAATAATAATAACGCGTTTCAGTTCGCAATTAATACTAACTTATTGTCTAAGGAAAAATCAAAGATAGTCAGGATAATCGGATAATAATAAATTTGCGAAAGATAAACTAGGTATAAACGCCTTCTGTGGCTCCATATGAGGCTTGTTTCATCGTTATCGTGGGGGGTATGTGCCAGGGTTGGCGGAACGTCTTATTATGCAGGGTTGGCGAGTACCTTGTGGCTTGTAAGGACCGATTCGATCCTAACAGACTTATTGACTAGTGTTCCGGCGAAGTCGAAAAAGCCTTTCCGATGTTTTAGACCAAGCCAAATTTCCAAGACCATGGAATCCAACGCACTTTTGGTTATTTTATTTTTATTTTTATTAACCTTTCTTGCTTATAAATTCATTAAAAAGTAAGGACAGCGGCGACGCTTAAAAAAATTCGTGCTGTTCTCTCTCCCTTCTTAAAACTGATTGATTTCTCGCCATTGGTTATCGATAGACAAATATTTGAGTCTGACCATATTAAAAGGAAAAATATTTTAAATATAATTCAAAAATGCTTAAAAATATTTGTAAGTTATTGGTACATACATATTGGCGGTAACATTCCCCTATTCGTAAATGAGCCATATGGGCTTCATTTACCCACTTTTACGCCGACATCCAGTACAGATATATTCGTAGCAGGCCTCTCCATGATACCTCGATTAGTTCGTATGGTTGCACGTCTGACTTTTCACCTTTTGCGGTGACTACGTTGATAATGCGTCCTTTCGGTCTGGGCCGGGGGCCTGGGTTCCTTAGCAAATTTTCATCGACGACAATAACAACGCCTTCGACGACTATTGGATCGGATTTCTAAAACCAGTTTATGCGTTTGGTGAGGACCGGGGTATATTTCTTGACCCAACCCTTCCAGAAATTGTCGCCGAAGAGCTGAGTTTGGTTCCAGCGCTGTCGCAAGTCCATGTCGACGCTGCATATTAGCTTATAGCCATCAACTGAACCTAAGAACAAGTGATTTGGAGTTAAAAGCACATCTTCTTCTTCTTCAAGGCTCACAAATATAAGTGGGCGTGAATTGATGGGCTTCCCTTAGTGCGCTCCGCAGAGTTTCGTCATTGAAGGAATAGTTTGGGTAAATGGCTTTCAGCACATTTTTTGTTGACCTGATAAGGCTTTCCCAGGCGCCACCCATGTGAGGTGCACCCGGAGGATTGAAGCGCCATTTGATGCGATCGTACTTCACCGCGATATCGTCGAAATCAATATTTTGCAGTTCTTCTTCGAGTGCCCTATCTGTAGATCTAAAATTGGTTCTGTTGTCTGAGAAGATTTCCGACGGAGTCCCACGTCTTTCCATGAAATTGCGAAAGCACATAATGCATGAGCTGGTGTCCAATTTATATACGATCTCAAAGTGCACTGCGCGAAGTGTTAAGCACGTAAACAGAACTCCCCATCTCTTTTACTTATGCCTGCCAACGTTTACAAGAATTGGCCCGAAGTAGTCCACGCCGGTATAGGTGAATGGTTTCTCATAGCTGTCTAGTCTTGCTGCTGGAACTGGTGCCATTTGTGGTGGCTTTGGAGCTGCTGCATTATTTTTGCATTTTTGGCATGCACTGCGTACACCTTTGTATAAGAGGCGAAGTTTCGGGATGTAATATGATGATTTTACGCTGTTGATGATCGTCTCATGAGCCATGTGATGATGATCTTCGTGGTATTTCCTAACGATAAGGAACTTAATATGGCTTCGTCTTGGTAGTATAATGGCATCGTCTCTGCAGTTAATTTCGTTGGATCTACCTTGCGCCCGCAAGACTCCTTTATGATCGATTTACGGGTAAAGTCCTTTTAGCTCACTTTGCTTGTTAAGTAGCAGCCCCGTTGATAACGTGCTGACTTCATTGGAATACTCGCCTGCTTCAGCCTGATTAAAGAGTAGATTCTCTGCTCAACTGATCAAATCTGGATTGCGAGCCAAACGAGCCTGATTTTGTTAGGTTTGTTCGGATTGAGTGCGATGAATATTGGTAAATACCAAAAACGCAGGTTGAACGCGCCAGTATCTACCTTAGTTAGCCGGATTGCGTACCCTTTTTGCTCTAAGTTTTTTGATTGACAAGCGATCTTATCATACAGATTGGGTTCGCGCTTGATCTTATTTTTGAAGCAATTTAGACGATTGAGCGCGTTTTGGTAACTTTCGGGAATTATGCAATTATTGTCGCGCCACAAAAATCCCACCTCAAATCGACCATTTACTTTCACGCATGTTCGATCCATAATTTCCAAGATTCTTTCGTCGTCTTTTGACTGCAGTGTTTGAGCCTTGACTGCCTCTAGACTGAAGCTTTCCTTTATAATATTGTGTAACTCTTGCCGATCGCATTCACAGTGATGCAGAGTCCAGTGTCTGATCGAGTTCGACGTATCCTGAACGCCCCAGCCTAAAAAGCGCTTTAACGCAATTGGTTCGTTAAGTGTTCCTTCGCGTAGTTTGCGTGCAACTGCAAATTTCCAATTGTCTGCGACGATGAACAACATTGGCTGAATGTTGTCGTAAGATCGTAGTGGGACATCTTTAAGAAACGGATAGTTTTTCGCAGGTCGTCCGCATTCACTGACTGCTTAGGGAGAGCCAGGTTACGAATAGTGTGGACGTTGTTCAGCCAATAACGCCTGTCGCCATTTGAGCCATTGATGCTCGTAAGGATGAGCTCTCGTTCCAAGTAGCTTAACTGGTCCATTTCAAGCACATAGGCACACGCATGCCCTCAACGCCGAGGTTATTAAAAATTGCTTTATCTATTAAAGTTACGAAGGAGCCTTCGTCTAGATATGCATACACCTGAATAATTCTATCAGTAGAATGAAGGTTTACTGGAATTATGCGAAAATAGTTATTTTTGTTCGTACTGTTATCCGTGCTCACGAAGCCCTGATCCATCCTGTCCTCATCCATTGTACTGGTCTCGAGCACATCTTTATGAAGCAAAGGGTGATGCTTTTTGGTGCAACCGTTTACGCAACATGCCTTCCTTCTGAAACTGCCCTTTCGATGATATTTAAGACAACGATAACAGACCTTCCCAGCTTTTGCCTTATGCCATCTCTCATCTATTGACAACTTGTGAAGAGGCATACCCCTTAAAAACAAGCTGTAGAGCCAACACCGTTCGCCCTGGAGGCGAAGCCACACCCATGTCTGACCCGCAGCCATGAAGGCAGGCCACAGACCCTCATTTTGCAGACGTTTCTTATTATTATTATTTCTCCTAGCTCATAAGTAATTAGTACATTCCTAGCTTCGTAATTTTCTATCTTTTTTAGCCCGTAAGCCCTACATAACCACAAATATAGGGTAAGAGGAAAACCAGCGGAAGAAGTGTATGATTAGGGCACTAGCAATCGCAGGGAGAAGAGCGGTCAAAAGAGACACAGCAGCAGACGCAGCAGCAGAGACACAGCAGCAGACCCAGCAGCAGAGGCCGGAGCAGAGGCCCAGCAGCAGACGCAGCAGCAGAGGTCGGCGCAGAGATCGGCGGAGATCGGCCACAGCCACAAGAGCAAAGGCCAGCGCAAAACCCACCCTGACACGCCAAAGAGAGCAACGCAGACGACAATGAGAGCGAAATGGCACGCGACAAAGAGAGCGGAAGCTGCGAAAAAGCACCCACGCACGACCCAGGGAGAGCGAGAACAAAAAGGAGAGCGAAATGGCACGCGACAGAGAGAGCGAAAGCTGCGCCAGAGCACCCACGCACGATCCCGAAAGAGCGAGAGAAACCGAAATGGCACGCGACAAAAGCGCCGGGTCGCGGCAGAAGCTGCGGGCAGAGGCTCGAACGGCCGGCTGAGCCGGCGGCCGAAATTATGGAGATCGGGAGTCGGGATCCAGCCTCAGAGAAGCCTAGTCACGAGTGCGGAAAGAAAAAATACGCGAAGTGAAAAGGGAGTGATCGCCCCTAACCTACTACACCAGCACGTGGACAGAGCCGGCGTCGATTCTTCGTCCCCCTCCCCCGTCATCGATTTCTGGACCAGCGAGGAGCAGCAGTCGCAGGACCGATGGAGAGACGGAGCCCTGTTGAGGAAGAGGGGTGAGCTGGTCTCGCGCAAGCGAGTTGGAGTAGGATAGGTGCGATGTAGGAAATTAGTTTTTCACGCATACATGCATAGGAATAGAAGCAGGCAGAGAATAAAGAATTTAAATAAGAAAAACTACCGCGACTTTCAATTCGTCTTCACTATACATACATTTATTGCCACTGAACCACCGCCAACACCCACCGCCCGATTGCTTCCCCCCCTTCACCCTCTGTCATTGTACCACATTCCTTCTGCATGCCCGGGACCTCAGCCAGTGGAGCTGTACGCGGATGCCACGGCTTTCACGAACTGAGCTCTCCCCCTCTTAGTAGAAAACTCCTCATGGAGAACCCCCCCCCCCCGCCGGACAGACTGAGAGGCTTTACCCCGGCCTGAGACAGGAACTTCCTTACAGATGGCGTCCGAGCAGGGACCCTGAGAGTGGATCTAGAGGAAAATAGTGCGGGAAAGTGAAAATTGGAAAAACGGTGAGGCTGGTTCTTTCCCCCTCCCCCAGCAACAGCAACAGCAGCAGCAAGTTCTGAACCACGAGCTCAATAGTGTCGCCAGCGGGACCACGCAGTTCCGGCAGGCCAGGAGCATCCGCACCATCGAGCATTTGGCCACCACGCCGTCGCTGCAAACGTGCGATAGGGACGGCGGAATCGAAAGAGGGTTGCACTCGGGAGGCCGAGCCCTCCCATTCCTAAAGCTTGACGACAGAACCCTCTGCCCAAAAGCTTGGCGGCGGAGGATTTAAGTGGGAGCCCAAGCCCAGGAGGGGACACTGACGTTCGGAACTTCAACCGGGACACAACCGTCGACCAAAAGCACATCCAGCGAGAACCAAGCCATCAACCGTGAACCATAAACATATCCTTACCGAGGATCTCTGACCTACGGTGCCGCGCCGCGTATCTGTGCATTGTAAAGCATATCCTTTGCAAGGATCCATGACCTACAGTGTAGCGCCGCGTATGCTCGCACCGTAACCCAAACCCTGACCGAGGATCCCTAACCTACGGTGCCGATCCGGGTACCGCTTCGCTGCGAAACATATCCTTCTCGAGGATCCCTGAGTCCGAGTGTCAAGACACGTGCCGCGCCCGACCCAGTGTCACGTAGCCCCGAAACCTTCACCAATAATCACCGACCTGCCCGGGCAGTGCAGGCCCCGCGTCAAGGATCAACAGATCCCGGTGCCCCACCACCTCAAGGAAACGCTAATCTTCCGTAACTCCAGAGACTCAACCTTGAGCTGGGAAATACCACACCAAAAGGAATGATGAACACTCGGTGGTTTAATACCCGCCGCAAGGAGGATCTCCTGATCCTAGCCCGGGAATTCGGCCTCGATGAGGGCGGAAACTTGGAGGAACTCCCGTTCGGGTTGCCGCGTTCATTACCCGTGAAGGCCACCCCGAGGACATACAGGCAAGGATCGACGAACTGGACGCCCACTTCGGCAGTATTCCCAGCCCCGCCGCTGCGCCAAAACCGGAAAGCCCAGCCAAGCTGGAGGACAGCAAGGAGGTGAAGCCGCAGCGACTCACTCTACCAGACCAAGCAGGTACTTCTCGGACGACGGGAACCAGTCCCACCAGATCTGCGAAGAAAGCGCTCGATTCATCGATCCCCGAAGGTATTCAGCAGCAAAACCCACCGCCAGGACCCCTGAAGATAATTATATCCGATGTGGCCAGCACAAGTCAACCAGCAGGAATCTTGGCAACCGGACATTCCAACGCCACAAACGAGCCGTCGGTACACCCAAGCCGCCGCCCTCAAGCCACCCTTCCGGAACCGAACTTCGCTCTCGAGCCACGCCACCGGCCTGAAGGACCCGGACCTCAGGCAATCCGACCACCAACCAGTACAAATGAGCCAGCGGCCCTCGAGGGGAACCATCCAACTCATGACCGACAAATGCATCGGCCAGGGGGAGGAGGAATTTCGTACTCCCTCCTGGCAGACAAGCTCCGGAAATGGGGACTCACCTTTGACGGACATGCCGACCCACTGGCATTCATCGAAAGGCTAGAAGAGAGAGTCGATTCCTACGGAGGAAGACCAGAGCAGCTGCCACGCGCCGTCTAAGGACTCTTAACCGGAAATGCAGGATAGTTCCGAACCTTCCAGATGCAGGGACAGACTTGGACAGATTTCCGCAAGGAATTTCTGGACTTTTTCCTGCCCCCCAGATACTTCCAACGCTTGGAGGACAACATCCGGAGCCGGGAACAAAAGCTCAGAGAATCCTTCCGCGACTACATTATCGCCCTTCGGTTGATGATGCAGCGCGCCAAATACGCCCGGGAGCAGGAATTGGACCGGATATACGAGAATCTCCTACCGGAGTACCAAATCTACACACGTAGGCAGGACTTTTACACTCTGTCTGAGCTAACGCGCTCATCTCAGCCTACGAAACAGCACGAGACCGAGATTCCCCTCGTGGCAATGAGGCTGGACGAGCCAACCGACCCCGAGCATTCCCCGGTAACGAAACCACAACACCACGGAACCCCACCAAAGAGACCAGCGGAGCATCCAACGGCATTAGTCGGGTAATCACTCAGGAAGAGGAGCGGCCAATCGACGTGAGCCCAGCATGCCGGAACTGCGGAGAGGAAGGAAATTTCAGTGATCGATGTACCAACTGACGGAAACTCTTCTGCTGGGAATGTGGACGCCAAAATATCAGGACCATCTACTGCTGCCGAAAGACCCAGTCGGGAAACGGATCAGGTCTCCGTTCGACCGGGACACGGAAGGACTCACACCCGGGACCCGGAGTCCCCCACCCATTAAGTATGATTGGGGGAAGGATCGCCGCTCTGGTTACTATCGACGGGAGAGCCTTCTCAGCCACCCTCGACACTGGAGCAACCCGATCGTTCGTTAGCCAACGAGTGGCCGAGGAACTGGGAACGGTAAAGAATCGACGAGAGGTGAGGACTGGATCAGCCTAGCGGACGGAACACGGAAGGACATCACTCTAGCGATTACAGCGAATGCGCGCCTCGACCAAAGGGAAACCCAGGTAACCCTACTTATATTGCCCACCGTATTAGACGACCTCATCCTAGGCCTCGACTTCCTGTGTGGTATCCAAGCAAGGATCGACTGTGGCCGAGCGTACCTTCAGTTGAAATTGAGGCAAGACCCTTCCATCATCACCGCGGCACTGCAACCACGGAACGTAACGTTCGCCGAGCCCCTCAGCACCCAAAGTCAAACCTCAACCGTCCCCCTGTCCCCGACCACCACTTCCGAACATACGGCCAGCCCAATCCAGAAAGCCAAGCGCCGCAAACGGCACCAGACGACCTTAGCAGGATACCCAGGAACCTTGGCCGAGACGAGCGAACGCACCTCGTCGACCCAAGCACTTCCTACAACGCAACGACACCAGGCAGAGACTTTGGCCGTGACGAGCACATACGTCTCATCGACCAAAGCGTCCTCTGCAGCACAACAGAGCGGGACAGGGACTGCGGCCGAGGTAATCACATACGTCTCGCCGGCCAAAGAATTCCGCATAGATCAGCAACCCCGGGTAGTAACCTTTTCAGAGATGCCCTCCCATGGTCCATCGAATCAAGAACCCACCCGAGGGAAACTCAATGAGACAATACCCACCACCGGCATGAAACGCAAAACCCCGACACTACACCCTAATCGAACGGGGACTACAAGCGCAGAGACCCAACAAGACAGGTCGCCACGTAAGCGCAGGACTCCAGACGGACAAAGCTATGACTTGGAACCACTAGCGGACGCAGCCACACCACGAGAGAAAAACCCATTCCGCACACGCGACGTGGACATGGCACGAGAGAAGAACCCCTTCCGACGAATCGATGAGGATGGCTACGACTGCGCAAGAACTCTGGAACTCTGGAACTCTGGAAGAACTCTCACCCTGGCAGGCAGATCCGGACCCAGCGCCACCTTCCACACCCGAAGCAGCCAAGTTCTTGGAGGAGGAACTGGAGAAATTCGAAGGATTGAATGGGATATCGCAGATCGCCGAGCACACCATCACCATGCGGGACGACAAGCCCGTGAAGCAACGCTACTTCACAAAGAATCCAGCCATGCAGAAGATCATCGATGCCCAAGTGACAGAACTACTTCAAGACGGTAGGATCGAGCCATCCTAGAGCCCCCACAGCGCATCCATCTTACTGGTAGGGAAGAAGTCGGGAGAGATGCGAATGGGCGTGGACTATTAAATACCCGATCGGTACCAGATGCCTACCCTCTACCACGCATCAATCACATACTGGAAAGGCTCCGCAACGCATGCTATATTTCGACGCTGGACCTGATGAACGGATACTGGCAGATCCCGGTAGCCGAAAGCAGCAGAGAAGCCACCGCCTTCACAGTCCCGGGCCGAGGCCTCTTCCACTGGAAGGTCATGCCGTTTGGCCTCCACTCAGCACCAGCGACCTTTCAACGGGCCCTGGACAGCGTCATTGGACCTCACATGGAGCCGTACGCCTTCGCGTACTTAGACGACATCATCATTATCGGAGCAAGCCTGGATGAACACATCAAGAACTTGCGAGAGGTCTTCCGTAGACTGCGGGAAGCCAACCTCAGGCTGAACCGGAACAAATGCAGCTTCTTCAGGAAGAGTCTGGTATACCTCGGGCACGTTATTAGCGAACAAGGCATTCACACCGATCCAGGAAAGGTCATCGCGGTCCAGAAGTTAACCCCACCCACCACGTGTAAGGAGCTACGACGTTGCATTGGAATGGCCTCATGGTATCGACGTTTTGTCCCTAACTTCGCAACCATGGCCCAGCCCATGACGATCCTTTTGAAGAAAGACCAGAAGTGGGTCTGGTCCGAGGAGCAACAGATGGCGTTTGAAACTCTCAAGGAAAAACTGACCCAAGCACCGGTACTGGCAGCCCAGATTTCAATGAGAGGTTCGTCTTGCAAACGGACGACAGCGCATACGGCCTCGGAGCCATGCTAATACAACAGATAGCAGGAGAGGAACGGGTCATCGCCTACGCCAGCCGACGACTACTCAAGACCGAAGAAAACTACTCCGCCACCGAGAAGGAGTGTCTGGCTATAGTCTGGACCATTCGAAAACTTCGCTGCTTCCTGGAGGGCTACCATTTTGATGTGATCACGGACCATCTCGCATTAAAATGGTTAGACTCCATCGATAATCCCACAGGCCGCATCGCTCCATCGGCACTAGAACTGCAACAATACCAGTTCGACATCCATTACCGACGTGGAAGCCAGAACATCGTGGCCGACACCCTCTCACGACAGCCAGTGGAGGTGCTACAGCGCACTGACGAAGAGAAGAACACCTGCCCATGGCTCAGACGGCTACACAAACGCATCCAGGACCAGCCAGAGAAGCATCCGGAGTTCATCGTGGAAAACGGGCAGATCTACAAACAGACAAGCAGCAGATCGATCAAAGAGGACCCCATTCAGTGGAAATTGTGCGTTGCCAAGGACCATCGGCAACGAGTGTTAGAGGAATACCACGATCACCCAACAGCAGGACACCTAGGAATCAGAAAAACAGCCACGCGAATCACCCAGTGGTACTACTGGCCTGGACTTTATCGAGATGTCGCGCGCTACGTCCAACGATGTGTTAGTTGCCAGCGATTCAATGTGAGCCAAGGTGAGCCTCGGTCCAAGCACGGGAACACCATGCTCTTGGTGTTCTTCGACGCTTTCAGCAAATGGGTAGAATTGATTCCACTCCACAAGGCTACGACAGCACTCCTAGAAAAGGCATTCCGAGAACGAATTCTGGGTAGGTTTGGCATCCCCAGAAAACTCGTCTGTGACAATGGGACTCAGTTCACAAGTCGCTCGTTCCGAAATTTCTGCAAATTAGCTGGCATCGAATTGGAGCACACAGCACCTTACACCCTACAACAAAAACCCACCGAGCGTGCCAACAGGACAATCAAGACAATGATTGCCAAGTACATCAATGGAGATCAAAGAACCTGGTACGACCTGCTTCCCGAACTCAGCCTGGCCATCAACAGTATCGCTTCCACCACCACAGGCTTCAGCCCAGCTTTCATCGTACTGGGTCGGGAGCCACGGTTACCAGGAGCCCTCTACGAGAAGACCACCCCAGGATTGGGCGAAATGGCAGAAACGCCTCCCGACAAAGCTACGAGACTCAGGAGATCTTCAAGGTGGTGCGCCAAAACACCCAACAGGCATCACAGAACCAGGGGAGGTTATACAACCTCAGACGACGTGAATGGAAACCCACCATCGGGACACTGGTCATGCTACGACAACACCATCTCTCCAGGGCAGCTGACAATTTCGCTGCGAAACTGGCACCGAAGTACGAGGGCCCATATCGGGTAATAAAGTTCCTCCCCCCGACCATAGTACGCCTGCAGCAACCCAACGGATGACAACGACCAACCGCCGGGCTGGCGGATCTCAAGGTATTCCACGAACGCCACGATGATGACAACCACGAAGACACCGCAGAAGAAGACGACCCGGGCGGACGAGCCCTCCCACACGCGAGTTCATGAGGGCCACTTAGGGCAGTGCGCTGTCCTAACGTCCTCTCCTCGCAAGGGGCAGCCGCGTTAACGACCACAGTAAGACCGGAACCTGCTCTACGTAAATAGTCATACGCCAACCATTGTAATAACAGCAAAGTACCTTAGCTTTAGCTCCAGAATGTAAGTCGTACCTATAGGTAGGGCAAGGATAGGGAAATAGCGTAACCCCTTAGGAACAGCAACCCGAACGTCGCCCGAGCGGACGACGCACAGCCTCTAGAGGCAGAAGGTGGTCACGAAGGACACCCTAGAGACGCGTCGCCGCCAGGGACATCACACCATACCAAACCGTCTGCGTCTACCGAGCCCCCTTTGCCATCGCACACGCAACCAACCAAATCGGACCGCGATGCAGGGCCCTCGAGCGCCACCGGACAACAACAATCCAGCGGCCCCACCAGCGAAGCAGGACCACCGCAGGCCTTCATCGAGGCATGCCAGACGCTCCACGCCAATGCCGGGCCAACACGCCAAGGAGACGCAGCTACTCCACGAGCACCAGCTCTAACACTGCCTCCACCAAGCGGCCCCGAGAGCATCGCGATCTTGAAGAACGCCATTCAGCGCCTCCGAGAAGCCCACTCCACAACGACCAAGTCGCATCACCCGTCTGGGGAACCCAACGAGCCTAAGAGACCCTCCACGTCCCGCAACGTCCGACAACGCCTCTACGCGGCCTGAGACCAAACAATAGCCATGGGCAGCCCCAGACAAGGCAGGCGCCAGGAGTCCCCAACCGAGGTCAAACTCCTACTCGTCGAGAATCAGTTGCTCCGCGGGGAGATAAAACGGTTACGGGACCTCTGCCAACAACTGGCGCAGACCCAGGCCAACCACGACCAAGGCCGAGCTCCAGGGCCAGAAGTCCGAAGCAGATGACCCAGAAACCACAACCACCACCCCGATGGAACCAATGCCAGAGGGAGGGGCATGGAAGGATCTACAGGCCCTGGTTCTACCCAATAGGGAACGATTGGTTGGGGAGTGGTTGGCCGGACAAGGGCCAGTCCCCGCCGCACCCGAGAGAGCCAGACCCCCAAATATCCGCCGACAGGTCGAGGAAGACCTAGCCGGGAGTCGGGAGTAGGGATCCAGCCTCAAAGAAGCCAAGTCGCGAGTGCGGAAAGAAAAAATACGCGAAGTGAAAAGGGAGTGATCGCCCCTAACCTACTACACCAGCACGTGGACAGAGCCGATTCTTCGTCCCCCTCCCCCGTCATCGATTTCTGGACAAGCAAGGAGCAGCAGCCGCAGGACCGATGGAGAGACGGAGCCCTATTGAGGAAGAGGGGTGAGCTGGTCTCGCGCAAGCGAGTTAGAGTAGGATAGGTGCGACGTAGGGAATTAGTTTTTCACGCATACATGCATAGGAATAGAAGCAGGCAGAGAATAAAGAATTTAAATAAGAAAAACTACCGCGACTTTCAATTCGTCTTCACTATACATACATTTATTGCCCATGAACCACCGCCAACACCCACCGCCCGATTGTTTCCGCCCTCTTCCTCCTCTGTCATTGTACCACATTCCTTCTGCATGCCACCTCAGCCAGTGGAGTTGTACGCGGATGCCACGGCTTCCAAGAACTGAGCTCTCCCCCTCCCAGTAGAAAACTCCTCCTGTAGAACACCTTGGGGACGCCAGCTAGCAAATTTGTACGCGGACGCCACGAATTTGCGAACCTGACTCTCCCCCCTCCCCATTGGTTTTCCTCCCTAACCTATTGATGGTACAATCGACACCACGTGTCCCACTTCACGTACACCGAGCCCACGGGTCATATGCCCCGCCCCCGCACAAGGCGCTGGGCAAACCTTACCTCCCCCCTAGCCGGCTCATCCACACACGTGTTTTCTTGCAGGTGGCCATAGCCAGGCCTACCGCGCCACGATCAGTAGTCGCGGAGGGTGCACCTCTTCCGCGCTCCGGCAAACCTAACCTAGCGTACCCTGCGCCCCGTGGGCCACGTGTGTCGCCGGGTGGCCCCATACCAGCGATCCATTCGCACTCGTTTCCCCCTCCCTCAGTCGGGGCGAACCCCGCACCAAGCACGCGCCCTCCGATCCCTCTCTATGGTCTGCAAATACAAATTGGCTGTATCGAAGATAGGGACCTGGACAGACTGAGAAGCTGTACCCCAGCCTGAGACAGGAACTTCCTTACAAACTGATTAAATTGATTGCGCTGTGATCTGATGTTCCACATGACATGCATTTTGTTGTATATTGCTTTGGACGTACGGCGTACTACGGTAGTGTATGCTAACAACCTCCACACTGCTTCAGATAAAATAATGTACCGGCCATCCAAATAATTTTAAACTTCGTTATGAGCATTTGTGACACTGAAAGTTGCTTCATCCGATACTTTGCTGATGTATTTACATATGTAATTTATCGCTTGTACGGAACAATATTCAACGTTTATGTGAGCGTTGAAAGATCGACACAATATTGGAGAACATGGAACGATCCATCTATTGTCTATGTTAACTGTTCTCCCTCGCACATTTAAGGTAGCTACTTCTCCTCCGTTGTCGATGTCGCGTCGTCGATAAACCGGATATCCATCCTCACCGGTCTGGGTTTGAATTACGAAACGTAACATATGCCACATGGCCCATGTACCATATTTTTTTTTACTATTTTAAACAACTCTGGATCTTCGTCTTTATTAGGTAGCTCGGCTACTATTATTTTATCCATTTCATCGGGCCATATTTTTAATTCGAGCCAAGATAACATATGACAGAGCGGCAGTCCTCCTTTTTGCCAATCTACAGTAACATTTGACCGCCCAAAAATCGAGTCTTTTGTGATAATTTTTATGACATTTTTATGAGTATGATGACGGCAAGATGACATGCTGAACTATATTAACAGTATTTATGCTTGCATCTTGCATCTCTAACAATGCAGTGTGTTAAAACAGTTGGTCCCAATCATTAACCTGTAGGCATAATAATACATACATGATACCGTCTTATTTCGTAAGGCATTCTGCTGAGGAATAGTCACATAATAGCCGTCGTCTCCTTATACAAATATAAGTAGATATTGGTTGAGGCCTTTTTTCCCAAGCATATTGTTGAATGTGGACTATAATATGAGTTTAATTTACACCTTAGTCTAAGTAATACGTAGCCTGCTATGTTAACACCAAAAATTTAAAAAGTAAAAACAACGTGCTGGTTATGCTGTATTGCGACTATAATTATAGCCTATTTTACTCAGGGTGAATATAGCTTTCTAATGGTGAAAGAATTTTTGAGATCGGCTCAGTTGTTTTTGAGTTTATTCGTAACAAACAAATATTTCCTTTCCTCTTTATATATGCTGTATGTGTGTACTCACATGCCAGCACATAATATTTTAGATGTGTACGTTCTGCTGAATTTGTGTGATCGAGATGGATGGCAAATGCGCTGAAAACACAAGAGATAATTCGACTTTTCCTGAGTTTTTAACGTCAAAATGTTGAAAAAATATCGCAAGAAATTATACACTTTGCATTTGAAACCTTAATATGGCCCAGGCTGTAAGCTAAGGCTACAAAGTATTCAAGTCCAATTTGTAACATTTTTGTCCAACAACGCAAATTTATTTTGCTTAACGGTTGCAATGTAACCAATGTTGTGAAGCGCTGTCCTAGCTGTCCAGCAACAAACATGTTTTTATATTGCTATAGAAGCATCCGTTGGTATTAGGATTAGGTGTTAACATCTTAAGGCGGCCGTGGACTTGGTGTTAGGGGACAAAATTTCGCCTCTTTTGCACATTGATCCCTACCGATTAACTAATGCCATGTTTTTTAGCAATAGGACGTGTCGAGCAGCCAGGCATACAATTTTTTTTTTCGATTTCTAGCTATAATTTTGTTCATTTTCAGGCACAAGATAGACACTATTTAATAAATTCAAAAAAGCTGCTTCGATTTGCAGGAACCATGTCTTAATATAATCTATGTATAACAAGAATACAAAAAGAAGATATTTAACGGTAAACCTAAAATCTTTTTGCTGATAATAGTTAAGAACATAAATAAAATTGACGAAAGGAGCAAAACTGAGTACATGCGTGTTGTTTTGTTTTTTTCTTTGACTCTTTGAAAACTTCTTATGAATTTACGGTATCATTGTCTATTTATTAAAGGATGAAGTTATTGATATGGAAAAATAAAATAGTTTGCTTTGCTTTATTCGTTAAGCTGTTGTGGGCGACAAAAGTCAATGATTATGAGTATGGAATCACTTTTGCTCCCCACTGTAAATGTATTAGCTTCTTAGAATTGCAAAGTATCTTACAACCAGAATAAACATTAGAAAAGAACACAATTTTTTTATAGTGCATTAAAAAAACATTAGCAAGAAAAAACAATACTTTTTTAAAAAAAATTAAAGCTCCAAATATATCAGAAAAGGTAGTTTTGGCTCGTTGAGTAAAAATCCTGTTGCATAGTGTTCCTTCCTAATAAGTCGACAAAATTATACCGCCAGAAGGGTTTCTGTAGAAAATGTGCATTATATTCACGAGAAGGCGAGAGTTAGAGCAGAGGCTCGAGCTACTTGCTTGCACAATGGAAGGAAGTAGCCTTAAGGACCAAGAGGGGTAAGCTGGTGCGCAAAAAAAAAAGAGAGAGAGAGGTGGGATACTAGGGAAATAGGATTATATTCTATACTATAAATTTGTAGATAAAAATGTGTGTGTAACGGGCTATCGCCGCAACCCGCAATCCCCTTCCGTCGTTGACTCCTCCCGTAGAACATCCCTGATCCTTGGGGCCGCTAGCCCCAAGTTGGATTACAATTAAATGACAAAAAATGTGAGTTCTTCAAATAGAAAATTCGTACTTAGAATTTTCAATTGACAAGATAGGACTGAGCAAAAATAATGATAGAGTCTCGAGTGTTTTGTTTGCACCGACTCCGGAGAATGTATCAGAGCTGAGAGCTTTCATAGGCATGGTAAATTATTATTCAAAATTAATCAATAATTTCGCCCAGATAATGAATCCTTTATATGCATTACTTAAGAAGAATACAAGGTTTTATTGGACACGCGAATGTCAAAGTTCATATGAAGAGGTAAAGAGAGAAGTCACGTCTGAACAACTTTTAGTCCACTGCAACCCAGATTTAACCATAATTATAGTACTATTGAGAAAGAGGCTCTGGCTATAGTTTCTTGTGTGACCAAGCTAAAGCAGTATCTTTTGGGAAACAAATTTATACTTCGAACTGTTCACAAACCATTAATAAGCATATTTGGAGACATGAAAGGACTTCCAATGATGGCATCTGCACGAATACAAAGATGGGCACTGATATTATCAGGTTTTCAGTATACAGTTGAGCACATTAAGGGGACGTTAAATATAGCAGACGGTCTTTCCAGAATGCCTCAATGGGAAATTGCACTACCAAAAGAAGAGTGTAATTACGTACACTTTATTCAGGCTGATAAGGTATTCAGAATTAGCTTCAAAGAAATAGCTCGTGAAACACGACGTGACCCAGTATTATCAAAAGTTTGTGATGCAATTAAAAATGGTTCCATGTCAAGATTAAATGGCAGCGAATATTCCAGCTACATTTGCAAATCAAATGATTTCTGTAGAATATGATTGTATCTTATGGGGGTATAGAGTAGTAATTCCAACCAAACTGAGACAGGCTATTTTAGCAGAATTTCATGAATCCCACTTTGGAATAGTTAAAACCAAAATGTTAGAACGTTCTTATGTGTGGCTTTGCATGGATTCTGATTTTGAGAAATTAATTCTAGATTGTATTCCTTGTCAAGAACTACAACCGAATCCAGAAAAAAGTTGTTTGATTCCGTGGTAATCCACAGGAAAGGTTTGGAGTAGAATACATATAGACTTTGCAGGACCAATCAAAGGCTTGCATTTGTTTATTATCATAGATTCTTATTCAAAATAGGTAGAAGTATTCAAAATGAAGGAAATAACTTCATCGTTTACAATCAACAAGCTTCGAGAAGTATTTTGTCGATATGGTTTACCAGATGTGATAGTTAGTGACAACGGACGACAGTTTACTTCAGATGATTTTCAAACTTTTATGAAAAACAATGGTGTAAATCACATTTTCACTGCTCCGGGACATCCAGGAACTAATGGTCAAGCAGAAAACTTTGTAAAGACAGTTAAGAAATCTTAACATGCAAACATAAAAGTTAATGATAGTCAAGAATTTGATCAAATCTTAAATAGATTTTTGATCGATTACAGAAATACGATTCATTGTTCTACAGGAGAATCACCTGCTAAATTATTTTTTGGACGTACACTAAAAACAAGTTTTTTTTTGTTAAAACCACTTACGGTCAAATGTATAATAAATAGGGAACAGAGCGAAAACATTGCTAACCATAAGGGCAGGCGAAGTACAGAATTTTTACAGGGCCAGAAAGTTATGGTTAGGGACTATAAAAATCCTAACAAGGTAAGCTGCACTCAGGCAACTGTAAAGCAACAACTTGACCCACGTTCGTATTGTTGTGTTTTGGCAAATAATAAAAGAGAGATTAAACTTCACTCAAATTAGAAATCAGGGCACCAACAATTGTACATCCCCTAATGTGAGTGAACCTGATGTTGAAAGCAATTCTTCAGTGAGTGACACTTCAAACAAAAACAATGAAGTATGCAGTTCTCAACAAACACCAACAAGACGAGAGTTGAGACCACGTGAGGCAGGGAAGGTAGTAAAGCGTATTTGAAAATTAATATAAATATATTAAACATATTAATATAAAACGAACATAAAATGTAATAAAAAAAAAAAGACTTTGTATATTGGTTAAGTAGGTTAAGATAAAATCAAAGAAAATGAATCTATTTAATCATGTAAGTTGTAACCAATTTAAGGAGAGGCGTATTAGGCACACCAAATATGTAAGATAAGAGAAGACGAAATGAAAACCGATTATTCAATAAAAGAGACTTCAAGCATACGCGTGCATATTGAATCACGAGTGTCAATACCGATACTTTGTTGATGTATTTACATATGTATTTAATCGCTTGTACGGAACAATATTCAACGTTTATGTGAGCGTTGAAAGATTGACACAATATTGGAGAACATGGAACGATCCATCTATTGTCTTTGTTAACTGTTCACCCTCGCACATTTAAGGTAGCTACCTCTCCTCCGTTGTCGATGTCGCGTCGTCGATAAGCCAGATATCCATCCTCACCGTACCATCCTCATCCTTGGCCCATGTACCATATTTTTTTTGACTATTTCAAACAACTCTGGATCTTCGTCTTTATTAGGTAGCTCGGCTACTATTATTTTATCCATTTCATCGGGCCATATTTTTAATTCGAGCCAAGATAACATATGACAGTGCGGCAGTCCTCCTATTTGCCAATCTACAGTAAGCATATAACATTTGACCGCCCAAAAATGTAGTCTTTTGTGATAATGTTTATGAGTTTTTTATGAGTATGATGACGGCAAGATGAGATGCTGACCGATACTAGCAGCATTAATGATTGCATCTTGGTTAAAAGCATCCCTCAAATGAATATAGTCATCTGCATTAAGCTTTTGTTGGTTACGGCAAATAAAATTTAACCTCTCTTAAATCATCTTCTCCATCATATCCACAGAGTACTGATTAAACAAATCTTTGTAACAATGCAGTGTGTTAAAACAGTTGGTCCTAATCATTAACCTGTAGGCATAATATTACATACATGATACCGTCTTATTTCGTAAGGCATTCTGCTGAGGAATAGTCACATAATAGCCGTCGTCTCCTTATACAAATATAAGTAGATATTGGTTGAGGCCTTTTTTCCCAAGCATATTGGTGAATGTGGACTATAATATGAGTTTAATTTACACTTCAGTCTAAGTAATACGTAGCCTGCTATGTAAAAAAGTATGTAGCCACCAAAAATTTAAAAAGTAAAAACAACGTGCTGGTTATGCTGTATTGCGACTAGAATTATAGCCTATGTTACTCAGGGTGAATATAGCTTTCTAATGGTGAAAGAATTATTGAGATCGGCTCAGTAGTTTTTGAGTTTATTCGTAACAAACAAATATTTCCTTTCTTCTTTATATATGCTGTATTATTGCGATTATAATTATAGCTTAGGTTACTCAGGGTGAATGTACCTTTTAATGGTGAAAGAATTATTGAAATCCGCTCAGTAGTTTTTGAGTCTATTCGTAACAAACAAATATTTCCGTTCTTCTTTATATATGCTATATTATAGAGACTATAATTATAGCTTAGGTTATTTAGGGTGAATGTACCTTTTAATGGTGAAAGAATTATTGAAATCCGCTCAGTAGTTTTTGAGTTCATTCGTAACAAACAAATATTTCCTTTCCTCTTTATATATTAGTATATATGAGTATAGATACGAATATAATGAGCTGATACTACATATGTAGAAATACTTAATCAGTCAGGCTCCGGTTTTCACTTACTTTTGCGTTTTGCGTTTTCAGCCAAAATATTCCCTTTTTGTTTTTAGGTGCTTCCGCAAAGTGTTGTTGCCGTTTACTTTTCATTTCGGCGAGGAAAATATTTCTTTTTTGAAAACGGAACAACTTTTATTGTTGCAAAAGTGGGAGCGCCGAAAGTTTTTGCGGAAGTGAAAAGCTGAGTGTAGATGTATTTTATACATGACTTCACACTAGTATAATTTTCATTAGTTTTAAAAAGCAAAACATTTTCTAGTACGTATGCATGTACATATATATGTAGGTTTGCACTGCAAACGACTTGGCAAAATTTCTTCAGATCTAAAAAATTAAATATGAGTGCTGAGATTATATTTATTTTATTATCCAACCAATCAATCGCAAATAGAAAGGAGCAAAACTGAGTACATGCGAGTTGTTTTGTTTTTTTTTCTTTGACTCTTTGAAAACTTCTTATGAATTTTCGCTATCATTGCCTATTTGCTAACGAATAAAGTTATTGATATGGAAAAATAAAATGGTTTGCTTTGCTTTATTCGTTAAGCTGTTGTGGACAACAAAAGTCAGTGATTATGAGTATGGAATCACTTTTGCTCCCCAACAACCAACCAACATTAGAAAAGAACACAATTTTTTTAAAGTGCATTAAAAAAACCAACCAACATTAGAAAAGAACACAATTTTTTTAAAGTGCATTAAAAAAACATTGGCATGAAAAAACAATAATTCTTTAACAAAAATAGAGCCTCACATCTATCAAGAAAGGTAGTTTTGGCTCGATGAGTAAAAATCCTGTTGCATAGTGTTGCTTCCTAATAAGTCGACAAAATTATACCGCCAGAAGGGTTTCTGTAGAAAATGTGTATTATATTCACGAGAAGGCGAGAGTTAGAGCAGAGGCTCCAGCCACTGGCTTGCACAATGGAAAGAAGGTGAATTAAGGACCAAGAGGTAGCTGGTAAGCAAAAAAAACGAGGGGGAACGTTATTAGCCGCGTCTGCGCCGCGGCTCTACTTTATACCCAGAACTCAGTCAGTATATATGTATGTGTGCTTGTTGTAATTTATTTCATGTTCGCAAAAGGAAAAAATTTAATTTAAGCCAAAAAAAAAAAATTTAAGTCGAACCTTTTCGGAGATTTTGATCTATTAGATGTTTCCATATTTGTTTACATACATTTTTTACATCTGCTATTTCTACATATTTTTATCTTCTTCCTACTGTGAGGAGTTAATATTCCTCACAAAGCCCTAGTAGGGGATACGGCGAATTCGCCGTACGGGAGCGAGGCGGTCCCGTTATGAGAGAGTACAAGGCGGACACCGCGAGAGGAAGGGAACGATGACAGTGAGCCGGCCCTTGTAGGCCATGTAGCCGGGCCCATGTAGGCCATACATGCCATGCAGGCCATGTAGGCTGGTCCTGGTGGGGAGGACGTGGGAACTCAACGGAGGCCGATGGAAAGCTACCGACGCCACCGGAATGAACCTTTGCGGCCGAGCAGCAGCGCAGAGGCTGGGCCGCACCGAGCCTATAAAAGGAGGCCGGCGGCAGTGGATAGGGACAATCAAGTGCGGAGAGTAAGCGAGTGCGGAGTAAAACCAAGGGAAATACAACAGAGTGACGCAGGAGTGAGATACAGGAGACAGCGGAAGGACGATCTCGACAAACAGGCCACGAGCCCGATCAAAGGTGAGAGTTACCGAGCCAATTTCCTGAGTGCGGAGTTGTGAGTGGTGGTCAGAGCGGTAGCCGAGACAGAACCCCCAACCGTTGCCCAAAGGAGCCCCGAGGACACCCGATTGGTGCGGAGTTGTGCGGGCGGACAGAGCGATAGCCGCGTCAGAACCCCTAGCCCGAGCGCCATCGGAGTCGTGGCGGTAGAGGTACCACCGATATACCCCAGCGAATGATATAGCCGTAAGATAGCCGTAAGATAGCCATAAGATACCAATAAAGCGAAGTACTAGTAGAATACCTGACCCGCGTGTATTTCTTGCTTGTCGTAGGGGCAACATACAAATTCGTTGCAGCAACCTGCCGACCGCTGAGCCAGCCCAGCTGAACTTGACGGTAGAAAGCGGTTCGTTACAACTGGCGCCCAACGTGGGGCCTCACGACAAAGCAAAGAAAAGTACATCGGGGAGGGCGGTACTGAGCGGGGTATCCTATAGGTGGAAAAATGAAAGGCCGGCAATGGATTCATTCGCTGAAGAAGGAGGACTTGATCCAGGTCGCACTGGCATGCGGAATCCAGTTGGAGGGCTCATTGTCCGAAATACGGAAGGCATTCAAAGACTGGGCCGAAAAGCATGAGGCGGAGCCAGAAGTCGCGGAAGTGCTTGAAGCGTGGGAAACGAAGGCGGACGTGGACCCGGCGGCTGCGTCGACTGACGAAGGAGGGGACTCGGTTGAACACCTGGAATCCCCGACCGATTCAGGGCGAATGTCGCGGGGGAACACACCAACAGAGGCTCAACAGGAATCGGCAGCGAGCCTGGCGGTGCCAAAGAAGAGTCGGTCTTCCAGTCGACAAAGGTCGGCAAAGAGCCCGCAGCGAACGGGAGAAGAGCCCGCCGCAAGAGGGGATCGGCGAGGGACCAAGGATCAGACCGCGAGGCGGCCGCGAGAAAGTTTTGCCGGCGTGGCCAAACAGGTACGAGAATGGTCGTTCCGTTTCGACGGGTCAGAGAAGCCCCTCGAGTTCCTGGAGCAGGTGGAGTGGTCAGCCGACATGTACAGGCTGGAGCTGGATCAGGTCCCGAGAGCAATGCCAGAGCTTCTGAAAGGGCGGGCGCTCATGTGGTTTATCGCCAATAACAAGCAATGGCAGACATGGGAAGCGTTTGCCCATAGCTTCCAAGCCTATTTCCTGCCGAGAGGGTACTTCGAGAAGTTGCTCCAGGAGGTTCGAATGAGGAAACAAAGGTGGGGAGAATCCTTCAAGGATTTCATGGTGGAAATGCAGACCCTTATGAGGCCGTTGAAGTGCACACCCGACGAACAACTGGAGCTCATAAGGGAAAACAGCATACCGGATCTGCGGATATTTATACGACCACACCACTGCCAAAGTCTCGATCAGCTGATGATGCTGGCGGACGAGTTCGAGGCATTAGAGCGAGACCGAGTGGAGTTCCAGCGGGAAAGCCCGGCCGGACGGGCGAGGGCGCCGAATCCGTTCACCCGCACGACGGGGACAGAGGTGTGCCGAAGGTGCAAAGAAGAGACGACGCCCGGGAAGGCTCACGAGAGGAAGCCAACGGTGCCAGCGAGTGGGCATCAAACCAACGCCAACGTGGTGAACGGGTATGTGCAAAATCCGTCGCAGGCATGCCGAAGATGTGGGAGTGATGACCATTGGGCCCAAGGGTGCATAGGCAAGCCGCTGACGTTTTGCTGGAGGTGTGGCAAGGTGGGAGTGCCCACCTGGCAGTGCTGCAAGCATGCGGAAAACGCGCCGCGACCCAAGCCGCGAAGGGCCGTGCCGGGGTCGCAAGTCGAGGCCCCCAAAACAGAAGACGGCCCAGCGGTGGCTCCCCAAATCTAATCGGTGGTCTGACCGAAGAGGAGGTGCAACTGTCGGCCGTGGTGGCGATTGCCGGAAGCGAGTGGAAGGCTACGGTGGATACAGGTGCCACCAGTAGTTTCGTAAGCCGCGAGCTGGCAGACAAGTTGCGGGGAGCCGGTCGGGAAAAGGACACGCGTAAGAGGGTGCGGCTGGCAGATGGTCACAGCCAGGAAATCAGATCCCAACTCGAAGTAGAGGTTGCGTTTGGGGATAAGAGAGTCCCAATGGCACTCCTCATATTGCCAGGGGTGATCGACGCACTTGTTCTGGGTTGGGATTTCATCGCCGCCGTGGGAGCGGAGGTGACCTGTGCGGGGCACAGGGTGATAATCCCTGCGAGAGGTCGGCAAGGCGGAAGGCTAGAAGAGAAGTTGTCGGTGGCGATCGTGGAAACCACGGCAAGACCCAATGGAACAGAGAGTGAGAAGGGCGAACGAAGCGAAAGGCCCAAGCCATTGGCGGACGACGAATTTCTAGCCAAGGAGCTACAGGAATTCCGGGACATGACGGGAGTGTCCAATGTGGCGGTGCACACCATCACCATGAAAGACACGCAACCGGTCAAACAGCGGTACTACCCGAAGAATCCCAAAATGCAGACCGAGATCGACGTACAGGTGGAAGAATTGCTGGAGACGGGGCGGATTGAGCCATCGAAAAGTCCGTACAGTTCACCCATTGTGATGGTCAAAAAGAAGACGGGAAAGTGGAGGTTGTGCGTGGACTTCCGCCAAATAAACGCGAGGTCCATCAAGGACGCGTATCCCATGCCCAGAATAGACTACATCTTGGATCAGCTCAAGGAGGCGCGTTTTATCAGTAGCCTGGACTTGAAGGATGGATATTGGCAAATACCATTGGAAAGGAGCAGCAGACAGTTCACAGCTTTCACGGTGCCAGGCAAGGGGCTGTTCCAATGGAAAGTGATGCCGTTTGGGCTCCACTCAGCGTCGGCCACGTTCCAGAGGGCGTTAGACCAAGTGATTGGACCCGACATGATTCCACACGCGTTCGCATACCAAGACGACATCATTGTCATCGGGCGAACGAGAGAGGAGCACCGGCGAAATCTGGAGGAGGTTTTCCGCCGACTGAAGGAGGCTAATCTAAGGTTGAACGTGGACAAGTGTCAGTTCTTCCGGAGGGAGCTGCGGTACCTGGGTCATCTGGTGACAGGGGAAGGGATTTGCACCGATCCCGAAAAAGTGGCAGCCATTGTGGAACTACAACCGCCGGCGAACGTCAAAGAGCTACGCCAGTATTTGGGCGTGGCCTCATGGTATAGGCGGTTCGTAGAAGGTTTCGCCACGCTAGTGCAGCCACTCAGCGCCTTACTGAAGAAAAAGTCGAAGTGGGAGTGGACGCACGAGAGGCAGGAGGCCTTCGAGGCAGTGAAGAGCCGGCTGGTGTCGGATCCCGTGCTGACATGCCCGGATTTCTCCAAAAGGTTCGTGCTCCAGACGGACGCCAGTGACTACGGGCTAGGAGCGATTCTCACCCAAGAAACGGACAAGGGCGAGAGGGTCATCTCGTACGCCAGCAGGACGCTGAATAGCGCTGAAAAGAACTATTCAGCGACGGAAAAGGAATGCTTGGCCATTGTATGGGCTGTCAGAAAACTGAAGCCATATTTGGAGGGGTACCACTTCAAAGTGGTCACCGACCATATGGCGCTAAAATGGCTCAATAGTATTGAGAGTCCGACGGGAAGAATCGCGAGATGGGCGCTGGAACTTCAGCAATATGACTTCGAAATAGCATACAGGAAGGGACAACTGAATATAGTGGCGGATGCAATCTCTCGACAGCCAGTAGCGGAACGATGCCTGAGAGTAAACGACCAAACAGGGAAGGCCGAGTGTTCGTGGATCAAGAAGATCAAGGAGAATAGAGAAAAGGAACCGGCAAAGTATCCCGATTACATGGAGGAGGCGGGCCGGGTGTACCGGCACATACCTCACAGGGCCGGAGATGAGGAAGTGGCGTCGTGGAAGCTCTGCGTTCCGAATGATCTCCGGGAGAGGGTGATCAAAGAAAATCACAACATCCCCGAAGCGGGACACGCGGGGAGCAGAAAGACGATGACGAGGATAGCCGCCAGATATTATTGGCCCGGAATGCTGCGCGACGTAAGAAATTACGTTAAGAAGTGTGAAGTCTGCATGCGGTTCAAGCCGAGTCAACTGCAGGCGGCCGGCAAGATGCTGACGCAGGTGCCGGACGAGCCATGGGCGACGGTATGTGCAGATTTTGTGGGCCCGTTGCCAAGGTCGAAGCACGGGAACACCATGCTGTTAGTACTGGTGGATCGGCTCTCGAAGTGGACCGAGCTGGTGCCGATGAGAAAGGCCACGGCGGAGGCACTAATAAGAGCATTTAGAGAACGGATTTTGTCCCGGTTTGGGGTACCTAAAGTGGTGGTCACCGACAATGGCGTCCAATTCACCAGCCGAGCGTTCAAGAAGTTTCTGGAACAATGCGGGGCACGGCACCAGTTCACGGCGCCCTACACCCCGCAAGAAAACCCGACTGAGCGAACCAACAGGACGGTGAAAACGATGATTGCACAATTCACCGAAGGAGACCAGAGATGTTGGGACGAGAAGTGGCCAGAACTGATGTTGGCCGTGAATTCGGGCGTGTCAGAGTCTACGGGATATTCTCCAACGTTCATCGTACAAGGGAGGGAACCAAGGTTGCCCAAGGCGCTATACGACGAAGAGACGCTTGGTACAGGGCAGGAGGCCCGCACCCCAGATGAGAACGCGACAAAACTACGGGAGTTGTTCCAGTTGGTAAGGCGCAACTTGGAGCGGGCGGCGCAGGACCAGGCAAGACACTATAACTTGCGAAGAAGGTCGTGGAAACCGAAGGTAGGAGAGATGGTGTGGGTGAGGCAACACCACCTGTCTAACGCCGCCGAAGGATTCGCCGCGAAGTTGGCCCCAAGATTCGACGGGCCGTACCGAATAATGAATTTTGTCTCGCCGGTGATATGTGAGCTCAGGAGGGAAGGCAATGAGCACAAACGGAGGGCGCACATTGGTGACCTGAAGCCACAACCGGAGGGGGAAGAGAGAGACCCATCCAAAAGAAACAATACGGAGGAAACAATACGGCAGAGTGTGAACGACGGACGGCGAAGAGGAGTCTGGAAAGAAAGCAGGCAGATTAAGCCGGGTCGTCAAAAAGGGGCAAGACATACCTGACGGCGCTGAGCGTGCGCCGGCCGGGCCCCGGGCTGAGAGGCGTCCGGAGGACCGGGGGGGGAACTAAGAATCGGGTCCGGTGAATACCGTGCCAGAAGTCCAGATCCGAGGGCCTCACTGGTCTGTCGGGTACGGCCATGCAGAAGGCCCGCCCAAGCGCTGCTTTACGGGCGGGGATCCGGAGGATCCCCGGGTCCGGGGCGGTTGTTTGGTGCAGAGGCCACGCAGGAAGCCAAGCCAGAAACAGAGGAGAAGGTGTGGGTCGGGAGCGACCGCCGCCGTATATCCGGGCGAGAGGTCGGATGGCCTACTAGCGGCGGGCGGTGACGGCGGTCGATAACCTGAACCTGGGATACTGGACGGGCTGGAAGAGAGGTCGGAATTAGTGGATGAAGGAGTCGATCTTGGATACTCACCTGGTCCGATGGGGGTCGAACAGGCCGGGGACGGCATCAGTCGGAATAGGAAACAGAACACTACAAGAAAAATAAATAAAACAAAACAAAATAATAAGCAAAAAAAAAAAGGAAATTAAAGAAGAAAACAAAAAAAAAAATAATAATAAAAAAAAAAAAGAGGGAAATTAAAGAAAAAACATATAAAATGGAAACGCTGCTAGGAAAATAAATAAAACACAAAAAAAAAAAAAAAAAAAAAAAGGGGATAGGATCGTCGCTACGATCAACCCTAGTCATCCTAAAATATCCCAGCCCCGAATAGGGAAGGGTATCGCGGAGAGGGAAGCAACGGGATCCCAGGAGAGAGCAATAGAGGGAAGTACCGTACGGCGGAACGAAGGGAATTGCAACATTAGCAGGGCGGCTACCGAAACGGCAGCGAGCGATCACTTGGAGATCATAGCCCAAAAGGAAAACACGTGTAAGAAAAGATGGAGAAGTTAATGGAAAGATACCTGGAGGAGCAGGTCCGAAGCGTGGGCACAGGAGAGGCCGGTGCACACCGCCAGCGACGGGCGGAGCCCTCGCGTGGTGAGCGGTGTGCTCGGCGGTCCGAGACGCCAGAGCTGGAGCTGATGGCATCACCGATGGGGAGCCCCGGAGTTTCCCCGACGAGCGCGTGGTCGGCGCTGGACTCCCCGCAGAGTAGGCGGACAATCGATGTGTCAGAGGACAGCGACGACGTAGTGCTGGTGTCAGTGCAACCAGCGCCGACACGAAGGGCGCCCACACGGGAGGAGGAGGAGGCCAGGCGGGACGCGGTGTTCCTGGGCATTGCCATCCGGACTGCGGAGCGGTTTCTGCGTGAAAGGAGGAGAGAGGAGCCGAGGCGGGCAGCACCGAAGCCGACGCAGGCAGCGGCGGAGCAAACGCGGACAGCGGCAAAGCCGACGCAAGCAGCGGCAGAACCAACGCAAGCGGCGCCGAGGCCGACGCAGGCAGCGTCGAAGCCGACGCAGGTCACGCCGACACCGGCGCTGGCAGCGCCAAAGCCGAGGCCGGCGGCGCATAGGCGGGCAGAGCCAAAGAAGGCGCAGGCAGCATCGCGACCGACGCCGGCACCGCAGGAGTTGGCCGGTAGGCAACGATCCACGGCGGAAGAGGAGGAGGACAAACAATACCTCAAGCAGACCATATCGGCTTTATGGCAAGAGCGGATGGACCAGCGGCGGACCCGGCGGGCAGAGGCAGAGGCGCGACGCGAGGAGGATATAAGGCGGCGTGAGCAGGCGCGTCTCCAACGTAAGGAGGATCAGCGGCGGCGCGAAGAGGAACGCCAACGGAGCGCGGACCGAAAGGCGGCGGAAGCGCGGCGCGAGGAAGAGCGACTCCAACGGGAGGAAGGACGACGGGCGAAGGAACGCGAGGAGGAGCGGCAACGGAGCGAGGCGCGGAGGACTGCAGAGCGAAAGGCGAGGGAGGAGGCGGCCATGATGCAGGCGGCTCGAGACGCGATGCGGCGCCAGACCGAGGCGAGAGCACGGAGCGCGGAGCGGGAGGCCGATGGACGAGAGGAGGCGGAGGCCCCACCGCCACCAAAGTTCTTGCGGATAAGGTCGGCCGCCGAGATGCAGCAGTCGCAGCAGCAATCGCAGCAGCAGCAGTTACCACAGCAGCCTTCGCCGCAGCAGCAGTCGCAGCAGCCTTCGCTGCAGCAGCAATCGCAGCAGCAGCAGTCGCCGCAGCAGCAGTCGCCACAGCAGCAGTCGCCGCAGCAGCAGTCGCAGCAGCCTTCGCTGCAGCAGCAATCGCGGCAGCCGCAATCGCCGCAGCAGCAGTCGCCGCAGCAGCAGTCGCAGCAGCAGCAGTCGCCGCAGCAGCAGTCGCCGCAGCAGCAGTCGCCGCAGCAGCAGTCGCAGCAGCAGCAGTCGCCACAGCAGCAGGCATCGCAGCAGCCTTCGCCGACAGAGGCCCAGCAGGAGCCGGCACAGGAGCCGCAGCCCCAGTGGCAGGGGCCCGAAGCCGCGAAGTATGGCCCTTTTGTGACGGAGAAGGTGCACTCGGTGGTCGGTGACGGGGTGGTGTGGCACCACCAGACGATCCAGATCACGTGGGCCATTGAGATGACGCAGCAAGAGCGCGAGGAGCCCCGACTCTGGGAGGAGGAACCGCCGAGGTGCAGCAACGCCAAGGATCCGCGGGGACACCCGGAGGAGAGGAGAGCTCCCGACGAACCGGGTGCATCCACACCCGCGGGCCCGAAAGCGGGGATGACGACCGAGCCGAGTGGACCCGCAGCAGCGGCGGTGGTACACGGTGCACCGACAGCGGGAGAGGCGTCGACAGCGGAACCGGCAGAGGAGCCGACAGCGGGAGAGGCGTCGACAGCGGAACCGGCAGAGAAGCCGACAGCGGAGACAGCAGCGGCGGGACCGGCTGAGGAGGAGTTGGAGCGCGGTCCGTGGGTGTGGCCCTCACCTGTGAAGGCGCAGGAGCGGCCTGTCCTGGCAAGGCAAGTCTCCTGTCCGGAGGCGAGAGCTCCCGTCGCTCGGCCGCAACTCCAGCGGCAGCGGTCGATGCCCGAAGGGCAGCCAGCAGAGCAGCAGCGTTGGCGCCAGGTGGCCGAGGAGGAATGGCCAGAGGCGGTGGTCCGGGCCGTGGACGGAACCCGACCCGTCGGTCACCGCGTGAAACGCCTCGTGCGAGTGCGCGGGGTGCGGTACCGGGTGTCGGTAGCCGCCGGTAAAGCCGAGGTATTTGTGGAGGCATAAGGGAGGCTGTAAGGAAGTTGATGAATGAATGAATAAAAAAATGATGAAATAGTACTCACCGGGCGTTGGGGCAGCAGCGATGGAAGGGATTGGGGTGGCCAGATTGCAGGCCGGGAAACGCGGTGCAGGCGGATATTACACGTGAGTATCGAGCGGGTCTGGTAGCCCAAGCCCGTCGCGCACCTATCGGGTGTTCCACGATCGGAGCTGATTCCGGACGATCATCGGTTCTCTGAACCGATAGGTGAACATCGCCAGCCGCGGTAACTCGCGAGCGATGGGAGCAGAGCACCGACAGGGGGCGCCCTGAGGGTAACGGCCGCGCGCGCAATTTAAAAGGCTCATCGGGGTCAGGAGAGGGCCGTACGAGAGGTGAGCCGGAAAAGGGACAGAAATCCATGGGTTTTCAGTAATGAAGAAAGGGGGAAGTGTGAGGAGTTAATATTCCTCACAAAGCCCTAGTAGGGGATACGGCGAATTCGCCGTACGGGAGCGAGGCGGTCCCGTTATGAGAGAGTACAAGGCGGACACCGCGAGAGGAAGGGAACGATGACAGTGAGCCGGCCCTTGTAGGCCATGTAGCCGGGCCCATGTAGGCCATACATGCCATGCAGGCCATGTAGGCTGGTCCCGGTGGGGAGGACGTGGGAACACAACGGAGGCCGATGGAAAGCTACCGACGCCACCGGAATGAACCGTTGCGGCCGAGCAGCAGCGCAGAGGCTGGGCCGCACCGAGCCTATAAAAGGAGGCCGGCGGCAGTGGATAGGGACAATCAAGTGCGGAGAGTAAGCGAGTGCGGAGTAAAACCAAGGGAAATACAACAGAGTGACGCAGGAGTGAGATACAGGAGACAGCGGAAGGACGATCTCGACAAACAGGCCACGAGCCCGATCAAAGGTGAGAGTTACCGAGCCAATTTCCTGAGTGCGGAGTTGTGAGTGGTGGTCAGAGCGGTAGCCGAGACAGAACCCCCAACCGTTGCCCAAAGGAGCCCCGAGGACACCCGATTGGTGCGGAGTTGTGCGGGCGGACAGAGCGATAGCCGCGTCAGAACCCCTAGCCCGAGCGCCATCGGAGTCGTGGCGGTAGAGGTACCACCGATATACCCCAGCGAATGATATAGCCGTAAGATAGCCGTAAGATAGCCATAAGATACCAATAAAGCGAAGTACTAGTAGAATACCTGACCCGCGTGTATTTCTTGCTTGTCGTAGGGGCAACATACAAATTCGTTGCAGCAACCTGCCGACCGCTGAGCCAGCCCAGCTGAACTTGACGGAAGAAAGCGGTTCGTTACAATACATACACGGCTGTGTGCGAGAGAGAGAGGGAATCAGTCTGCGCTTGGGAGGCCACTGAAATTTCATTTGTTCCTTCTGACTATATTTATGATCCGATCTGATCCAAATTCAATACTCTGATAGATATAGTCATTTTCTATGATTCTGCGTTTTTGGTTTTCCCGTATCTTCAAAATTGTAGATTTTCATCTTTTGTGGGGGCGGAAGGGGGCGTGGCAAAATTTTATAACAAACTCGTCTCGGTTTGATATCACAGGAGCTTGGATAGAAAGTTTGGTGGTTCTAGCTCTTATAGTCTCTGAGAACTAGGCGTCAAAAAATTCGATCAGGCATAGCGCCTACCCCTGTGTGTGAGAGAGAGCGAGAGTGAACGATGCATTTCGAAATGGTTTTCTTCATTGTAGCTATATTTATCATCTGATCTGATCCAGATTCAACAATCTGATAGATATGCTCATTCTCTATGATTCTGCGTTTTTAGTTTTCTCGTACCTTTAAAATTGTGCATGCCACAGATTTTCGTCCTTGGAGTGGTCGGAAGGGGGTGGGTCGAAATTTTGAAATACACTTGTAACAGTGCGTTAGGACAGGAGTCTGGATACAAAATAGTGTTCCTCTAGCTTTTATGGTATTTGAGCTATAGGCGCTAATGAAGACGGACAGACGGGCAGACGGACGGACGGACGGACAGACAGAGCTATATCGGCTCGACTATTGATGCTGATCAAGAATATATATACTTTATGGGGTCGGAAACGCTTCCTTCTGGGTGTTACACACATACATTTTTTGCACAAATCTAATATACCCCTTTACTCTTCGAGTACCGGGTATAAAAAGAGAGAGAGAGGTGCGATACTAGTGAAATAGGATTATATTCTATACTATAAATTTTTAGATAAAAATGTGTGTGTAATCCGCAATCCCCTTCCGTCGTTGACTCCTCCCGTAGAACATCCCTGATCCTTGGGGCTGCCAGCTATTAAATTTGTATCCCACAAATTTCCGAACCCGGCGTTTCTCCCCGCCCTCTTGGTTCTTCCAGTAACCTATTTTCCCACCCTCCCGGTACAACCAACACCACGTGCCCCGTTCCTCGCACACTAGCCACGCGAGTCGCCGCGTGTCCCCCTATATCCCTGGTCCGATCGAGCACGTTTTCCCTCCCCGATCGGGGTGAGCCCCGCGCCCAGCACGCATCCCTCCGATCCCTCTCTACGGTATTTAAATAAAAATTTCGCTGTTCTTAAGATTGGGCCCCTGGACAGACTGAGGGGCTGTACCCCGGCCTGAGATATGAACATCCTTACTATATGTATATTCACTCATATATTTATTCCTAACTTAAATTGGTAAAATTCCCTATTAATGTCTAAAACAGATTAATTTTCTAGATAATAAGCATCCAAATTCGATACAAAATATAAACTAAATAATATTAGAGAGAGGTGCGATACTAGTGAAATAGGATTATATTCTATACTATAAATTTTTAGATAAAAATGTGTGTGTAATCCGCAATCCCCTTCCGTCGTTGACTCCTCCCCCCCTTACAATATTCCACATGTTCGTAAATTGAACTATATCATACAAATATTAAATTATTTTTGTATATAAAAAAAAACGAAACTACGCAAGAATGAAGACTTATTAAAATGCAAAATACAACGCCAGCATTGAATACTCGAACTTCTGTTACATTAAGTAAAAACTTTGTATAATTAAGTCGAATTCTTGATACCTGATCCTGATATTCTTTACATCTAACAAAAAAAAAACAATTCAATTAATAAAGCTAACATCGTACTATATGACGCCAAGAAGAAGTCGTGAAATTTTCGTGAAATTTCCCCATCGTCGTCGTTTTAACAATAAATATTGTTGTGTTGGAGTACGGGGAAGACGTAGTGTTCATGATGAGAATTAGCACTCGTGAACGACGAGCAACCAACCGCTACTAACTTCAGGATAACAGGAAGCGCAAAAATTACTAACAAACCGTAATTTAAGGGGAGAGAGACATAACATATTAGAAAATAAGCAACATTGCATTAGCCATATGATTTATATACACACACACACACACTAACACTATCACACCCGAACTTATGTATGCATTCTCTCTGAAATAAAGTTCTCAATAAAGCTCTAAATAAAGTTCTCTGTACTCCAAAACAACATATTGGCAACGAGTGATAAAAGTGCCGCAAAATCATAATTTTGTGTAATTCGAGTCGGTAGCTTAATCAAATAGAGATCGAACTATTAAAAACAAAGAAATTAGCAATGGAATCAGACGTTAAAGCAACAGCAACAATTCGCAGAGGAATTAGTGAAAAAACAACAAGCATGTACAGTACAGTACAGTTATATCTGTAGTGAGCGCGGGAGGAGTACACCACGCGTGGCTAACGGCCGTGGCGCGGGGAACCTGGTTATGGGCGCTGGCGAGGGGAGCACGTTTGGCGGAAGGCGTGGTCAGTGAGGGCAGGGTTTGACACAAATTTAATGAATGTAAATGTTCCGTTCTACATAATGACATCAGACGAAAAGAGGTCGCAAAAGGCGAAGAATTTTTTGAGCGCTTTGAATAAGATGAATACACGTATCTAACAGAGAATTTCAAAGAGCTTTCAAAAATAGACTTTTAGTTTAGGAGATATGAGCATTCAAAGTTGAAACTTATTTCAGTGTGCACAAATGTATTCAACTTTTTTTCACTTGCTGCATCTTTGAGGATGAATTAAAAGTTAACTACGTTACGTATGATTCTGTTTTAAGTGTTTCCATTTAGGTATATTCATAGTTATTACTAATCAATAAAAATCTATTCTGTTGCATGGACAGTAATCAAGAAAAACTTATTTTCAAAACCATCTAATTTTTGAGCTGTTTTTCAACTTTGACTGGATAGGGATAGGGATTTGGAACATAGGTAAAAGAATACTCAAGGAACATATACAAAAAATATCTCGGAAAAATTTGATGAAGTTTTTTTGTAAAGTCAGGTCAAAGTTTACAAACGCCCAAAAATTAGGTACTAATGAATCCATATACTCAGGTACACTCCACATTGCAATAATTTTCAATTTTACGCTATCTAAATGATTTTGATGGTTAATAGTGAATTCATATATATATATATAAGTTAACAAGAGTTAACTGAATTGTCCATTGGGTTGGACGAATTCTGAGTTAACAAGAGTTAACTGAATTGTCCATTGGGTTGGACGAATTCTGCGATATTGCAAGATAAGCAGTTTCGTCACCCGTGGGATCGCCGTCGTCGCGGTCGCCGGATGCCGGCCGCCACTGGACACCACACACGAGGCGCAAAGTCAGCACTTTTGCTGGACAGCGACGAGCGCCGTGGCTGGCAGCTAAGGGTCCGCAGCTCGGAGGTTTAGGTTCTTAAGTTAGTTATTAATTATCTGCCGAGTGGCATTCACGTCTTACGCCTCGCCTTGCGGGTATTAATCTCTCACTGTATTCATTGCAAGTTTAATCAAATAAATAATACTTCATATCGAATACCCGCTTTGTATTTTAATATTACTGGCGCCCAACGCGATCGAAAATCACCCCCGAGAGAGTAAATTAGTGCGGAGACAACGCCCGCTAAGTGAAAATCGGTGAAAAGTGCGAAACAAAAAACTTAAAGATGGACAGCATCGAGTGCGGAGACAACGCCCACTCAGGAAAGAACAAAATTTGTAAAAGGAAAGTGAAAATCATTTAGTGCGGAGACAACGCCCGCTAAGTGAAAATCGGTGAAAAGTGCAAAACAAAAAACCGAAAGATAGACAGCATCGAGTGCGGAGACAACGCCCACTCAAAAAAGAACAAAAACGTTTAAAATAAAGTGGAAACTGTGGAGCGCGGAGACAACGCCCGCTCAAAAAACAGAAATTATTATCAAAAAGCTACGCCCGCGGGAGATCTGTAAATAGACCACCGCAACACAACACCAAAATCAAAAAATTACGGTGAAAAAAAGTGCGTACATCAATTGCACGCAAAAGCTCGTAGCCTCGAGTGTAAATAAAAGGCATTTAATCAACCCCAAACTGTTACACCAGAGCGGACGGCTTTGGGCAGCGGCGACGATAGACGAGAGAAAAACAACGCAGAATAGTAAAGGAGTAGCCACCAAAAGTTGTGCCGGCTAAAATCAACACACCGAGTAGAAGAGAATAAAAGAGGAGCATGTAAGTGAAACTTTTCTTCAGTTATCGCCCAATAATAGATCAAAAAAATACAGCCAAAGAAATAAAACGAAACTAAAATATATTCAGAAATATTCGGCCGTCGTTGTTCTCAGAACTTTTTGCCCCCCCCTTTTTTCTTTTGTGGTTGCAATAAACGCAAGTAAGAAACGTAACACCACACCACAAATACATTGTTTTCGGCGGGCAACAACAACGAGATCTGTGTTTGAGGGAACTTGAATTTGATTCCTAAAGAAAATAAACAGAAGCAACTGGCCGGCAGAGCCGGTCCTGACCTACGATAAAGACAAACGAAACGTTAGGGACCGTTCATGCCCATTTCTGAATTAGCGAGATTGTTCGGCGGACTCAGTGTAGACCTTGAAATAGAACCCGAGGGAAGAGAAGAAAGAATGGACCCTGATCAGATCAGAGCCGTTATAGAGGCGGCGGTCAGCGCTGCGCTAGAAATACAAAAAGCTGACTTTAATCGACGTCTGCAGGCTGTAACTGACCAGCTGCAGGCTGCAAGAGTTCAGGTCCCCGAGGCCAGGGCCTACGAGGCGATCACCTTGGACCGAGCGGTAAGGTGCGATGAAGCTTTGGATGCGGTAAAAACGCTGCCAGAATTCAACGGGGCCCAGGATCAATATGTTTCCTGGCGCCAAGCAGCAAAAGCTGCCTATAAGCTATACGAGGGATTTGTAGGGAGTTCAAAGCACTACCAAGCGGTTTTAATAATCAGGAACAAGATAAGAGGGCCCGCTGACTCGCTCTTAGCGTCGTTCAACACAGTGTTGAACTTTGAGGCGATCATCAATCGCCTCGATTTTACATATTCGGACAAGCGTCCGATACACTTGCTAGAGCAAGAGCTTGCCACACTTCGGCAGGGCGGACTGTCCATCACTCAGTTTTACGAAGAGGTCGAGAAGAAGCTCACTCTTCTCACAAATAAGATGATCATGTCACAAGACGCCGCAAAGGCGCAATACATTAACGAGAAGTATAGGGCTGACGCACTCCGTGTCTTCGTCTCAGGCTTAAGAAGAGGCCTCACGGATACATTATTTGCGGCACAGCCTGCGGACTTGCCGTCAGCCTTGGCCTTGGCCCAAGAAATTGAGGCCAACCATGATAGGCACGACTTTGCAACGAATTACGCAAGAGCTTTAGAAAGCAAGCCACAGAACCGAGCAAAGTATAGGCAGGGCGGACAGAATGAGCCCGATCACGACAAAAGGCAATCGAAGAACCCGTTCTACACGAACAACTATAGGAACCATCAAGCAGGTGGTCATCGTAGCCAAGACAAAGTAGAGATGATGGATGTTGATCCATCTTCCTCTAAATTCCGCCAGCCAACTAGCTTTCAGAAGCAGCAGGGGCACAACCCAGGCCTACCAGCTACAGGAAACCCTAATAGCGGGCACCAGCAGGGTGCGTATAAAAGGTCGGCTGGATCCCAGAGATTCTCCGACCAGCGCAGGCAGAGGGTAAATCACCTCGCTCAGGTGGACCCGGACAAATACGAGCAACAATATGAGCAGTTAGCATCGGAAGCAGTGGCGGAGATTGATGAAGAGAATAGTGCAGGATACGAGAGTGATACTGTCAATTTTTTAGGGGAGAGTCCCTGCTCCCGTTCATCAAACGAACAGTAGCAGGGAGAACACTAAACCTTTTAATAGACACTGGGGCTGCAAAAAATTATATCAAACCATTAAAAGAACTCAAGGGAATTATCCCTGTATAGGCCCCATTCGTCGTAAAATCCCTGCACGGCTTTAACAAAGTAGAGCAAAAATGTCTCCTAACCATATTCGGCATAAAATGCCCGTTCTTTATTTTGCCGGAGCTATCAACGTTTGATGGCATCATAGGGCTCGACACGCTAACGAAAGCTGGTGTCAATATACACCTGGGGACAAAAAATCTCCACTTTGGACAGGAATCTGAAAAGATCCTATTCCACAAATGCCCCAGCGTTAACTTCACAAAAGTAGACGACATCGAAGTCCCGCCAGAAATAAAGGACGAGTTTCTCAGAATGATGTCCAGCCGCATAGAGGAATTTGCAGATCCGACTGAAATGCTACCCTTCAACACAGCCGTGGTAGCCACAATTAGGACCGAGGACGAAGAGCCAATCTACTCGGAAATGTACCCCTTCCCTGTAGGAGCCACTGATTTCGTCAATGACGAGGTGAAGGACCTATTGCGGAACAAAATCATTCGGCCTTCCAGGTCTCCGTACAACAACCCCATATGGGTTTTTCAAAAAAAAGGCACTGACGACTCGGGCTCAAACTAGAAGCGGCTAGTCATAGACTTCCGCAAGCTTAACTCAAAGACCATACCAGACAAGTATCCAATGCCTTGTATCTCCATGATACTTTCAAATCTGGGGAAGGCAAGATACTTCACTACCCTTGACCTAAAGTCAGGGTACCACCAAATCACGTTAGCTGAACGCGATCGTGAAAAGACCTCATTTTCGGTAAACGGAGGCAAATATGAGTTCTGCCGTTTACCATTTGGCCTCAGAAATGCATCAAGCATCTTTCAACGGGCCATCGATGACGTATTACGGGAGCATATTGGTAAGATATGTTACGTGTATGTTGACGACGTCATCGTATTCTCAAAGAGTGAGGCAGATCATGTCAGAGACATTGACACCGTGCTTGGCAGCCTCTACGACGCGAACATGAGGGTGTCAAAGGAAAGATCCCAGTTCTTCAAGGGACAGGTGGAATTCCTTGGGTTTGTGGTGCACAACTTGATCAAGGGTGACGTAGATAGCCCTGACTTGTTGAGCCGCATAAACTTCACGATTCCTATTAGAATTACTAGAAATTATATACCTTTGTTCCTTCCGATTTGTAGATCGAATTATTCCTTGCATGAACCTTTTAGAGTTTTATGCTCGGATTATAATTCCCTCTACCATATTATATCGGCAACTAATTCCCTTCCTCTTCTCAAATTACTAATACTCACATACCTTTCTCGTAGTTAGTAATTGTAGTTGTGGTGTACGATAGTTTTAATGCATGATTAACTCCTTTAGTAAGATTAGTTCTAATTTTCCTCGAATACTAGTCTAACATCTATCTTTCCTGCATGATCGCGATCGGTTCGGTTAACGAGTCGCGCGTTTTGCGACAGCGCCCCTCGGTCGGTTGGGTGGGAGGAGGGCTGCGTTTTGGCCTGGGATTCGCGCTTAACAGCATTCGGCTGGTGTCCCATGGGCCACTTGATGGTGCAGTCATTGCACGTCAACGTCCAAACAAAAAAAAAAAAAAAAACAGAGGGCAATAGAACAAGCCCTGATAAGGTCAAGGCTATTCAGGGGTTTAGACAACCCTCCACCCTGTTTGCGGTAAGATCATTCCTGGGTCTTGCCAGCTACTACAGGTGTTTTATAAAGGACTTCGCTCAAATAGCAAGACCTATCTCTAGCATTCTGAAGGGAGAAAATGGTAAGATCAGCAAGCAACGCTCGAAAGCCATTCCCATACAGTTGGATGAGGTTCAGAAACAGGCCTTTGATAAACTCAGGAACATTTTGGCGTCGGAAGACGTCATCCTCCACTACCCAGACTTCAATCAACCATTCGACCTAACCACTGATGCCTCGTCCAGTGGTATCGGGGCGGTACTGTCGCAAAATAATAGACCCATAACCATGATTTCTAGGACTCTGAAAGACAGAGAACTAAACTATTCGACCAATGAAAGGGAGCTTCTGGCCATAGTCTGGGCCCTAGACACGCTTCGTCACTACCTGTATGGAAAGAGTGACATCAACATCTACACAGACCATCAGCCACTGATTTTCGCGGTTTCAGATAGAAACCCCAATTCCAAGATAAAGCGTTGGAAGGCGAGAATTGATGAGTGCGGCGCAAGGGTCTTATACAAACCAGGCAGGGACAATTACGTAGCAGATGCGCTGTCGCGACAAAACATCAATGCGTTAGAAAGTCAGAGTCGATCCGACGCAGCAACAATTCATAGTGAAGCCTCGCTCACTTACGTAATCGAAGCCGTAGACAAACCAGTGAACTGCTTCAGGAATCAGATAATCCTAGAAGAATCAAGTACCCCTTCCAAGCAGTTCCACATCCTCTTCTCCGAGAAGACCCGTCACAGGATCAACTTTGCCAGTCGAGATACACTTCTTGCATCCATCAAGGAAGCGGTAAAGCCTGGAGTCGTTAACGCCATCCATTGCACTCTGCCAACTTTGGCGTTCGTGCAAAACGATCTGGTAAAAGCTTTTCCGGACACAAAATTTCGATTTTGCAAGACCTTGGTGACAGACATCACCAACGACGGGGAACGAAGAGAGATAATGACAGCCGAACACAATCGGGCGCACAGGGCAGCCCAGGAAAATGTGAAGCAGGTACTGCGAGATTATTATTTTCCAAAGATGGAAAAAATTGCAGCGGAAGTGGTGATAAACTGCAGGATATGCCAGAAAGCCAAGTATAACCGGCACCCTAGGAAGCAAGAGTTAGGGGTGACTCCAATTCCGGCAAGAGTAGGAGAGTTGATTCACATCGACATCTTTTCCACCGCAGGGAAGTACTTCCTCACCGCGATTGACAAATTTTCAAAGTTTGCAATAACGCAGCAGGTTGCTTCACGCACAATCACGGATGTGAAAGTACCAATTTTACAATTGGTAAACATATTCCCAGCCATTAGGACCATCTACTGTGACAATGAGGCAGCTTTCAATTCAGAGACCATTCGGTCTTTATTAAAGAACCAGTTCGACATTGATATAGCGAATGCCCCACCGTTGCACAGCACATCAAACGGACAGGTGGAACGCTTCCACAGCACCCTCTTAGAAATAGCCAGGTGCTTAAAATTGCAACGCCAGGTGGACGATACGGTTGAACTAGTTATGCTAGCGACCATCGAATATAATCGAACCATCCACTCCGTCACAAACAAGACACCTATGGATGTGGTCCACGCAAGTTGTGACCTTGGGGAAGAAATTATGTTAAAATTAATGAAAGCCCAACAGGAACAGCTCGATAGGAACAACCCGACCAGGCAAAATAGGACCTTTGATGTAGGCGAGCAGGTCCTAGTGAAAACCAATAGGAGGTTAGGGAACAAGCTAACTCCGCTCTGCGCTGAACAAAAGGTAGAGGCAGACCTGGGAACCACAGTTCTTATTAAAGGGAGGGTGGTCCACAAAGACAATTTGAGGTAGGTAAGGAATTAGGTATAGGAAACTGGGATTCATAGCGCTAAGTTCAGGTCCACTAGGACAAATTATAGTAGGGTTAAAGAAGTTATAGTTAATAAGCCGTTGTGTCTCTCATTTCTTGTAGGTCACCCGTTGAATATCTCTGCCTCCTAGCAACCTTGACATTGACTTACAACAAACAAGACAGGTCGAGTATGATTTAATAAACGCAACCAATAGACAGATAACCATAAACTCAAGGACTCAAACACAGATAAATGCCCTCACCGAAACGGTTAATCAACTATTGAAAGTAAAAAAGCAGGAAGAAATTAACACTTCCCATCTATATGAAACCCTCTTAACCAGAAACAGAATATTGACGCTCGAATTGCAGAACCTAATGATCGCCACTACTCTGGCTAAAATAAATATAGTAAATCCAGCTATTATCAGATATCAGATATCAGTGTAACCCAACTTTTGGGCGCTGCAAATGTGAGGGCACTAGCTAATAAAGAATTGATCATATTTGTAATTGAAATGCCTAGACCTAAGCTTATTTGTAAGAAAATAACCATCTTCCCAGTCGCACGCAATGGGGTAACGATCCGGCTGCCCGAGGACACTATAGCAGAATGCGGCAGCAAGGACATCGCTGTCTCATCATGCATTGGGCCCCCATCATTAGCCTTTTGTAAGGAGGCATCGGCGAATAGCTGCGCTCAAGAGCTGCATTTTGGCGCCGTGGCCCACTGCGGCACCCAGCCGAACAACCTGCCCCCGATCTTGGAGATAGATGAGGGTATTGTGGTAATCAATGATGCCACCGCCATTGTGACCACCGACGACGGCCCCGAGCGAAATGTTACGGGAACGTACCTGGTAACCTTTGACCAGGTCGCACACGTCAACGGGACAAAATACACAAACTTCAGCAATGCGCCAAAGAGAGTCCCGGGCGTAGCTACCGCGGCGAGGATTAATGTCACCCGCCACCAAACGCTGTTGAGCCTGCCGTATCTTCACAAGCTGAATGAAGAAAATCTGCAGCACCTGACCGAAATCCGAACAAACCTTAAAATCGGTTCCGCATTGGCCGCTGCCGTAGGCGTGGCCGTGTGCGCTGCTCTAATCGGCGTTTCCTGGTGGATGCGGCGCAGGCAGCAGAAGGGTAACACCATCGCGATCGAGCAGATGCTGAAAGGCATGGGCTTGACCGAGGACGGTCAAGTCTTGAAGGAGGGAGTAGTTAACAAGAGTTAACTGAATTGTCCATTGGGTTGGACGAATTCTGAGTTAACAAGAGTTAACTGAATTGTCCATTGGGTTGGACGAATTCTGCGATATCGTCACCCGTGGGATCGCCGTCGTCGCGGTCGCCGGATGCCGGCCGCCACTGGACACCACACACGAGGCGCAAAGTCAGCACTTTTGCTGGACAGCGACGAGCGCCGTGGCTGGCAGCTAAGGGTCCGCAGCTCGGAGGTTTAGGTTCTTAAGTTAGTTATTAATTATCTGCCGAGTGGCATTCACGTCTTACGTCTCGCCTTGCGGGTATTAATCTCTCACTGTATTCATTGCAAGTTTAATCAAATAAATAATACTTCATATCGAATACCCGCTTTGTATTTAAATATTACTTATATTGCATTCCTTTTTTTGAGCACTCTAGTCTTTTTTTGACTTCTAAAGCATCCAGTTGCGTATAAGTTGCAGTGAATACAATTTGTAAACATAATTAACGTGAAATTGGCTACGGATAATACAAAGTTATTGCAGATATATAGAACTTCAAGCACATTAAACGAATTTATGGAATCTGTTCTTAATGAATTGAATTTAGTATCGTACAACCCCGAGCAGTATACAAGTATAAGACAAAAAATTACCACTATTAATTTTAATATTAAAAAGAAATGGGAGGGCGCATTCCGTAAAACTGACTTCTTTAATAGCAAAAACGCAAACTGGTTGATTGAAAACAGCTTGCTATATGATGGACCCTCCACAGGACGAGACACAGGAAGACCAACAAAAACCTGGGATGACTGTTCAGATTATACAAGAAAGAGAAAACTTGTAGATGCAACATGTCATATACGTACGGATCATTTATCAGAGGCACTGTCAATCAAATATACGAACGGCAAAGAAAACAAGAGGTCGTGTATTACAAAAGCTGTTTCTAATGCAAGTCCGGTGAGACTTGACAGGATCAAGGATAGCATCCTCACGCCACCAAATTCATAACCGAGGAAGTACACATTTGTACACATAAACACATGTTTATGGCTTCTCTTGAATCCCTGCGGCTTAATGCGGATACATCGGAATATTGGAAAAATCCGCGACCTTCGTCTGCTCTTTATTGCCTCCCTATATTATTCAAATGCGCCAAAGAATCTTCGGAGTTAATAAAATTCACAGTAAACTATATTAGGAACCAGATTTCTAATATAAGGCCGGTAAAAATAATCAAAGAAGAAAAAACCATTCATGTCAATTTTGAATTTTTTCTTACAATGATTGATGGAAAAGTACTTAGCTAACTAACTAATGCTTAACTAAATAATACTAAATCTACCTTGAAATGTGCGGAAAGGAAAGGAAAAACAAAACACAACAAATTATTCAAGAAAAATTCGTTGAAAAACTATCACTGAAGGTGGACTGCCCCAAACAAGGATATGGAAACACAAACGATGGAAACTCATCACGGACATTCTTGGCAGCTAACAAAAAATCAAATAAACACATCATTTCGCATCTACAACAAAAATAACACATCATACGACATATAAAAAAACTATTCAACAAAATAAAGCACAAACTAAAAAACCACAAATTTATCTGCACCGACGAATCTCAACTAAACTCCATTACAACATACGCAATCACCACAGAATCAGACATAATAAAGTACGGTAGTCTACCAACATACTATTCAATACAAATAGCCGAAGTTACAAGTATCCTTGAAGCAGCAAAATTAGTATTAAACGAGGGGGAACATTATGAGCCGCGTCTGCGCCGCGGCTCTACTTTATACCCGGTACTCAGTCAGTATATATGTATGTGAGCTTGTTGTAATTTATTACATGTTCGCAAAAGGAAAAAATTAAATTTTAGCCAAAAAAAAACAATTTAAGTCGAACCTTTTCGGAGATTTTGATCTATTAGATGTTTCCATATTGGTTAACATAAATTTTTTACATCTGCCATTTCTACATGTTTTTATCTACTTCCTACATATACATACACGGCTGTGTGCGAGAGAGAGAGGGAATCAGTCTGCGCTTGGGAGGCCACTGAAATTTCATTTGTTCCTTCTGACTATATTTATGATCCGATCTGATCCAAATTCAATACTCTGATAGATATAGTAATTTTCTATGATTCTGCGTTTTTGGTTTTCCCGTATCTTCAAAATTGTAGATTTTCATCTTTTGTGGGGGCGGAAGGGGGCGTGGCCAAAATTTAAAACAAACTCGTCTCGGTTTGATATCACAGGAGCTTGGATAGAAAGTTTGGTGGTTCTAGCTCTTATAGTCTCTGAGAACTAGGCGTCAAAAAATTCGATCAGGCATAGCGCCTACCCCTGTGTGTGAGAGAGAGCGAGAGGGAACGATGCATTTCGAAATTGTTTTCTTCATTGTGGCTATATTTATGAGTCGATCTGATCCAGATTCAACACTCTGATAGATATTGTCATTCTCTACGATTCTGCGTTTTTAGTTTTCTCGTATCTTTAAAATTGTGCATGCCACAGATTTTCGTCCTTGGAGTGGGCGGAAGGGGGCGGGGCGAAATTTTGAAATACACTTGTAACAGTGCGATAGGACAGGAGTCTGGATACAAAATAGTGTTCCTCTAGCTTTTATGGTCTTTGAGCTATAGGCGCTAATGAAGACGGACAGACGGACAGACGGACGGACAGACAGACATAGCTATATCGACTCGGCTATTGATGCTGATCAAGAATATATATACTTTATGGGGTCGGAAACGCTTCCTTCTGGGTGTTACACACATTAATTTTTTGCACAAATCTAATATACCCCTTTACTCTTCGAGTACCGGGTATAAAAAGAGAGGGAAGTGTGTAATCTGCTAGGACTCTGATCAATCCTCACAACACATAATCCAAAAATAAAAACTCTGTGGACACCAGGCCACAGCAATATTAAAGGAAATGAGCTGGCAGACAAAACAGCCAAATCTGTATTAAAAATGCCACTTATTTACACCGACAACCTAAACACAAAAGATATAAACAGATTTTTAAAACTTCAACTGGCCCAAAACACAAACAACCTAATCACCAAATACAATACTTGGTACACAAAAATTAACACCAACAACACACACACATCCCATTACTCAAACTTAATACAGCAACAAACAAACCGACTCGACCAAATAAAATTCACTAGACCCCGACTGGGACATACTAACCTCACTCACAAATACTACCTGGATCCCACAACTTTACGAAACTGCCCCATCTGCCAGTCACAAACTCCAGTAACGATCGAGCACATCCTCAACTTATATCCTGCAATTACCCGAAAAAGACAAAAAATGTTCAATACCCTAAATATCACCCAATACATAAGTAATCCCTCCACAGAAAACATAAAACTAATAACAGGTTATATAAAAGAAACAAATATATCCCACGACATCTTTCTAACAAAAAAAAAAAATCACCATTGCCTTATTAAAGTTAGCAAATCTATAATCTGTAAATATTGTACACAACCTAACCGTAATACATAAATTAATACAATTATATAACACAACATCTAACCTTAACACATACATTTATACAATTATGTAGTCGATGGCCTTGGCAGCTCGTACTATTAAGATTTAGTCGGACTCGACTTTTTAAGCAGTCCCTGATACTAAATAAATAAAAATACATAAATGTAATGTTAGATTTGTGAAATTTAAAAAAAAATGAGTTCAATATGTCACTGCATTCACACTATACTTATGTATTTTTCTTTCTTGTATTTTTCTTTATGCTCCGACTAATATAGTCGGAATTAAAAGAAGAATAGACAAATATAATGTGAATGCATAATCTGCGGTGGACACAAAAATGCAATTTGTAAACAGTCCAACAGCAAAAACAGAAAAGCAGTCCTTATATGCGAGGCCTGAGTCAAGCAGGTACATATTTTGGGGCGTGATTTTTGTTGTTATGGGAGTAAATGTACTGCCACGGCTGATCTACAGTGAGCTTTGCTTTTTGTTGAAACAACTGTTTTACAAATCGAACATATTTCAGGAATTTCGATGTTTCTTTTTTATAATTGTGGCCAAATTAATAGTATTTTATAGATATTTTGTTTTAATAGATCAACAAAATACGGAACACAATTTGAATGACCGGTCCTGGAAGGACATGGAAATTAATCCTTTACAAGTCAAAAAACTAAAAAATAACTGAAGTTCCCGAACGAGCCCACTGAAAATGCGAGAGATCCTCAGAACACACATAATTATATTTTTAAATATGAACAAAAGGTAATAAATGAACATACTCCTTATTTCATAACTTATTAAATACCTTATTTTTTCGAGAAAATCATCACTTATTAAATTCCTTATTTTTCGAGAAAACCAGCACTTATTATATGCCTTACTTTTCCGCATTTCTCGCTTGCAATGTCATCGCCTATGCCCTAAGACATCGCCATGTTAACGTGAGCAGTTCATCTTATGGGCGGGTTACCGGTTATGAAGCGGGGGTGCTGAAAATATTACAGTAAAATATTGATCTTGAAACTCGCAATATACTCAAAATATTGCTTACTTCATTTCACTTAGGTCGTCAAAATTTGAGCGAGTAAATTTTTGTGCATGCGTTCAGGCACCATATATTTTCTTGTCGCTTCATGAACTTATTCGGTTTTTTTTGTGGTGTTTACACACCGCAACTGCATTTCGTGCGGTACTTGTACCACCGCGATCGCAAAAAAATGAGTACACTACTGGTGTCGAAAACAGCCCCCGGTGCAGTTCTCTGGTATGAATGGTGTTCGGCCAGCAGCCAACTCATCCTAACAATCCAAGTACTTAACATCGCCAATAAAAATACGTGTACCTAACATTAACGACATAAATAAACGCTAACGTTGGGCAGCGCTGCTGCGCTCTCTCTCTCTGCTAAGGGCTCTCCGCAGCCGCCGCTTCGGCTCTAGCATCGATCTGCCGACGTTGCGAAATTTAGTGCTATGCTAATCTTTCTGCGCATTGGTTGCATATTTGATCTCGTAACATTTATCTGGCTGGGCAAAGGGCAAGCAATCGGCTTCTGCTAGCCACCGGTATGAATAAACAATTAAATCAATTAATCGAATCGTCCTCATTTTGTTTCTGGACATAAATAGGTGCCAAAAAAGCTTGGCATTGGTGACCCCGACGTGATTAAAGCCATTTGTTAATCGTGTTTCGTTAAAAAACATATAAATTGAACAATACATTCGTTGCTGGGCAGTGAAATACCAACAAATTCATTTGGTGCACAGCTAAGAACAGTTTTATGTGCAAGTCAGTGAGAGTGCCGGCAGTCTGAGATTCCGTTATTTTACCCGTCGAATCTCTCATTCTATGCTCGACCGCAGCCACGGTTCTTTACTTTTCGTGTCCCTCATTCTCGCTCTCGCTGTTCACCGTCGCATAATCGTCGAGTCTCTCATTCTATGCTCTACTTCAGCCACGGTTCTTGGATTGCCGTGTCTCTTATTCCCGCTCTCGCTCTGCACACCGTCGAGTCTCTCATTCTATGCTGGACTGCAGCCACGGTTCTTGGATTTTCGTGCCTCTCATTCTCGCTCTCGCTCTGCACACCGTCGCTTAAGCGGTATTCTAGTCTCCGCTGTTTCGTCGCATTGCGAAACGTTTACCATGGACAGCGATCCGAAACAGGCGCGGGCGGAAATATTGTGATGGTTGATACTAGACTGAATCTTTATAAGCGTAAAGTTCAGTCGGTATATGATCGGATGCGATGGCTTGGCAAATCATTCGCAGGCGATAAAATTGACAAATTTACCGCCGCGGAAATCGACGTTTGCCTCAATATGTTGGCAGAAAGGCGAGAGGAATTTAATAAGTCCCACAATGAGCTGTAAACTCACAATCAAGATGAGATTGGGAGTGAGATGCGCGACGACTTCGATGCTCTCTTCATATCGCTGAAAGCTGAGCTGTTTGCTGCTATCGAAATGGGCCACTCTCGCGCCGCTGCCAATTCAACCACCCTGCCAGGCCATTCTGGACACAGTACCATCATCATGGCTAACAAGCATCGGCTTCCTGAGCTGAAGGTACCCAAGTTTTCCGGTGGATACGTGGAATACTCGGATTTTATGGCGATGTTCAAATCGGTCATTGGATCGGATGCGGATCCCAGCGACATCGAGAAGTTCCAGCATCTTCGCTCGTGCCTCGCAGATGTGGCCTTGGATTCGGTTCGATCATTGGAGAACTCCAGTGCCAATTATCGTGCGGCTCTGGATATTCTTGATAACCGTTTTAATAACAAACGACTTGTTTTTCAGGCACACATCAAGAAGATTCTGGGGCTCAAGAGGGTAGATTCGCCATCGCCGGAAAGTCTGCGGTAGTTTTCGGACGCATTCAATCTCCATATTCGTGCGTTGCGGATATTGGGAACAGATGAGGAGATCTCTGACTGCATGGTAATCCACGTTCTGCTGCAGAAGCTGGATGCTAAGTCGCAAAGGAAATGGGAGGACACATTGTCGGACGCCATTCCTACCGCAGTCGAGTTCTACGAATTCTTGAATGAGCGCTGCCAGAAAATAGAGAGCTTCTAGTAGCGCTCAGGTGGGAGAAAACCAGTCTACTCCTCATCTAAAGAAAACGTTTGTTGCCTTCAAGTCTTCCGCCGACCCGTCTGGATGCACCTTTTGCCATTCAGCGGGCCATGGCATATATTCCTACAAATTATTCGGAAATTTGTCCCTGTTGCTGCGCCACAAGGAAGTGAAGAAGCTTTCCCTCTGTTTTAATTGCCTAAAATCAGGGCATCGCACTCGTGCCTGCAACAGTGGAAAATGTCGCGTATGCAATTGAAGGCATCATAGTTGCTCCATTTTGAAGATCTGCGATCCATAACGCAAGGCTCCCCACCATCTACTCCGGATCTAGCGCTTCAATGGGAAGTTATCTCTGCAGTTCAAGATTCTGTAAGCAGCTCTCCTTCACCTGCGTCTACCTCTCTTGCTGCCCAAGGTCTTCACTCTGATGTTGTGCTTCTGGCTACAGCCGTGATCCTCGTTAAGAATCGGTCTGGAGTTTTACTAGATGTCGTGCCATACTAGATTCAGGATCACAACTTCACCTCGTCACATCTATGTTCGCCCAGCAGTTCCAGCTTAGGAGAACTCAATCGTCTGCACTTGTCTCTGGGCTCGGCGATACCAGCAGGTCCACTGAGGGATCCACCGTGAACATTTGCATGCATTCTCGAACATCTAGCTACACAACGACTCTTACTGCTCTCATTGCCAATACAATCACCGATTGCCAACCAAGTCTGACAGTAAATGTATCCGACTGGAGTATTCCCTCGAATATTCAGCTTGCCGATCCTGCCTTTTTCAACCCTCAGCGAGTAGATCTCCTCATTTGTGCAAGCATTTTTTATGACCTCCTCTGTGTAGGGCAAATCAAGCTTCATGATGGCCTGCCTCTTCTGAATAAGACCCAGCTCGGTTGGAACTTATCTGGCGGTGGACAAAGGGTAGCAAGCTCGGCGCTCTTGGGAATTCACAATTCTCCGGAGCTAGAATCTAACATGGATTCAAGGTTGGATAAAATAATTCGTATGTTTTGGGAAGTCGAGAATTGTGTGGAAGCAAGTGTAAATACCAAGGAAGAATTAAATTGCGAAGCGCACTTCGTAAGCCACTTTTCACGTTTGCCATCGGGGGAGTATTCAGTTCGTCTCCCATTAAAACATAATGCTGATCTCTTAGGGAGATCCTATACACAGGCGTATCGACGATTCATCAATTTGGAGCGCAAATTGGATCGCAACTCACCGCTCAGAGAGCGGTACTCCGCTTTTATTAGGGAGTACATTGATTTGAAGCATATGTCCCCAGTCAAACTTATAACCCTTATCTAGTCCTTAAGTGCATCGCCAAGATATCTCCTAAGATGGTCCCACGCCAACAGATGTCTGCAATGTTGGTTGCCGATGTAACACATAATGTACACACATGTTTTAATCTTATCTTATTACCCGAGCTAAATATATCATACACACATATACCACTGCGTTGGCCCTAGACCTAAGCCTAGTATTGCTTCACAGTAGATTCAGTTTTAATATTTAACTCTTTTCATCTTGGTTTGGTCAAGGCATTTACATTATTTCTACGACGGCCTGTACGAACTCATATTTTGGGATTCCTCCGCAATGATCCACCCCCTAACAAACATATGGAGTACGGCCGTGAAGCAATTTGTCACACATGTGAAGGCGTCGCTTAGGGTATCTGCTCCCTTCTCTGGCGCTCAACACCACGCAGTTCGGCTGCCTCGTTCGAAACTGTCTAAAAAGCACAGAAAATGCGAAGTGCAGAGAGTCGGTGAGTGGCTGATGACGCCAAAGTACTTAACCGCTCGCTTTGATTCCAATATGTGTCTGCCACTGTGATTCTGACCTCGGTCTTCTAGTATGAGTTCAAGCCCGACCAACTCCAGCCATTGTTGAATGAGAGCAATTGTCAGATACCTCGTATTGCTCCGGGCCGGGTTGCGTCTCGTACAAAAGCAGTCTTCTCTCGAAGTATCTTTGAACCATCCGCTGAAGATACCTGGGTGTGTTGAATGCTACTAGCTCCTTTAAGATGAAGCTTCACCTAGCCGTGTTGAACGCAGGCAGCACTCCTGTTCGCCGCATATTGCCAATTGTATGAAATGTTACATTTGTGAAATTGTTAAAAAGCTGTGTTTAAATTATACAAAGGTTTCGATGCATTCACATTATATTTCTTTGTTCTCTTGTTATGCTTTTTCTTTTATATCTCTTTATGCCCCGAAAAAGATAGTAGGGAATACAAGAAGAATAAAGAAATATAATGTGAATGCATCCTAGCGAATTATGTTATTATTTTCTGCAGTTGGCACGATATTTTACTTTGAAGTAGTCCACCAAAAAAACAAAAAAGCAACCTTTATATACGAGGCAATCGAACAATTTAAAGAAGATCGATGTTTTTTTTATATACGCTATGCCAATTGGAACGCTAAGAATATAATATTTTAAAAACGTTCAAGAGCTAGAAAGTACACGGCTCAGAGAAAATGAATGTATGTTTATATAAAAAAAATTAAATAAAAATAAATTAATCTACTTTTTCCCGAAACCCATTACTTTAGAATGTTTGGCCGTTGACGTGCAATGACTGCTCCATCAAGTGGCCCATGGGACACCAACCGAATGCTGTTACGCGCGAATCCCAGGCCGAAACGCAGCCCTCCTCCCACCCAACCGACCGAGGGGCGCTGCCGCAAAACGCGCGACTCGTTAACCGAACCGATCGCGATCATGCAGGAAAGATAGATGTTAGACTAAAGGAATTAATCATGAATTAAAACTATCGTACTCCACAACTACAATTACTAACTACGAGAAAGGTATGTGAGTATTAGTAATTTAAGAAGAGGAAGGGAATTAGTTACCGATATAATATGGTAGAGGGAATTATAATCCGAGCATAAAACTCTAAAAGGTTCATGCAAGGAATAATTCGATCTACAAATCGGAAGGAACAGAGGTATATAATTTCTAGTAATTCTAATAGGAAACGTGAAGTTTATGCGGCTCAACAAGTCAGGGCTATCTACGTCACCCTTGATCAAGTTGTGCACAAAAATCACACCAAGCATTTCTCTACGGTTAACTAAAGATGGAAGGTTTATTAAAAGCGATCTACTAGAGTAAGACGGCGAATATATATCTTTTTCGTGAAATTCATCACTTTTGTATCTGTATATTACTTTTTCTCTAAAATCATCGCTTACGCCCATATGACATAAGACTTTGCTAAATTTTCTGCGAAGAGAGAGATAGCATGAAAGACATCGATAAATTAGTGCTGGTAAACGACGCGCGGTAGTTAAACATATGTTTTACTTTGCTGTGGGAAGCATTTGTATACTGTAAAACAAATTTGTACTAAAAATGTTGTGGACGGAGGAAGCTACAGTGTTCCTTATACATCTCGTTAATAACTCCCCTCACGTTTGGGATTCTTCGCATACCCGATATAAAAACAAACACCTAAAGCAGGCGTTCTGGGTACGAGCGGCTGCTAAAATGGAGGACGCATTCGAAGAGACAATAGATGTTGGTAAGTTGGTAAAATATATTAAGTATTAACCAAACGTTATTAATTGCTCTATTTTTTAAAGCTGGTATAAAAAAGAAATTGCAAAACGTAAAGACGTACTATTTTGCTGAGCGGAATAAGGCTATCAAAACCAGTCGGAGTGGGGCTGCTGCCGAGGCTGGAGAACCCGTACGTTTTAATTGGAAATTTATGGATGAGATGAGCTTCATGGCAGCCTCTAGTACTCCCACGGAGTCAACTACAAACTTCTCGGAGTTTATAAGTTCTCTATTCATAAACATAATGATAGATTATTAAAATGTGAATTTTTCGTATTTAGATCTTATCTGACACCGAGGACCCTGAGATGGCCAATAGCTCCTCGTGCAGTGAGCACCAACTAAAAGCATTGCCGCATGTGTCGAAAAACCATGCACCGAGAAGGTTGCAGCAGGATCGTCACATTTGGATATTATTTCGAAGGTGTCTCAATGCTCGCAAGAAATGCTGTCGAATGTCCTCAGCACGCAGCTTCAGAAGCCGACCCATGAGGACGAGTTTGGGGCCTTCGTAGCAAGTGAACTAAAACAATTGGACTTCGACTTGAAAAAGAAACTAGAATTAAAATTGTTGACAACCATTACTGAGTTCAAAAGTATGCAATTGGAACGCGTTATTGACAACTAAATAAATGAGTAAAAATAATAAAATTCAAAATAAAAATACAAAGATAGGATATCTTTAATTTATAGAGCCTAAATGCAATTGATCTAAGTATTCCCGTAGACCTTCAATTATTTGGCGACCATTATATGACGACCTTACAATACGATTATCTACTTTGTGTTCTATAAAATGGTCTCCTACATCAAAACATCAAAATGGGTTTTTGAGTCTATTGCATCTTTCCATAACAAGTTGTGAAGACAAATGCAGGCTAGAACGATTTGGGTGCAATCAGCTGGAGCACGATTAATAGCAGTAAATAGCACTTGAAAACGATTGGCCAAATGCATTCTCAACAACGCGGTGACTCCGCGAAAGCATATAATTAAAATGGATCTGACTTTCCGTAAGATTTGCATGGGATTACGGCTTCATATTGTACTCCGTGAGAGCAAATGCATCGTCGGACAGCAATGTATATGGTGATATACGGCTCGACCGCGGAAGAGAAGATGGTCGAGGTACTTGGATAGTATTGTCCTCAAAAGCGCATTTTAAGTCGGAATGCAGCCACACTCCTGCGTCTCCAACTCAACCATTTTTTTCTACATCTATATAGAGGAACCTGTACTTGGCGTCAACTATGGCCATCAATATAATGGAGTGATCTCCTTTGTATTTAAAATATGTTGAGCCTGCGCTTGGCAGTGGTCGTATTTTGCAATGCTTTCCTGAAATTGCAATGTTATATTCAATTATATGCCAGACTGTTCAATGCTTTTTCCTTACCATCTAAGGCTCCAATGCAATTTGGAAATCCCCAAAGCTCGAAGAAGTCTGAAGCAATCGCTGTCCAGTCCTGTTCTGAGCTAGGAAACTTTAGAAATTCTGCTTTTAGCACATCGTACAATACAGGAATTGTCTCCATGAACATCTTCGAAATTGTACTTTGATGTACCCGGAATGGCAGCTGCAAGAATGATTGCGTTGTACCTGAAAGTTAGCGACACAATTTTGTATAAATACATACATATATGTACGTTATATTTAAAGGCACGTCATACCAGAAGATAAATAGAAAATAGTGATTTGCAGTCGTTCTTCTGGACTAATGCAGTTCCTGAAAATAGTATTCTTTTTCTGAATAAAGGGCCGCACCTTCTCCAAAATGAAATTAAAAGTACAGAGTCTTCGTTCACAATTTCCCTCCCAAGTTTGTATGCGAAGCCTAAAATTAATAATTTTAGTCAAAGTATAGGGAAAAAAATTTGTTTGATGTACTTACCTTCTAACTCGCGTTTCAATAGCCATTTCGCCGACCAAATCTTTCTCTTTTTTTTGTTCTGCTGTTGCACATGCTGCAACCATATTATTATTTTGAACTATTAAAAAAGCTGCACAAAGCATTTTTCGTCTGTTTAAATCCATTGCCATTTTGTTAGTTGTTTACATTTTTTTTCATCTTCTTCTTCCTCTTTTTAGGAATTATAAACACTGCATTTATGATATTATACAACAATCGATAATCTCTCCCGCAGCGCTGCTCCCAGCTGAACTTGAAAAACAACTGGACGCATATATCTGTCTCGCTCTCACTGCATGCTTTTTGCATAAGGCTGTCTCTATTTTTCAAGTTAGTCGAGCTTCAAAGTCTAATGTCATATGGGTATTAGAAAAACCATGATTTTTCTGCTAAAATTATCGCTTATAAAATGCATGATATCTCCGCACTGCTAGCTGATACTTTCATGGATTATGTCAAAAGTTCAGAGTATGGCGGGTCACCGTCTATGTCATCGGCGGTAAGAACGGTCTCATAAACAAAAATTGAAACGAAGACAAGCACCGGTACGTAATTGACACTCACAGAGAAAAGTATGAAAAATGGAGAGAGAAAAATGTATTACTTAGGACGGCTGGGCCAATTTTGCTAACCAATTTTTTCAGTGGTTCGTATATGTTCAAAAAAACTAACCCCGATCGCAAAAAAAAAATTTTGAGAATAACATTTTGGGAAAGAAAAAAAAATTTTGAGAATAACATTTCGGGAAAGCCCACTCGAGATCTCTCTTTCTTAGCCGTACAATAGTAGCCGAAGTAGCAATCGGACGCCGCCATAATATGCTGCGCCGGTGGCAAAGTGATATTTCCTATTTTCACTCATCCGTCAGAGCCATTATATTGCTTTTCTATGTATACAATCCAATTGAAACATTTTTACTGTTTATTGTTTAATGTTGTTTAAAGTTTAACAATGTGCAGTTAAACTGTAGGGAAAAAATTATATGACAAGTGCGTATATTTACTCAGACCCGGTAGAGCTGATTATTGGCTCAATAGCTGATATGGTCCCACCCGCAGCCAAATTTAGATCAAAGAAAAGCCATTAGCCTAACAAATTAAATTTAAAGTTATTTAAAATAAGTTAATCATTAGGATAGATTTGACCATATTAGAACTAGTATCAAAGGAGAACAGATGAAAACATTTTGTATAGTTACTTCAAAGGCTACGTAATGATTCCTGATCAGAGTAGTTAGTCAGACAGAGTTGAAGATGGAGAGAAAAGTAATGCCTAGTGTGGCGGGACGGGTCAGCAATACTAATAAGACCGATGAGGGCAGATGATTCTACCTCACCAGAGAGAAGCTTGTGGAGAAACAGAGCTCCATGACAGATCCTATGAGATTTAAGAGATTGGAGGTTAATGAGACGCAGCCTGCTTTCATGGGAAGGGAGATGTATCGCAGTGTCCCAATTAAGTCTACGGAGAATAAAGATGAGGAATTGTTTCTGAACGGATTCAAGCATATCTTGAAATATTTGGTAATGAGGTGAACCGTACAGGAACCGTACTCCAAGATAGACCGGACCAGAGAAACATACAAAAGTTTAGTGGTGTAAGGGTCAGTAAATTCCTTAGACCATCTTTTGACAAATCCAAGAACTTCTTTGGCTTTATTTGAGATGGTGGAAATATGGGAATTAAAACAATGATTTGGTAAAAAGATAATGCCCAGGTCATAAACTTTGAACTGGCGCTGGCGAACTGAACTGGGGTTTCCTAGGTTAGGTTAGGTTGAGGCGGTAGCTGGAGAGAGGAACTTCCTCCAGCTCACATGGACCTATCAAAGATCGCGAGCCTCTTTTTATTGCCTAGATTGGGGTGAGCAAAAGTTGCCGTTTAAGGAGCAGCCCCATCCAGTGTCTTGAATGTATTTGGACAAGAGCCCTGGTTTGATTTCGGAAAGGTCCGAAATGTCCGTAAGGAAGGCAGCCCCACGGATACGGAGTCTGCGGTTTCCGAGGGCCGGGCAAAACAGAAGAACTGGGGGACTCCTCCTCTTCCTCGTCCCGGCAACCGCTGCAGAAGTCGTTGAGGGGGATTGATAGTCTAGAGGCGTGAGTGCCGATCTGCCACTGCCCCGTTATGGCTCGTGTTACTTACCGAGCATTGGACTCTGTTGAGTCTATATAGCTCTGCCGAACGTTTCTTCTATCGTCATGGCCATATTGATCTGGAGGTTCTACAGGTAGTGGTTTCCTGCCATCGCCTGTTTACGAATTGCTCGAAAATCTCGTGCATATAAAGCCTACACGTATCCATTGGCATCGCTACTTGCTCCTTCTCCGGTTGGAGAGGAGTTGTAGTGCCCTGCCGGCCAGTTCGTCGGCAGCATCATTTCCCTGTATATCCCTGTGTCCGGGGACCCACATTAGGAAAAGTTTTAGCTGATCTGAGGTGTCATTAAGAGACCTACGGCAGTCATTTACAGTCGTGGAGTTCGACGATATTGAACCCAGTGCTTTAATAGCTGCCTGGCTCTTCAAGATTCCCGAGTGACCAGTCGCAGATGTTTTCCACAGCCTGTTTTCTCTCATTCTGAGAGCGGAGAGTGTTGCCACTTTCTTTCCCATTGGATGAAGATCCAACACGGTGTCCAGAGCTTCTCCTGGAGTAGTGCGGAGTCCGCCTGTTATGCATGGCTCTGCCATGCATTGAACTCGGCTGAGTTTATTGAGACAAGTTGTTCTTTCTAAGGCTGGCCACTATACTACCCCTCCGTAGAGCATTATTGGTCGAATGATGGCAGTGAAAAGCCACCGAACTATGTATGGGGTCATTCCCCATTTCAGTGGAATTTTCGGTGGCTTTCTTTACCCTGTCCTCTATGCTCAGTTTGCAATCGAGTTTTCTGTTGAGGACCAGGCCAAGATACTTGGCATTGTTGCTGAGGACTAGCGATTCCCCACCAAGCTTAGGGGGAATAAGTTTCGGGATTTTGTACTTCCGTGAGAAAAGCACCAGTTCCGTTTTGGACGGGTTAACTCCTAACCCGCAATTATCTGCCCATTTTGACACCTTCTTAAGAGTATTTGTCATACACTCGCACAGTGTCTGCGGGAATCTTCCAGAGAAAGCTATGGCAACATCATCCGCGTATGCCACCACGCGGCAGCCAACCCCTTTTATCTCCCGCAACAGTTCGTTACTGCCACGTTCCATTGGAGGGGCGAGAGGACTCCAGCCTGCGGTGTGCCCTTGCTGACAAACCTGATTGACCTGATGTCCCCAATGATGCCTCAACGGTGTTGCATCTTAGCATCTGATCGATGAGGCTCACCGTCCGGGAATCGATGATCGATGTGGTCGTGTGTAGGGCCGTTTTGGTGGATCTTCCTTTCCGATAGGCATGTTGAGAGTCTGAGATTAGGCTTGACAGAATACTCGCCATGAGATGCAGCGCCAAAAGCCTTTCCATCGTCTTCAGAAGGAACGAGGGACTTATGGGTCTGAAATCGATTGGGGCAGTATGAGAGGGCTAGCATCCCTTGGGAATGAGAACGATTTTGGTCTTAAGCCATGTGTCAGGGATGTGTCCGTGGGAGAAGATTCCCTCGTAAATCTTTTTGAGCCAGTTAATGGCTTTTTGACCTGCGTGGATCAGTTGGGCAGGAATGATGCCATCTGTTTCAGCAGACTTGTAGGGCTTGAAGCTCTTGATTGCCCAGGTAATGTTCTCCTGTCTAAACAGGCTTAGGATAGAACTGGAGGCAACGGACGGGGGCGCAGTGTAGTCAGGTCTGCTTGCACTGCAGCCCGGGAAATGGGTGTCGAGGAGAAGGTTAACGACTCTTCGCTGGATGTTGTCCAGGATTGGTAGGCTTTCTTCAGGTAGCCCAGGATGGGTGCTGTCTTAGAGAGAACTTTACGCCGGCGGGAGGCCTCTGAGCTGCTCTCGATTTCGCTGGAGACCTTACGCCATGAGGCGCGTTTGGCTTTCCCAAGTTTCTTATTGTAGGTTGACAGACTGGTTTTGTAGTCGACCCAGTTCTGCTCAACATTCATAGCTTTAGCTTCGTTGAATATTCTCCGCGAGGCTTTGCAGAGTTCTCCCAATTTTGGAGTCCACCATTTAGGTTTCTTCCGGCCTTTGGTTTTACTAGAGGTGCAGGATTTATCGAGCGCTTTTCTACAGGCGTCGGTTAATGTTCTAACGATTCGGGCCGTAGCCTTTTGAGTGAACCCCTCTTCCGGGGGGGACTCAGGGAGAAAACGGCCCAGGTGATTTGAATACCGAGTCCAGTGTGTCCGCCTGAGGTTCCAGAATTGAACTTGACTCGGTACTGAGAAAAAGAGTACAGTTTCTACGTACCTGTGGTCAGAGAAGTAGTGTTATTCTAGGACCTTCCAGGATACTATGTTCCGCTGTATGTCATGAGAGGCAAGAGTGATATCCAGGACCTCCTTGCGGTTCTTAATTATGAAGGTAGGATCATAACCTCGATTTAATATAACCATCTGAGTGGTTACTAAGTAGCTGAAGAGGTACTCAACCCGTTCGTTGGTGCCAGTACTTCTCCATTGATAGTGGTGTGCATTGGCGTCGCACCCCACTATGAGGCCGATGTCTTTGGACTCGCAGGCTGTGATGAGCGCCCGGAGGGGCGCGTGTGGAGGAGAGTCCAGCTGGTCTGGGCCACATCTGGGTATGTGGAGAAGATCCTCAGTGAGCACCCCTGACCTTCAAGGCTCACTGCTGTATGGTCTTCCTTGCTAAAATTTGGGAGAAAAAATAAGTGCAAATCTCTTTTTTCAAGAATGCAGGTGCGTGTTTTACTTGAGGTTTTAGCTATATATAGCTTATAGTCTTGAGTTTCCATTTTTGTTTACATATGTTTTTTACATCTGTCTTCTCTACATGTCTACATCTACTTCCTACATATACATGCACGACTACGCGCGAGAGACAGAGGAAATGAGTAAGCGCTTGGAAGGCCACTGAAATTTAATTTGTTTCTTCTGGCAATACCACTGATCCGATCTGATCCAGATTCAATACTCTGATAGATATGGTCGTTTATCCATGATTCTGCGTTTTTTGGTTTTCTCGTATCTTACAAATTGTGGATTCCACAGATTTTCGTCTTTTGTAGGGGCGGAAGAGGGCGCGTTACAAATTTTGAAATAAACTTGTAACAGTGTGATATCGGAGGAGTCTAGATACTAAATTCGGTTGATCTAGCCAAAGACAATATTTTTGGACGTTGATATGCAATAACTGCACCACCAAATAGTAAGATGCACATCTCCATACAACAATTTTTGAGGCGAATTTCTGCTGTCTGAAATTCATAATGGAATTAAACGAAATAGAGAGAGACACAGAGAGTCAGAGAGACAGAGAGCGAACCGCTCTCTCGTCCTATACATGAGGCTGAGATTTAACTGCACGTGTGCACACATATGTTAGGTCTGCTTGTTTGTATTGGGTTTTGACGACGCCGCTCTCAAAGAAAACACCCATTATGCTCTGGAGGACCTTAATGGACGTCCCATTGGAGTGCACCACGCCAAAGATCTAAGGCTGTAGTCAGTTGTGGGTTTGGCCTACGTTGGGTGCGGCAGACAAATAGTGCGCACGTTGGTCCAGGGCTGGGGGCGAAGCGCCATCTATCGAGACTCAAGGGAGGCTCCACACAAAATCAAAAGGTATATATGTATGACACCGGTTTTTTTTCTCCAATAGCTTAGCCCGGAATATCACCGAGAGGAACCGGGTCAGAGAAAGTTTCCGCAGAGGAGTGTTTGGGAGCTGCTCAAGGGACACATTTCCTGGAAAGGATTGGTCACAAGACTTTTGTGGACGAAGACAGGCAGAAACAAAACACAAAGAGTCCGTGCCATAGTGGGAGGGAGCGCTGCAGCAGGGATTGACGGAGTCTACGGTCCACGGGCCAGCCGTTTGCGATGGCGCAACACAGGCATTTGCGACTCCTCATTGCGCATGCACCCCTCCAAAGTCACTCCTCGCTCGATATACACTCGAAACTAAACACCCCACACATCGAGTATCCAATAATAGCGATACTGGAAAGAAAGTCCACCCTAAATGTTGTTCTCTTCCTCGTGTTGTCCTTTATGTCTTTTCTTTGTTAATCATTAGTGTTAATGCTGCTTCTACTCTCCAGATTAATGATGGATCTGGCTCGAAGGACCAAATGTTGATGTTGTTGAGTTGAGTTGTAAATTCGAACTGTTTTATTTTCAAAACTTATGCACTATTTATAGGAAAATATAAGGTAATTAAAACTAAGACCAACGCTAAGAATAGGAGGGATGTGCGGCACTTGTTCCCACGCTCATCCCTTCAAATGGTACCTACTACATGCAAACCACATGTGTTAATAGATTTGGGTTCGACGTGACCCATATATATGACTTTATGGTCAAACTCTATGTGTCCTTTTTCTCAAGTGCCTTCATTCAAGTGGATTGTATTGTTTATGAGATGGCCTGTTCATGTTAATGAACATATTGCCTGCGGTTCGCTAAAGATGTGATAACTGCGAGTTTGTTGGCCTCTTTCAAGTGGACTGTATTTTGTTCGGCTTTGCCTGCTGTTGGGTACTGTTCATGTGCATGAACATATTGCCCGCGGTACGCTAGGTTTGTGATGATCGCCCATTGGCCCAGTGATAGGTCCTGCTCATTTTTATGAACAATTAGTTATTCCAAAAATGTAAGTAAATTAACGTAAAACCCTTTCATGCAGCTGACGGCGCTGACAGCAACGCTTAAAAGAGAGCAAGAGAATACGATGAAAGGACAGCGCTAGAACAGCTCGGGATGGTACTAAACCGACCTCGAAAGATCGATATAGGTGATGTTAATGTGTGTGACTGTGCGTGTATGAAGCTGGGTTGTATACGGTACATAAACCGTCTACAGTTAGGTCGTCGCAACTAGAACTTGAACCAGTTGCACTGCGGAGAAGGTATCCTGTGGTGCGCAATTGAGGATCTGAAGACACGGCGACAGCCTCTGATGATTGCGATGGAAATTGAGTGACAGGCAGCTTTGGTACTGTTTCTGATACTGATTTTATTCAACAAAACTTAACTCTATTTATAGGTAACAAAAGGTACAAAAAGTGCTGACCTAATAAGAATATGATACAATGATAAAAATGATAATTAATGTGGAATTAATATTGATGTAATATGATTTTATGGGCAGGTGCTCAATCTGAGCAACTGTGATGGTCAGCAATTGCACCAGTGTTGTTGGTCTCTGAGGAATGATCGCATTGTCAGCAGAATTCGCTGCCGAGGCGGTTTATTGTTGACTCAGCTATAATGCTGAGTCATCATATTTCCTGTTGACCGGGTGAAGTTGTTGTTTTGGTAAGGGTGTCATGTGTATTACATAATATGTCTACATTGTTATGTATGTATGTATCATGTTACTTATGCATAATTCCCCGACAGGTGTTCAACCATCGCCTTAGTTGATGGAAAATTGGCGTGACCTTGGGGTAGGAGCTGAAGATCCGCGCTGTTCTTGGGTTAATGTCCGTGGCTTCCATGATTGATACTTCTTGCGGAAAATGTAGCCAATAATCAATAGAATTGACATGGCTAGGGCGGCATAGGCAGCAATTTGGTGGTACTGCACTGCAGTGATATGGTGTGGCAGCTCGTGCTGATTGATTGCTGCTAGTTGCTGGCGTAGATCATCAAGTTCTTGGAGATAGTCTGAAGTCTGGTTCTGCTGGTGTACCATTGGTGGTGAAGGAGATGTCACCGCTGAACTTATGTCTCTAAATCGAGTGTAGATTGATTTTACCTCGCTGTTTGTAGTGCTGAAGGTGCTGATGCTTATTTCTGTGTTGCGAACTGTTCCTTCCAACTGTATGGTTGATGGAGATCCGTTGCAGACTGCTTGAAGTCTCATTGTAGAGTGTGTTGCAAAGATCCATTTGTTCAGTTGCTGAGTTCTTGTCCGCCCCTGAATGAATGACATGACATAATGTTGTTGTTTTGTTGTTAAAAAACTGGAACTCGCAGCGATTATCAACGTTAAAGACCGTTTGATGATCAAAACAGATGAATTCTTCGTTTGGCAGTCTGTAGCAGCGTCGAAATTCCTCTGGAGTAAAACCCATGAACTGATCTGTACTTACTGTAATAACAGTTGTTTTGAGTTCGAATAAGCTCCAACTTGTTGAGTCCCAGGTAGGAATCGGGATGATGCTGAAAGTTTCAAGCTGAACTGTTGAAACTAGAGGTAGCTTTACCTTGAATACGACGTGGGTTGCAGTTGGTGTTCCTTCGGCCCGCATGAATGACATTTTTCGTTGTAGCCGGCAGCATTTGATCGGGTGGCAAATGATCCCGTATTTGGTTTAGTTGATCTCTTAATTGTTCAGGAGAAACTAGCGTAGTGCTTATTGTCTGATGGTGAATACCGATTAGTACATCAGCTATTTCGGACTGCATACGTTGAAGACTCGTTGTCAACACAGTTAATTGTGCTGTGAGTCCTAGCTATGTCTGAGTGAAATGATCGCCGTGATATGTTCCTCTTTCTCTGTTGATGGTAGCCACTTGCCGTTCCAACACCTTCAGGCTATTGTCCGTTGCTGACTTATCTTTCCTGACAACATTGATTGTGGAGTCGACACTCGAGGTTTGATTTCGCAGTAGATGTAGTAGAAAGTCTTCGTATGTTTTTACCTTTTCGATTACTTCGGCCATTTTCACAGCGTATTTTGAGTCAAGAACACCGAACAAATTGTTTGCCACGTTTCCTACTATATCAAGCGGTGATCGGCGTTGTTGAGAGGTTTTCATTAACATATTTCCTGTTTGTAGATCATTGTACAAATGTTGAAAATGTTGAAATATGGAATTGCACGCTAGAACATTTTTTAGTTCCGGGCACATGTGTCTTAGTTCGGATATTCCGGTGGACATTACTTGCATATCTTTCCAATATGGATCCAAGTCATAGTATATGATCATGGTCCATTCAGACGTTGTCATTCTTGAGGTTCCAATTTTCTCATAGAATATTCCAGGTTTGGTCGCGAATTGTGTCACATTTTTTGACGGCGACAACGCTAATGGAAGCATGAGAAGCATCACTAGCAATGTTGATATTATTCAAGGTGCAACTGCCTTTCTGCGCTGTGGTGGTGGCTCATCAGGCCTTGCCATGTCGTTGATGACGGCGTTGGAGCGTTTGATCGCCACGCCTTCTGGAAATAACGGTGCTAGTCGAGTGATGGAGCGCTTGTATACCCCTGATGCTGTTTAAACATCAACCACTCGGACGTGGTTGTCTTGTCCAGGATAGGTCTTAATGATGCGACCCATTGGCCACCTCATTACTGGAAGATTGTCTTCCGTCACCAAAACAAGTAGTCCTTCGGGCACGTTTGGTGAAGCGGTTTTCCACTTGTGCCGTGTTTGTAGTTCTTGGAGGTATTCCAAAGACCATTGTTTCCAGAATGAATGTTTTAAGCGTGATACCAATTCCCAGCGCTTTACCAGTGTTTTTTCTTGATGCTCAGTGTAGACGTCCGGTGGGGTTGTCAATGGTTCACCAATCAAAAAGTGTCCTGGGGTGAGCGCTGTTATGTCAGTTGGATCGTTTGACATTGGAGTAATGAGTCGAGAATTGAGAATTGCTTAAATTTCAATTATTACTGTGTTTAGTTCTTCAAATGTCAAGGATGCTGTGTTTGTGGTTGTGATCAGCAGCTTTTTTGCTGATTTAACCGCAGCTTCCCAAAGGACTCCAAACAATGGAGCCCGGGGAGGAATGAATTTGAAGTCCACTTGTCTTTTGTTGCAGAAATTCGTTATTAGCTCATGTGGCTCTCTCGGCAATTTTCAATCGTATTGTTCATTCCTTCTTCTCTGCACATTCTCATTAGCAGCCGTTTTGTTGTTGCTAATAGTTTGTGTTGTGCACTCGCTCTATCAGAGCTGCTCTCTACTTGTATCTTACCTTCTCTACTGTTCTCTCATATATTATTCTCATCATTTTAACAATAAGCTCCTGCTGTGCTAAACGCTGCGACGCTGGCCGTACAATGGCTACTCGTCAAACCTTCATCTACTGCTGGTTGTGTAATAATACGGCACACGCTACCTGTGCTTATCTTGGTCATTATGGCGGTCACATTGTTGATGTGGTCAAGACTCGCTGCAGTCTCAACTGGACCTGTTTTGATTGCAGGACAGTTGAGGCCGACATGCGAATCTTTATATGACAAACTCATCACGAATTCGCCGGACTCCACTCGGAATTCCAGCGACTACAGGATAAGTTTCTCTCAACGGAGACTCATTTTAAAAACCTAAAATGATAAATGAGTCTCCTAAGAGAAGAAAGGTTACTCGTACTTCGCCGTGTGCTAAAACCTTTAATTCTCTTGCAGTCAACGATATGCCTGCTCCTCCAATAAGCTCGCCAGCCTTGATCGACTCTGGTGCGAAGGAAATCGATGGCAAGAATATCGGCGATAACGATCCTGCTTCGATGAGAATGGCTGCATCCGGCTCCTCTCCTGTAGCCTCTCCGGTGCCAACTGTCCAATTGGAAGTTAATGACGATCATGTCGCTGGCGCTCCATCGTCCTCAATTAGTGCCGACGACACCGTTGTCAAAATGGAAGTTGAAGCACCTTCCACTTCTGCTTCCATCGCCATCTCCTCGGACAGTTCTACTCTATCTGAACCCGCCCCTCGGGTTGTACCCACTTCCTCCTTACCTATTGAATATGTGACCCCTTCAACTTCTGCTTCCATCGCCATCTCCTCGGACCTTTCTGCTCTATCTGAACTCGCCCCTCGGGTTGTTCCCACTACCGCCTTACCTATTAAACATGTGACCGCTCCACCTACTCTTCTTGCTCGTGCTCCTCTGAAATCTATTTTTGTGTCCCGACTCTTAGACTCGACTACGGATGTTCTCGTTAGGGACTACATCTATTTTAAACTCAATATTGATGATTCCTCTGGCCTTGAAGTCACCAAATTTAACTTTAAAGAAAAACGTAGAATCGCTTCATTTAAAATTCTAGTGCCGGATGAACACGTAAATAGTTTACTTGATCCCTCCTTCTGGCCGAATCATACGATTTGTCACCTGTTTACTAAGCGTACCCCTGAACCTAGAGTTGGTATAATTTCTACTCAACTTACGTCCGCTTCAAAAAACTGACTTCTCCCCCTCCACTAAAGATCTCATATCAGAATGTACGTGGCCTGTGCAGTAAGCTCTTTTGATTCTGATACCTGGCTCAATTCCTCAATTTCGGATTCTGAGATTTTTATAGACAATTATAACATATAAAAATCTGACCGTCCATCTCGGGGTGGTGGAGTTCTGATAGCCGTTCGCTCTGACTTAACTTCTCAACTCCTTTCCATCGAAGAGTGTAACAATTTAGAAATAGTCATAGTTAAAATTCGTCTGCGCTCTTTTAGTTTATTCATTTCTTGTTCATACATCCCTCCGTCTTCTGAATTCACAACCTATATGCTTCACACTGCTCATTTTCAGTCCGTTTCGTCCCAACCTAATGATTCCAATCGTCTTATTGTACTTGGGGATTTTAATCTCCCAAATATTACTTGGAGAAGGAGTCTGTTGACTCTAACCTGATGCTCCCATCCATGCAGCATGATTTTATCGACTCCTTGTCCTATACTTCGCTAGGTCAGGTTAATGGCATTGGTAATAACATGGGCAGGATCTTAGACCTCGTCTTCTCCTCCGATATGCTTGAATCCGTTCAGAAACAATTCCTCATCTTTATTCTCCGTAGACTTAATTGGGACACTGCGATACATCTCCCTTCCCATGAAAGCAGGCTGCGTCTCATTAACCTCCAATCTCTTAAATCTCATAGGATCTGTCATGGAGCTCTGTTTCTCCACAAGCTTCTCTCTGGTGAAGTAGAATCATCTGCCCTCATCAGTCTTATTAGTATTGCAGACCCGTCCCGCCACACTAGGCATTACTTTCCTCTCCATCTTCAACTCTGTCTGACTAACTACTCTGATTAGAAATCTTTCCGTAGCCTTTGCCGAAATTATAACAAATTTTTTTATCTGTTCTCCTTTGATTCTAGTTCTAACACGGTCAAAACTATCCTAATAAATAACATAGTGTAATAATTTTAAATTATATTTTAAGTTTATCTTGTATCTTGCCTAAGTCTAGTAGGATACACACTTATCATTTAATTTTTCCCCCAACAGTCTAACTGCACATTGTTAAACTTTAAACAATAAACAATAAACAAATCTTGGTAACAATGCAGTGTGTTAAAACAGTTGGTCCTAATCATTAACCTGTAGGCATAATATTACATACATGATACCGTCTTATTTCGTAAGGCATTCTGCTGAGGAATAGTCACATAATAGCCGTCGTCTCCTTATACAAATATATGTAGATATTGGTTGAGGCCTTTTTTCCCAGGCATATTGTTGAATGTGCACTATAATATGAGTTTAATTTACACTTTAGTCTAAGTAATACTTAGCCTGCTATGTTAACACCAAAAATTTAAGAAGTAAAAACAACGTGCTCGTTATGCTGTATTGCGACTATAATTATAGCCTATGTTACTCAGGGTGAATATAGCTTTCTAATGGTGAAAGAATTATTGAGATCGGCTCAGTAGTTTTTGAGTTTATTCGTAACAAACACATATTTCCTTTCCTCTTTATATATGCTGTATGTGTGTACTCACATGCCAGCACATAATATTTTAGATGTGTACGTTCTGCTGAATTTGTGTGATCGAGATGGATGGCAAATGCGCTGAAAACACAAGAGATAATTCGACTTTTCCTGAGTTTTTAACGTCAAAATGTTGAAAAAATACCGCAAGAAATTATACACTTTGCATTTGAAACCTTAATATGGCCCAGGCGGTAAGCTAAGGCTACAAAGTATTCAGGTCCAATTTGTAACATTTTTTTCCAACAACGCAAATTTATTTTGCTTAACGGTTGCAATGTAACCAATATTGTGAAGCGCTGTCCTAGCTGTCCAGCAACAAACATGTTTTTATATTGCTATAGAAGCATCCGTTGGTATTAGGATTAGGTGTTAACATCTTAAGGCGGCCGTAGACTTGGTTTTAGGGGACAAAATTTCGCCTCTTTTGCACATTGAACCCCACCGATTAACTAATGCCATGTTTTTTAGCAATAGAATAGCAGCCAGGCATACAATTTTTTTCTTCGATTTCTAGCTATAGTTTTGTTCATTTTCAGGCACAAGATAGACACTATTTAATAAATTCAAGAAAGCTGCTTCGATTTGCAGGAACCATGTCTTAATATAATGTATGTATAACAAGTGTTGTCGCCGAAATTTAAATACAAACGGCCACGTAGGCGCATACGGCAACGCCAACACCCAGAAACAACACCATTGACAACACTACGAAATGACGAATGGGCAACGATAAAAAAGCAGCCGGAGATGCAGGGAAAACGCGAAGCAAGAACACAAAGTTTTTTTAAAGCTCTCTCTAATATTTTATCTCACGAAAATAAATGGAATGCTACACAAATTTGTTTACTTCTTTGCTTCGAAATACCCCGTGCCCCAACATTCTTTAAAAAAACTTTTATTACGCACAAACAACAAACATAATCGTGAACCACGCTTGGATTTCAACAAATTGCGAAATACACAAAGCCGCACGCATACATAATTGCCTACATATACACACACAAGTGTAAAAGCCATGTATGTGTAATAACTTTGTTGTAGTAGATCGCGCCGAATACAAGCAAACAGAACAAAACTAAGTTAAAGTGCACAAGTCTATAACATATAGACTAAAATGCCTATAGAACGAGACGATACGGTCTGCGGCGTCTGCAAAAAGAGCCGTATAACAGAAGGCGTCCAAAACTGGGTGCAATGCGACAAATGCAAGACTTGGCACCACTTTGCTTGTGTTGGTGTGAACAGCACTATTGCGCAGTTGGAATGGACATGCGCCGCATGCAAGGCACCAGCAAGTGATCGCGCTTCAACCAGTAACGGTGGCGGACAGCCCCAAGATCCGGAAAACATCAGTCCTTTGGACACCATGCAAGTTGACCAAGTCAATTTTGATACATTAAAACTACTTTTAGAAAAAAATCCACACAAGCTGACCCAGCATACACACACACATACCAGCTCAAGTTCCTTGATGTTGGCAATGCTGGAAGAGACACGCGAAGCTGAAAAAAGGTACATAGAGCAGAAATACATGGTTCTTGCACAAGAGCAGGGAACACAGGCTATTTCGTTCCCATCAATTGGACCAAGTGCCTCCCAGTTAGCTGCAAGACAAGTACTACCACCGGATCTGCCCACGTTTAACGGCAATTCGGAGGACTGGCCGATCTTCATAAGCATGTACGAGAACAGCTGCGCAGTGGCCGGCTTTTCGAATGCAGAAAACATGCTTCGGCTCCAGAAGTGTCTTAAGGGAAAAGCTTATGAGTTGGTGCGTGATAAGCTGCTGCTGCCAGCATTAGTCCCAGAAGTGATCAATACCCTAAAAACCTTCTTTGGACGACCGGAACAAATCCTTGACCGTTTGATTGATAAAATTAGAAAAATCAACGTACACAAAGATAAATTGGAATCTTTTATAGACTTTGCAATGGCAGTACGCAACGCGTGTGCAACTATGGAGGCCTGCAAATTGAACTCACACCTGGACAACCCATTACTGCTCCGCGAACTCGTCGATAAGTTGCCCACTCAACAAAAATTAAACTGGGCCATGCACCCTCGCAGTGACGTCATCCCAGTCATCAAATCATTCAGCGATTGGTTATACAAGTTAGCCGAAGCAGCATCAACCGTTATACCTGGACCAAGCTCAAGGACTAGCACCGTCAACACTCACGCACAGGTTCGCCATGGATTGGACAGTAACGAAAACTTTCAGTCAGAAGACGATCTAAGCATCACCCACTTCTTCATAAAGACGCACCCAAGGCCGAACTCGTCAGTGCCCACCTGAAAGATAGCAACATAGAAGAACAATACTTCCGTATTTTGCCCGTCACACTGCACGGAAACGGAGTTACGTTTGACACTTACGCCTTTTTGGATGAAGGCTCATCCGTTACGCTAATCGATGACAGCATTATGGGAATTCTTCAGGTTTCCTCGACTCCCGAACCACTTTGCCTGCAATGGACCAGCGAAACCACTCGAGTGGAGAACACATCCGTTCGAGCTCACATGAAAATATCAGAACCGGGATGCCACAAAATGTTTTGGCTCAATAATGTACGTTCAGTAAAAAATCTTGCGCTACCAAAACAAAGTGTCGATGTCAGCAAACTATTCAACAAATATTCCCACCTACAAGGATTGCCAATAAAATCCTACTCAAACGCACAACCAACCGATGCTGCCAACAACTGGGCTTTGGCAGTACCCCGTAAAATTCGTGAAGGACGACGACACGCACCCATCGCATCGAAGTGTACACTAGGATGGTGCATCCAAGGAACAAGTAATACAAACAGACATATTTCCTTGCATCATTGTAACTGTAATTGGAGTGAAATCGACAAAGCAGTTAAGGAGAGTTTTAACGTAGACCCAATCACACCACGGGAGCTCCACTCTGAAGATGACAAAAAGGCCATGACTATTCTCGAAGAAACTTGTAAAAAAGTTAACGGCCATTATCAAGTCGGCCTGCTTTGGCGAGATAAGAAAGCCATTCTACCGGAAAGCTACTCTGCTGCTTTGAAGCGCCTTGAATGTCTACGAGCTAAAAACAGCAAAGATATCAGACCTGTTCGAAAAAATACAGGGCCAAATTGATAATCTGATATCAAAAGGGTACGCATTTGAACTCGAGCCCGAAGACGCAGCTAACCAGATGGGTCGCGTATGGTATCTGCCGATCTTTATTGCCTTAAATCCAAATAAACCAAGTAAAATAAGGCTAGTCTGGGATGCAGCTGCCAAGAGTCATGGAAAATCACTAAATGATTTTATTTTAAACGGACCTGACTATCTTATTCCACTAACCGATGTTCTAATGGCATTCAGAGTCGGCCAAATTGCCGTGTGTGCAGATATCGCCGAAATGTTCCATCAAGTTACCATTCAAGATAGCGACATGCATGCTCAACGATTTTTATGGCTCCGTAAAAAGAATAAAACTCCAAGAATATTCGGCATGCGCTCAATGACATTTGGAATTAGCTGCGCCCCTTGCATTGCTCACCATGTACGCGACAAGAACGCGAAAGAATTCAAAAATCTAAATCCAAGAGCATACGAGTCAATTACAAAAGCGCACTACGTAGACGATCTCATTGACAGCTACAAAGACGACGATGAAGCAATTGCAGTTGCATCCGCAGTCCGAGATATCCATGCTAAAGGAGGATTCACCATAAGAAACTGGAACTCCAACTCGACCTCTGTACTTCAATACTTTGGAGAACGACAAATCGACAACCAACACCCAAAAGAATTAGGGGGACCGGAAAAGGTACTTGGGATGTATTGGGAACCCTCCAGAGACGTTTTTATGTATATTTTCAGATTTGCGAGACTGAAAAGAGACGTTTTGAATAGTGAAACAGCCCCAACAAAACGCGAAGCCTTACAAGTATTGATGTCCGTGTTCGACCCACTGGGCCTGTTATCATGCTATACCGTTGGTCTCAAGATGCTACTCCAAAAACTATGGCGAGCTGGAATAACATGGGACGAAGAGCTTCCAGATACACTCCTTACATTTTGGACACAATAGAAAAGCGTACTTCTTCAAGCTGGAGAACTGGAATTTCCTCGCTACTACTCCCACCTGCTGCCTAATGCAGACAAGATCGACGTGCACACATTTGTAGACGCAAGCGAAGACGCCTATGCCGCAGTCACCTACCTTCGCATAAAGAGAGGAGAAGACATCGACACGGTATTAGTAGCAGCCAAATGTAAAAAGGCACCATTGAAACCCGTCTCAATACCACGCATGGAGCTTTTGGCAGCCGTAATGGGAGTGGGACTAACAAAAAGAACCATTAACACTCGAGGACTTAGAGTCGATACAAGCACATACTGGTCCGACTCTAAAACCGTTCTTCAATGGTTAACTATGGACCCTCGAAAATTTCAATCCTTCGTTATGCATAGAGTTGGTGAGATCATGGATAACACCAACCGTAATCAGTGGCGCTGGATTCCTACGAAGGAAAACGTTGCAGACTCAGCTACAAAATTCTTCAAAACTCCCGATGCATCCAGATGGATCCAAGGCCCACAATTCCTTAGACAATCGGAAGAAAAATGGCCACACCAAGATGTCGTTTTTGATAAGAATACCGACCAATCCGAATTACATTCAGCAGACGATGATGCCCTTACTGCAAATCACCTGCTTCTAGGATCACCGAGTGGCTACAAGCCAATGACAGAAGACAACACTGATCTAAGGCTGCGTTGGCATCAATCGCGACTGTTCGCCGATCAATTCTGGAAGCGTTGGGTAAAAGAATATACACCAACACTGACTAGACGCAGCAAGTGGTTCACCAAACGCCCGCCAGTAGCTATAGGAGATATAGTCATCGTTATTGACGACCAGCTGCCTAGGAACCTGTGGCCAAAGGGGCGTATTAGCGACGTAGTAACAGCCAAAGATGGACAGTGGCCAAATTAGCAGTCTTGGATGTCGGCTTTAAAGAAGGTGAACATCCGAAGGACCTTCACGGGGGGGGGAATGTTGCCGCCGAAATTTAAATACAAACGGCCACGTAGGCGCATACGGCAACGCCACCACCCAGAAACAACACCATTGACAACACTACGAAATGACGAATGGGCAACGATAAAAAAGCAGCCGGAGATGCAGGGAAAACGCGAAGCAAGAACACAAAGTTTTTTTAAAGCTCTCTCTAATATTTTATCTCATGAAAATAAATGGAATGCTACACAAATTTGTTTACTTCTTTGCTTCGAAATACCCCGTGCCCCAACAACAAGAATACGGTAAACCTAAAATCTTTTTGCTGATAATACTTAAGAAAGTGAACATAAATTAAATTGACGAAAGGAGCAAAACTGAGTACATGCGTGTTGTTTTGTTTTTTTTTCTTCGACTCTTTGAAAACTTCTTATTAATTTTCGCTATCATTGCCTATTTGTTAAAGGAGGAAGTTATTGATATGGAAAAATAAAATGGTTTGCTTTGCTTTATTCGTTAAGCTGTTGTGGGCGACAAAAGTCAGTGATTATGAGTATGGAATCACTTTTGCTCCCCACTGTAAATGTATTAGCTTCTTAGAATTGCAAAGTATCTTACAACCAGAATAAACATTAGAAAAGAACACAATTTTTTTATAGTGCATTAAAAAAACATTGGCATGAAAAAACAATAATTCTTTAAAAAAATGTAAAGCCTCAAATCTATCAGAAAAGGTAGTTTTGGCTCGTTGAGTAAAAATCCTGTTGCATAGTGTTCCTTCTTAATAAGTCGAAAAAATTATACCGCCAGAAGGGTTTCTGTAGAAAATGTGTATAATATTTACGAGAAGGCGAGAGTTAAAGCTGCTCCAAATCGAACAACGCATGACCAAGAGAGCGAAAAAAAAAAAAATTTAAGTCGAACCTTTTCGGATATTTTGATCTATTAGATGTTTCCATATTTGTTGACATACATTTTTTACATCTGCCATTTCTACATGTTTTTATCTACTTCCTACATATCCATACACGGCTGTGTGCGACTATATTTATTATCCGATCTGATCTAAATGCAATGCTCTGATAGATATAGTCATTTTCTATGATTCTGCGTTTTTGGTTTTCCCGTATCTTCAAAATTGTAGATTTTTATCTTTTGTGGGGGCGGAAGGGGGCGTGGCCAAATTTTAAAACAAACTCGTCTCGGTTTGATATCACAGGAGCTTGGATAGAAAGTTTGGTGGTTCTAGCTCTTATAGTCTCTGAGAACTAGGCGTCAAAAAATTCGATCAGGCATAGCGCCTACCCCTGTGTGTGAGAGAGAGCGAGAGGGAACGATGCATTTCGAAATAGTTTTCTTCATTGTAGCTATATTTATCATCTGATCTGATCCAGATTCAACAATCTGATAGATATGCTCATTCTCTCATTCTCTCTAAACCTGCGTTTTTAGTTTTCTCGTATCTTTAAAGTTGTGCATGCCACAGATTTTCGTCCTTGGAGTGGGTGGAGGGGGGCGGGGCGAAATTTTGAAATGCACTTGTAACAGTGCGATAGGACAGGAGTCTGGATACAAAATTGTGTTCCTCTAGCTTTTATGGTCTTTGAGCTATAGGCGCTAATGAAGACGGACAGACGGACGGACAGACAGACATAGCTATATCGACTCGGCTATTGATGCTGATCAAGAATATATATACTTTATGGGGTCGGAAACGCTTCCTTCTGGGTGTTAAACACACATTAATTTTTTGCACAAATCTAATATACCCCTTTACTCTTCGAGTACCGGGTATAAAAATGAAATTGGGTTTGAACGCCTCACAGTGGGACATTCTGCCATTTCAGCTTGCTAAATAAATAACTTCTGAACGAATAAAGATATCTTCATGAAATAAACAGCATTTGAAAGATAAATCTTTCAAAATATAGTATTCAATACAACGTGGCGCTACATTGCTTAGAAGCTTACCTATAAAAAGCCAAAGTTGACCTTTGTTGACGGTGCATATTTTCCTATGTAATGTGCTGAATTTAAATTTGTTTGGATCGATAAAGTACTTTTATTGGTCATTTTTACTATACATAATTATTTTACATCATTGTTTTTAGCTCAATCTGATTTCATAGAGGAACAATTTTTTATTCTGGAATTTTGTTTAATTTATTGTTTTCTGTAAAATATGCCTCCACTTCCAATTTAGAGAGGGGAATATCTAACAAACTTAACATTTCTAACGAATAACCATTTTCCGATTTTTTTTTGAGATCTCACATGTCTAATGGATGAAATATATTGATCCGAAGAGGCTGCTAACATGTTGAAAAGATCCCTGTTTTGGGTTGTTCGTGATATCTTGCACGTATTCATGTACCTGTATTCCTTGTAATCCTTGTTTCTCGCATCCTGGGCTTCCTCTGACATCTCTCCAATTGGTAAGCTCTGATATTCAATTAAAATTTGACCATGTGTCAAAATTTTATGAAGCGTAGGAGTTAGTTTTTCTTCAGGATATTTTTCCTGTAACAGCTCTGCAGTCTTCGAGTGTTTGTGGGTGTTCATTCTTTCCTTGCAGTTTAAAAAATTCTGGACAGTTTTCTAGTGGGTTACTGCAAAGCAAAGCGGTGCAACGGTGCTCTATCGAAAGAGAGTCAGAGATCTCCACCTATAATCGCCCACGCATCGAAAAGAGAGTGCTTTGATGCTAGGTCGGTAGAACTGCACAGCCGATCAGAATGGAGAGTCTTCGTTTGCCTTCCGACTTACCTACATCAGTTGCAGCCGACCGCGCTTCAGCCCGTCTTGCCCAGTAAATGAATACTAAGAGTTATATAGTAAATTTAAAGTAAACTTGCGAATTCAATTATATTTAAAGTCTTGAATATTCATACTCGTGTCGCATTTGATTCCACTTACAATATTGAACGTTAAAGGTCCCCCGAGCAGTTTTTGCTCATCTTTGAAATTCGACCCGAGAATTTCACAACATTTTTGGTGGCCCATTGGGGAAACCAGCGTTTAATTCGTAATTTGCATGCTCTTACATCGTTTATACATACATATAACAACATAATTTACCGGCTGCAACTGAAAAACGGCAAACCCAACGAAAACCAACGGTGTACAACAGCCGTTATCTCTCGCAAAAGCAGAGACAAAGAAGACAAGACGATAGCTCTGCATCAACTCTTCCCCATCATCTCTGGACTTTGGCCACTCGGCATCGGACGAACACAGCGACATTCAAGTCAGAGGAACTTCTTGGCTACGGTTGGATGACATCAACGAGTAGAAGGTTCTCTTAAGCGGCGCCCTAAGCATAGAACAGCACTCTGTGCGAGAATCACTTCTGGCAACCCGATTGAAAGAGTAAGTGTTTTAGTTGTGTGTGCATGTGTGTGTGGTTAAAGTGAGTGCAATTAGAAGGTGAGAGAGTTCTATATTTATCAGCAATATGCCAAAAGCGAAAAAACAACAGCTGGAAGTGGTTCCACAACCCCTCGATCAGCAGGCTGAAATCGAGAATCTGATTGTTATTCAAACCGATCTTATTTCCAGAATAAATCAAACGCTGCGCAATTTTAAGAAAGACAGGGCAAATCGGAAAACTTACGCGTATTTTTAAATACGCTTACAAAATTTACAGAGGTTCTTAGGTGAATTTGAGCAGAATCATAAACGTTTATTAATACTACGGTGTCCAAGCACTCATGCTTACGTGTCTACCGAAGTGGCTTTTCAATTTGATGAGGATTATACAACAGCTTTCAGCACCATATCAGATGCCTATGAAACCGCATTTCCAAGTGTATTGCCCCCACAGAAAAGTACAGAACCAGCCCACACAACCGCGTCAGCTGTACAATTTCCCAAGCTGCCAGTACCAACATTTTCCGGCAAGTTTGTGGATTGGCCGGCCTATCGCGATGCATTTGTTCAGCTCATCCATGAAAATCAGAAGCTATCCGACATTCAACGGTTTCATTTCCTTAAGCAAGCTCTTCCTTCGAATCGCAACGAGGATATTCGGCAGATGGCACTTCCGGGAAGTAGCTATGCGACAGCTTGGAGTCTCATTGTCAAGTGGTACGACAACAAGCGGCTGCAATTCATGCATCATATGAATGGTTTATACGATTTGCCACAGTTTGCAAAGGAGCAGTCTACTGATCTTAAACATATGCTAAATATTGCAAATGCTAAGTGCTTTCGATAATATAGATATTCGACACTGGATGACTCATCATCTCACCTCCAAACTTCCAACCTCAACGCTGCAGGTCTCGTCAGCATCGATGTGATCGAGAATCGATGTTCCTCCACACAGCGTCCACCTATGTCGCAAGCTGCCAACCAAAAACATCCAAAGAAGTCCGCAGGCAACGTGTAGTACAAGGGCAACAGTTTCTACACAACAACCGGAGCTGGCGAACCGACTCGCTGCCCTCACTGTGGTGACAACCATAATCTTCGGCATTGCCCAGATTTTTTATCCAAGGACTGCTTTGCAAGGAAAGCCATTGTAGATCGGAACAGGACGTGCCTCTACTGTTTGAGTCATTCACATGGACTTGCAAAATGCACCAGTAAACGGAACTGCCTGCAGTGTGGACAAAGACACCACACACTCCTACACTTACCAAATCCTGCTCAAACGGCTACACCGCCTCACGCAACCTCTCACACCCCTCGTTCCCGTGAACACTGGCAGTCTGCAATACTGGACTCGTCTGTAAGAGCACCATCTGCTCAACAGGCCGATCTGACACCACATCATGCTCAGGGAGCGACACAACCTCAAGCAGTCTTTCCCAACACTAGTTCCGGTGGGCCTTCACAGTCTGCAGTGACTGGCTCGTCTGTGAAAACACATTCGGCGCAACTAATCGCCGCTACGGCAACTCATCGCGGGCCCCGCACTGTTCCTCTGGCCACTGCCCTCGTCAGAATCCAAAACCGCCACACTGGCCAATCAGCTGTGGTACGTGCGTTAGTGGATTTAGACTCGGAAGGAACCCTCATTACAGAGCACACAGTGCAGGCTCTTGGCCTCAAGCGACATCCAATTTCGGCAGAAATAGCTGGCGTTGGTATCACATTTACGAACAGAACACACCAACCGAATTTATTATCAGTTCTTGTACTTCACAGTTCCGTGCTACCAGCGGACTTAATCTCACAAATCCTGCTCTCAGATATCCGCCGAGGAAATGAGGACCAACTAATCGCACAGCGCACGCAGCTTCGCTGGATAGTCTTTGGTCGAGCCACGGCCACAACCTCACATGCCGTCACCATTAAATGCCACCACACTAAGCTAGAGAATCTCGTTCAGAAATTCTTTGAAATGGAGCATGTTTGTTCCGCAAAACTGCTTACGCCAGAGGCACAATAGTGCGAGGAGCATTCTAAGCGAACTCACATCCGCCAGCCGAACGGCAAGTATTTGGTACGGTAACCACTTACACGTTTGTTTGTCCCATCTCAGGTCTTGGGAAAATCACGTCAAATCGCATTAAACCGGTTTCAAATGCCCCAACGACGATTCCAAATACAGCCGGAGCTGCAAGCCAAATATACAGAGGTCATCGATGAGTATTTTGAACTCGGACAGGACGCCAAGGTGACAACCAGGGAGGAGCAGTATTGCACCATCAAAAAGGAACATGGAATCGAGTCCACCTGTTGCACCTTGCCTCATCACGCAGTATTCAAGGAGGAAAGTGATACTACTAAGGTTAGAGTAGTATATGACGGATCCTGTAAAACCTCTAAGGGAAAATCGCTTAACGATGTCTTGCGCACTGGGCCAGTACTCCAAAACGATCTAGCCGGCGTTGTCCTAAATTGACGTCTCCATCGTTTTGTTTTTGCTGCCGACATTCAGAAGATGTACAGATGCAGTGATATGAATGTGGAGGATGCGCAATATCAACGAATTTTCTGGCGTGATGAGCACAATCAAATAGCTGAGTACTATCTTAACACAGTGACCTTTGGGACCGCCTCAGCACCTTACACAGCCATTCGCGTCATACATCAACTGGCTCAGGATGAATGCGACATATATCCACTGCGCTTTAGCATCCAGGAGCTGGCATCGTTACAACTACATGTGTTTTGCGATGGATCGTCACTGGCGTATACAGCATGCGCGTACATTCGCTCAGAATTACCCGATGGAACGATTCACACCAATTTGCTGGCGGCACGCAGCCGAGTCACTCCCACAAAACCGATTACCATTCCACGAGTCGAACTTTCGGGTGCACTGTTGGCAGTGAAACTAGCTAGATGGATCTTAGAACAACTTCGAGCAGCGGGACCACGGATCACAACTTTCTATTGGTCAGATGCTACAATCGTTTTGTTCTGGATAAACGGAGATCCCCACCGATGGCAAACCTTTATGTCAAATCGAGTTGGACAGATCCTGGAACACAGCACCGAAACGTGAAACATGTGCCCACGGCGGTCAACCCAGTGGATTGCGCCACACGAGGCTCAACACCACAAGTGTTAGCAATACATCCATTATGGTGGTCTGGTCCACACTGGCTACAGCTACCGGAGGGTCAGTGGCCGTCACACAGCATATCTACTCAAGACATCGACATGACAATTCCTGAGGAGAAACCATCAGTTGTGATGCAACACACTGTTCAAGTTGCTGCTGTTCCATAAAACTTCATCCAAACCTTCTCTTCATACAACAGATTGGTGTCAGTTATGGCATATATTCGACGTTTTATACATAACAGTCAATCCAAAGAGGACAAACTTTCTGGACCACTTAGCGTACAAGAGCTAGCCGACGCCTTAATACATCTCGTTCGCATCATTCAACAGGAGGTCTACATAGCAGAGATATCGCGGCTGAAAGCAAAAGGGGAACTATCGGGTACACATAAGCTAAGTCAATTGTCCCCAATTGACCAACAAATCTTGCGAGTTAGAGGTCGGCTAAGAAATGCACTACAAATGCCCATAAGCCAACGACATCCAATGATTATTCCAAATCATCATCATTTTACAGACCTCGTCGTGCGCGATGCACATCGCATTGCTCTCCACGGTGGCACCGAGCTAACGCTTGCCACAGTTCGGCACAAATTCTGGATAGTGAACGGAAAACAAACGGTCAAACGCATTCTTAGACAGTGTGTCCGATGTTTTCGTCATCGACCGAAACCAGCAGCCCAATTGATGGCGGATCTTCCACTACATAGAGTAAATCCACCCACGCGTGCCTTCATCGCCACCGGAGTGGACTATACCGGCGCGTTCGAAATTCAAGCATCCAGATTCCGTGGACGCACGAGCTACAAGGCGGTTATCGCTGTTTTCATCTATTTGGCTACAAAGGCGATTCATCTTGAGGCTGTCACAGGATTGTCCACCGAGCATTTTATCATGGCTCTACAACGTTTCATTGCTCGCCGTGGCTATTGTCAACACATGTATAGCGACTGCGGTACAAACTTCATTGGTGCAGACAGAGCTCTGCAAACCTGGCAAACGCGTTTGAAACAGGAACTACCCACATCGTAAATACCTGTTTTAGCCACCCGACAAATCCAATGGCATCTAACTAACCTACGAACAGCTATCTACAGTGTTCACCCAAATTTAAGCGTGTTTAAATTCTAGGCCATTGTGTCCGTTAAGTGCTGAGCCTGCGGCGAATATAAACGATCAGTATCTAAATTATGTCGTCTACCGTTGCCGGCGGCCTCCGAATAATGTTCCTACCTTTGCACCTTAGCACCTTTGATCACATACATATGTACCGTAACGAACAGTTTCTCTTTTCACAGAGTAAACATTTGTGACATCCTTTGGTTCTCATACTGGTCCCACTATTGGGGGCGGCATGGACAGTTTTCTAGTGGGTTACTGCAAAGCAAAGCGGTGCAACGGTGCTCTATCGAAAGAGAGTCAGAGATCTCCACCTATAATCGCCCACTCATCGAAAAGAGAGTGCTTTTGAGGCTATGTCGGTAAAACTGCACAGCCGATCATAATGGAGAGTCTTTGTTTGCCTTCCGACTTACCTACATCAGTTGCAGCCGACCGCGCTTCAGCCCGTCTTGCCCAGTAAATGAATACTGAGAGTTATATAGTAAATTTAAAGTAAACTTGCGAATTCAATTATATTTAAAGTCTCGAATATTCATACTCGTGTCGCCTTTGATTCCACTTACAATATTGAACGTTAAAGGTCCCACGAGCAGTTTTTGCTCATCTTTAAAATTCGAACAGAGAATTTCACAACACACAACACAAAACTCCTCGCTAAAAAAGAGGCCAAAATGTGATTTTATAGAGGACTTAGCACCTGCGACAGCCCTCTTTTGCCTGTTTTTCGTGCGAGGTAGCCTCACTTAAATCGACCTAGAAGCCAAATACCAAATAGGGATTTGGAACATAGGTGAAAGAATACTCAATGAACATATACAAAAAATATCTCGGGAAAATTTGATGAAGTTTTTTTGTAAAGTCAAGTTTAAGTTGAAAAACAGCTCAAAAATTAGATGGTTTAAAAAAATACGTTTTTCTTGATTACTGTTCATGCAACAGAATAGGTTTTTATTAATTAATAATAACTATGATAATACCTAAATAGAAACACTAAAACAGAATCATACGTAGCGTAGTTTACTTTTAATTCATCCTCAAAGATGCAGCAAGTGAAAAAAAGTTGAATACACTGAACACTGAACACACTGAAATAATTTTCAACTTTGAATGAACTTTTGAACTTTGAACTTTTTGAAAGCTCATCTTATTCAAAGCGCTCAAAAAATTCTTCAACTTTTGCACCCTCTTTTCGTCTGATGTCCCACTGTGCGTCGTGCCGCGTCGTACCTCGTCGTTGCTCGGGAAAGCAAACTGACCAACAACAATTTCGATGTCGTTGTCTTACTCATTTTGCTTCTGCCTTGTCTTCGAGCTTGCACTGGAAAAAAACCTTTTTTTTGTTTAACCTGCCGGCAAAATGTTTAATAGCGCATGTTGAGTACATTTTTTTTCGCTCAAAACTATTGTTGCGAAAAGCAGTGCATTATATATCCTACAAAATTGATTTTGAACACAAAATTCAATCATTTGCTAAACCTTTTTTCACATTTGTGAAAATGAATGAAAACTTGTTTCTTCCAGTGCAAAAATTGAAATACAAAAATTTGTTCCCTTCTTGGTATTGGTGTTTTTCTTTGTGAGTGTTGGTTATTTCTCCGCCGTCTGCTGACTTTGGGCAAAGTCAAAGTCGCGCTCTACGTAGAAAAGAGATACATGTGCATTCATGATTATTTATTTTTTTAAAGGTCGCAGTGTTAACATCGTTTTAGATTTATTTCGTAAGCACTCATTATTGCATCAAACCCACCAAAATATTAAAAACTAATTCATTTTTAGTTGAAAATGCCTCATGATACTGAATTGTCTGAGGAAGAACAGGGAAGGATCAAGGGAATGCAATTAGCCGGCATGAAAACTGGTCGAATTGCTTCACTACTGAATCGACATCGAAATACCATTTCGAAATTTTTAAAAGATCCAGACGGTTACCGCATAAATCGACGCCATGGTCCAGTATCAACCATTAGCAACCGGACAAAACGGCACATGCGACAGTTGGCCACTGAAGATATGATGAGCTGCAACAAAATCAAAGCAGAACTTGGATTAACAATTACCAGGCAACGTGTGAGCCAAATTTTGCACGAAAATTTTAACCTCACATATCAAAACAAAGTTGGCAAACCCCGCTTAACTAAACGTCATAAAGATGCCCGAATGGCTTTTTATGAAAAACAAAAAATCTGGGACGTTGAATTTGAACATATTATTTTTAGTGATGAAAAAAATTTTCATTTAGACGGTCCAGACGGCCATCATAAATATTGGAGGGATTCTTGTCATCCATGGGCAACTTGTTACAAGCAGAACCATGGCGGTGAATCGCTTATGATATGGGCTGCCTTTAGTGCTAAATGCAATAGACATATTGGAGACAATATGTTTTCTATCCGGCCGGATGAATGCTCAAGCATATATAGTATATATAGCAAGCATATATAGTATAGCATATATAGTTTATTCCATTTGCTGAGCATTTCCTTGGTGATCAATGGACATCTCAGCAGGATAATGTGCCTAGTCATGTTGCCCGGGCTACAATGTATTTTTTTGACACCTACAATATACCATTGATGAAGTGGCCGGCAATGAGTCCGGACTTAAATCCAATTGAGGATCTGTGAGGCATCCTTGCAGCAAAAGTTGATGTCTGTACAAAGCAGTACGATATTTTCAGACCAAAGAGAGGGATCGGAAGGGCGCGTGTCAGGTGCGGGGCTCGCCCCGAACGAGCGAGAGGAAAACGGTTGCAAGGGTTCGCGGGTGCTAGGGTCACCCGGCGACACACGTGGCTCACTTAGCGCAGGTTACGCTAGGTTACGTTTGCCGGTGCGCAGAAGGGGTGCACCCTCCGCGGCTACTGGCCGTAGCGCGGGCGGTCTGGCTATGGCCACCTGCGAGGAAAACACGTGTGGTGTGGACGTGGCCAGGGGGGAGGTAAGGTTTGCCCCACGCCTCGTGGAACGTGCAGAGGCGGGGCATATGACCCGTGGGCTCGGTGTACCATCAACGGGGTAGAATAGGTTAATGGGGAAAACCAAAGAGGATGGGGCAGAGTCAGGTTCGCAAATTCGTGGCGTCCGCGTAGAAAATTTGCTAGCTGGCGTCCCCAAGGAGGGGGGGGGGTTCCTACGGGAGGAGTTTTCTACTGGGAGAGGGAGAGCTCAGTTCGTGGAAGCCGTGGCATCCGCGTACGACTCCACTGGCTGAATTCCCGGGCATGCAGAAGGAATTTGTACAATGACAGAGGGGAAGGGGGGGAAAAAATTGAGCGGTGGGTGTTGGCGGCGGTTCATGGGCAATAAATATATGTATTGTGTAAGTTCGATTGAAAGTCGCGGTAGTTTTCTTATTTCAATTATTTATTGTCTGCCTGCTTCGATTCCTATGCATGTATGCGTAAAAAAACTAATTCCCTACGTCGCACCCCTTATCTAACTCGCTTATGCGAGGCCAGCTTACCCCTCTTCCTCAACAGGGCTCTGTCCCTCCATCTGTCCTGCGGCTGCTGCTCCTCGCTGGTCCAGAAATCGAAAACGGGGTAGGGGGACGCCGGCTCGGTCCACGTGTTGATGTAGATTCCCGGTGATCGATGGCTTGCACTTTTTTATCTCGTTATTTTCCGCACTCGCGACTGTCCTCTCTGGAGGCTGGTTTTCGAATCCCCGATCTCCATAATTTCGGGTGCCGGCTCAGCCGGCCGTTCCAGCCTCTGCCCGCAGCTTCTGCCGCGACCCGGTGCTTTTGTCGCGTGCCATTTCGGCTTCTCTCGCTCTCTCTGGGTCGTGCGTGGGTGCTTTAGCGCAGCTTCCGCTCTCTCTGGATCGTGCCTGGGTGCTTTGGTGCAGCTTTTGCTCTCCTTGTTGTCTGCCTTGCTCTCTTCGGCATGTGAGGGTGGGTTTCGCGCTGGTTTTTGCTCTCGTGGCTGTGGCCGATCTCCGCTGATCTCTGCGCCGGCCTCTGCTGCTGCGGCTGCTGTTGGTCTCTGCTCTGGCCTCTGCTGCTGTGTCTCTGCGCCGGCCTTTGCTGCTGTCTCTGCGCCGGCCTCTGCTGCTGCGTCTGCTGCTGTTGCGTCTGCTGCTTGTCTTCACGCCCGTCTCTGCTGCTGCGTCTGCGTCTATCTCTTTTGACCGCGCCCACCCCCCCCCCTTCGATTGCTAGCCCCCGAATCATAAGCTTATTCCGCTAGTTTTCTCTTACCCTATATTTGTGGTTAAATGTGGCTTACGGGCTAAGAAAAATATAAATTATAAAGCTTATGAACTACGAGTATACTAATTACTTATGCACTAAGAGAAATAATAATTGTGGCCATGGTCTGTGGCCTGCCTTCATGACTGCGGGTAACACCTGGGTGTGGCTTAGCCTCCAGGGCGAATGGTACTGGCTCTAAAGCTCGTTGTTGTGAAGGGGTATGCCTCTTCACACTCCCCTCCTACTTCGGGGGCCGAAGAGAAATAAAAATCTGGCCTCCTCGGCTTATGAGGACCCAAAATTGTCGCCCCTCGTGCTCCTCGATGACCCGGGTTCGAGGCTCGTTGGCCCGCAAGCGTTGCAGAATGCTGTCCCGTAGCGTGGCTGGGATACGTCTCTCCGGAGTCTCTACCCTCCATTCCTCGGGTGCTACTGGCTCCCCCTGCTCCTCCTGGAGCTCGTGCAGAGCGGGCAATCCCTGGAATAGGGACAGTAGGTCATCCACCCCAGAGTCGCTTAGTTCTAGCGAGGTGTCCGCTTCCTCGCTGGGCTCTTCGGGTGGTAGTTGGAGCACCGCTTCTCCATAGGCGGCTGCTTCCTCGATAGGCGCTGGGGCTTGGACATCGTCAGGGTCTCCTGGTTCTGCTGCAACTGGCCTTGATGACCGTGGCCGTTCCACCCCAGGCTCCGGCGCGGGCATCCCCGCGTTGGGTGCGGATTTCGCCTCTAGGAGCTTTGGGGCCGGGACGTGGTGCGGGTTTATCGGCTCCGCGGCCACCAGCAGTGGGGATGGTGGCCGTTCCATTTCCGGTTCCTCGTCGGACTCTGAGGACGCCCCACCTGCGTCGATCCGGATTCCGGGCCTGGCCATATGGTGCTTTCATCATCATTCATAAGCGTCCGTCGTCTGCTGCCATGGGTTCATCGCTAGCCTGCGGAGGTAGGCTGCCTCTGCCGGAAGATGACCCCGGCGATCGTCGGCGAGCGTATGCGCCCAGTGGCAGGCGCCTACGGCGTCGGTGTTGCTCCGGCGGCTCCCTGGCCTCGACTCGTACTCTTGCTAGGTCTTCCTCGACCTGTCTGCCGATATTTGGGGGTCCGGCTCTCTCGGGTGCGGCGGAACTGGTTCCTGTCCGGCCAACCACTCCCCGACCAATCGTTACCTATTGGGTAGAACCAGGGCATGTAGGTTCCCATGGCCCTCCCTCTGGCATTGGTTCCAGCGGGGCGGTGTTGGTGCGAGCCTGTGCTGCCGGTACCTCGTCCGAACTAATATCGGAGTAGTGGGGCGGATTAGGCTTTGGCCCCAATGGTCCCTGCTTCCGCTTTTCCTGACCGTGGCCGTCGAGTTGCTCTGCGGCCTCGTCTTCGATGCGGCCCCACCCTGGTGCGGCGTCTATAGATGCGCCGTGGCCGATATCCCCTATTCGTGATGCTCGCTGGGGTTGGGGCCCGGGGCCGTTTCGATGTGGCATGCTTTCCCTGGATGTAGCTGCTCCTGGCGCCATTGGGTTGCGTCTCGGTCGCCGCTCGTACATGTGGCGCCACGCTACGCGGGGTGGTGCCGGCTGTGGTTTCTGGGTCATCCTCGTCGGACTTGTTGGCCCTGGAGCTCGCGTTTGGTCGTGGTTGGCCTGGGTCTGCGCCAGTTGTTGGCAGAGGTCCCGTAACCTTTTTATCTCCCCGTGGAGCAACTGATTCTCGACGCGTAGGAGTTTGACCTCGGTTGGGGACTCCTGGCACCTGCCTTGTCTGGGGCTGCCCATGGCTATTGCTTGGTCTCCGGCCGCGTAGATGCGTTGTCGGACGTTGCGGGACGTGGAGGGTCTATTAGGCTCGTTGGGTTCCCCAGAAGGGTGATGCGACTTGGTCGTTGTGGAGTGGGCTTCTCGGAAGCGCTGAACGGCGTTCTTCAAGATCGCGATGCTCTCGGGGCCGCTTGGTGGTGGCAGTGTTGGAGTTGGTGCTCGTGGAGTTGCTGTGTCTCCTTGGCGTGTTGGCCCGGCATTGGCGTGGAGCGTCTGGCATGCCTCGATGATGGCCTGCGGTGGTCCTGCTTCGCTGGTGGGGCCGCTGGATTGTTGTTGTCCGGTGCCGCTCGAGGGCCCTGCATCGCGGTCCGATTTGGTTGGTTGGGTGTGCGATGGCAAAGGGGGCTCGGTAGACGCAGACGGTTTGGCATGGTGTGATGTCCCTGGCGGCGACGCGTCTCTAGGGTGTCCTTCGTGACCACCTTCTGCCTCTAGAGGCTGTGCGTCGTCCGCTCGGGCGACGTTCGGGTTGCTGTTCCTAAGGGGTTACGCTATTTCCCTATCCCAGCCCTACCTATAGGTACGACTTACATTCTGGAGCTAAAGCTAAGGTACTATGCTGTTATTACAATGGTTGGCGTATGACTATTTACGTAGAGTAGGTTCCGGTCTTACTGTGATCGTAAACGCGGCTGCCCCTTGCGGGGCGAGGACGTTAGGACAGCGCACTTCCCTAAGTGGTCCTCATGAACTCGCGTGTGGGAGGGCTCGTCCGCCCGGGTCGTCTTCTTCTGCGATGTCTTCGTGGTTGTCATTATCGTGGCGTTCATGGAATACCTTGAGATCCGCCAGCCCGGCGGTTCGTCGTTGTCGTCCGTTGGGTTGCTGCAGGCGTACTATGGTCGGGGGGAGGAACTTTATTACCCGATATGGGCCCGCGTACTTCGGTGCCAGTTTCGCACCGAAATGGTATAAACTCACCTGGTCCTTTGATGCCTGTTGTGTGTTTTGGCTCACCACCTTGAAGATCTCCTGCAGTCTCGTAACTTTGTCAGGCGGCGTTTCTGTAGTTTCGCCCAATCGTGGGGTGGTCTCCTCGTATAGGGCTCCTGGTAACCGTGGCTTACGTCCCAGTACGATGAAAGCTGGGCTGAAGCCTGTGGTGGTGGAAGCGCTACTGTTGATAGCCAGGCTGAGTTCGGGAAGCAGGTCGACCCAGGTTCGTTGATCTCCATTGATGTACTGTGCAATCATTATCTGGATTGTCCTGTTGGCACGCTCGGTGGGGTTTTGTTGTAGGGTTTAAGGTGCTGTGTGTTCCAATTCGATGCCGGCTAATTTGCAGAAATTTCGGAACGAGCGACTTGTGAACTGCGTCCCATTGTCACAGACGAATTTCCTGGGGATGCCAAACCTACCCAGAATTCGTTCTCGGAATGCCTTTTCTAGGAGTGCTGTCGTAGCCTTGTGGAGTGGAATCAATTCTACCCATTTGCTGAAAGCGTCGAAGAACACCAAGAGCATGGTGTTCCCGTGCTTGGACCGAGGCTCACCTTGGCTCACATTGAATCGCTGGCAACTAACACATCGTTGGACGTAGCGCGCGACATCTCGATAAAGTCCAGGCCAGTAGTACCGCTGGGTGATTCGCGTGGCTGTTTTTCTGATTCCTAAGTGTCCTGCTGTTGGGTGATCGTGGCATTCCTCTAACACTCGTTGCCGATGGACCTTGGCAACGCACAATTTCCACTGAATGGGGTCCTCCTCGATCGATCTGCTGCTTGTCTGTTTGTAGATCTGCCCGTTTTCCACGATGAACTCCGGATGCTTCTCTGGCTGGTCCTGGATGCGTTTGTGTAGCCGTCTGAGCCATGGGCAGGTGTTCTTCTCTTCGTCAGTGCGCTGTAGCACCTCCACTGGCTGTCGTGAGAGGGTGTCGGCCACGATGTTCTGGCTTCCACGTCGGTAATGGATGTCGAACTGGTATTGTTGCAGTTCTAGTGCCGATGGAGCGATGCGGCCTGTGGGATTATCGATGGAGTCTAACCATTTTAATGCGAGATGGTCCGTGATCACATCAAAATGGTAGCCCTCCAGGAAGCAGCGAAGTTTTCGAATGGTCCAGACTATAGCCAGACACTCCTTCTCGGTGGCGGAGTAGTTTGTGCTTGTGTCAGTTTTTCCTTGAGAGTTTCAAACGCCATCTGTTGCTCCTCGGACCAGACCCACTTCTGGTCTTTCTTCAAAAGGATCGTCATGGGCTGGGCCATGGTTGCGAAGTTAGGGACAAAACGTCGATACCATGAGGCCATTCCAATGCAACGTCGTAGCTCCTTACACGTGGTGGGTGGGGTTAACTTCTGGACCGCGATGACCTTTCCTGGATCGGTGTGAATGCCTTGTTCGCTAATAACGTGCCCGAGGTATACCAGACTCTTCCTGAAGAAGCTGCATTTGTTCCGGTTCAGCCTGAGGTTGGCTTCCCGCAGTCTACGGAAGACCTCTCGCAAGTTCTTGATGTGTTCATCCAGGCTTGCTCCGATAATGATGATGTCGTCTAAGTACGCGAAGGCGTACGGCTCCATGTGAGGTCCAATGACGCTGTCCAGGGCCCGTTGAAAGGTCGCTGGTGCTGAGTGGAGGCCAAACGGCATGACCTTCCAGTGGAAGAGGCCTCGGCCCGGGACTGTGAAGGCGGTGGCTTCTCTGCTGCTTTCGGCTACCGGGATCTGCCAGTATCCGTTCATCAGGTCCAGCGTCGAAATATAGCATGCGTTGCGGAGCCTTTCCAGTATGTGATTGATGCGTGGTAGAGGGTAGGCATCTGGTACCGATCGGGTATTTAATAGTCCACGCCCATTCGCATCTCTCCCGACTTCTTCCCTACCAGTAAGATGGATGCGCTGTGGGGGCTCTAGGATGGCTCGATCCTACCGTCTTGAAGTAGTTCTGTCACTTGGGCATCGATGATCTTCTGCATGGCTGGATTCTTTGTGAAGTAGCGTTGCTTCACGGGCTTGTCGTCCCGCATGGTGATGGTGTGCTCGGCGATCTGCGATATCCCATTCAATCCTTCGAATTTCTCCAGTTCATCCTCCAAGAATTTGGCTGCTTCGGGTGTGGGAGATGGCGCTGGGTCCGGATCTGCCTGCCAGGGTGAGAGTTCTTCCAGCTCCATGGCTGTTACGGCGGCCAGAATTGCGCAGTCGTAGCCATCCTCATCGATTCGTCGGAAGGGGTTCTTTTCTCGTGCCATGTCCACGTCGCGTGTGCGGAATGGGTTTTTCTCTCGTGCTGTGGCTGCGTCCGCTAGTGTTTCCAAGTCATAGCTTTGTCCGTCTGGAGTCCTGCGCTTACGTGGCGACCTGTCTTGTTGGGTCTCTGCGCTTGTAGTCCCCGTTCCGTTGGGGCGTAGTGTCGGGGTTTTGCGTTTCATGCCGGTGATGGGTATTGTCTCATTGAGTTTGGAGGGTGGGTTCTTGATTCGATGGACCATGGGAGGGCATCTCTGTCAAGGTTCCTGCAAGTGCTTGGGTCGACGAGGCCAAGGTTCCTGTCCCGCTCTGTTGTGCTGCAGAGGACGCATTGGTCGATGAGACGTATGAGCTTGTAACGGCCAAAGTCTCTGCCTGGTGTCATTGCGTTGTAGGAAGTGCTTGGGTCGACGAGGTGCGTTCGCTCGTCTCGGCCAAGGTTCCTGGGTGTTATCGTTGCTGTGGGTCTGAGCTATGGACCGTAGATCTGGTCATGGTTAGATCTATAGGTCTATAGGGCTCATGGTCGTGTTGTGTTTGGGTCCCCGCCGTGTAGTGCTAAGGTCGTCTGGTGCCGTTTGCGGCCCTTGGCTTTCTGGATTGGGCTGGCCGTATGTTCGGAATTGGTGGTCGGGGACAGGGGGACGGTTGAGGTTTGACTTTAGATGCTGAGGGGCTCGGCGAACGCCCCTGGGTTCAGTGCCGCCGTGATGATGGAAGGGTCTTGCCTCAATTTCAACTGAAGGTACGCTCGGCCACAGTGGATCCTTGCTTGGATACCACACAGGAAGTCGAGGCCTAGGATGAGGTCGTCTAATACGGTGGGCAATATAAATAGGGTTACCTGGGTTTCCCTTTGGTCGAGGCGCGCATTCGCTGTAATCGCTAGAGTGATGTCCTTCCGTGTTCCGTCCGCTAGGCTGATCCAGTCCTCACCTCTCGTCGATTCTTTGCCATTCCCAGTTCCTCGGCCACTCGTTGGCTAACGAACGATCGGGTTGCTCCAGTGTCGAGGGTGGCTGAGAAGGCTCTCCCGTCGATAGTAACCAGAGCGGCGATCCTTCCCCCAATCATACTTAATGGGTGGGGGACTCCGGGTCCCGGGTGTGAGTCTCCTTCCGTGTCCCGGTCGAACGGAGACCTGATCCGTTTCCCGACTGGGCCTTTCGGCAGCAGTAGATGGTTTCTGATATTTCGGCGTCCACATTCCCAGCAGAAAAGTTTCCGTCGGTTGGTACATCCATCACTGAAATGTCCTTCCTCTTCGCAGTTCCGGCATGCTCGGCTCACGTCGATTGGCCGCTCCTCTTCCTGAGTGATTACCCGACTAATGCCGTTGGATGCTCCGCTGGTCTCTTTGGTGGGGTTCCGTGGTGTTGTGGTTTCGTTACCGGGGAATGCTCGGGGTCGGTTGGCTCGTCCGGCCTCATTGCCACGAGGGGAATCTCGGTTTCGTGCTGTTTCGTAGGCTGAGATGAGCTGCGTTAGCTCAGACAGAGTATGAAAGTCCTGCCTGCGTTTGTAGATTTGGTACTCCGGTCGGAGATTCTCGTATATCCGGTCCAATTCTTCTCCCGGGTGTATTTGGCGCGCTGCATCATCAACCGAAGGGCGATCATGTAGTCGCGGAAGGATTCTCTCAGCTTTTGTTCCCGTCTCCGGATGTTGTCCTCCAAGCGTTGGAAGTATCTGGGGGGCAGGAAAAAGTCCAGAAATTCCTTGCGGAAATCTGTTCAAGTCTGTCCCTGCATCTGGAAGGTTCGGAACTATCCTTCTGCATTTCCGATTAAGAGTCCTTAGACGGCGCGCGGCAGCTGCTCTGGTCTTCCTCCGTAGGAATCGACTCTCTCTTCTAGCCTTTCGATGAATGCCAGTGGGTCGGCATGTCCGTCAAAGGTGAGTCCTCCCCCTGGCCGATGCATTTGTCGGTCATGAGTTGGATGGTTCCCCTCGAGGGCCGCTGGCTCATTTGCACTGGTTGGTGGTCGGTTTGCCTGAGGTCCGGGTCCTTCAGGCCGGTGGCGTGACTTGAGAGCGAATACCGGTTCCGGAAGGGTGGCTTGAGAGCGGCGGCTTGGTTGGGCCGACGGCTCGCTTGTGGCGTTGGAATGTCCGGTTGCCAAGATTCCGGCTGGTTGACTTGTGCTGGCCACATCGGATATAATTATCTTCAGGGGTCCTAGCGGTGGGTTTTGCTGCTGAATACCTTCGGGGATCGATGTATCGAGCGCTTTCTCCGCAGATCTGATGGGACTGGTTCCCGTCGTCCGAGAAGTACCTGATTGATCGGGTAGAGTGAGTCGCTGCGGCTTCACTTCCTTGCTGTCCTCCGCTCGGCTTTCTGGTTTTGGCGCAGCGGCGGGGCTGGGAATACTGCCGAAGTGGGCGTCCAGTTCGTCGATCCTTGCCTGTATGTCCTCGGGGTGGCCTTCACGGGTAATGAACGCGGCAACCCGAACGGGAGTTTTTCCAAGTTTCCGCCCTCATCGAGGCCGAATTCCCGGGCTAGGATCAGGAGATCCTCCTTGCGGCGGAAATATAACCACCGTGTGTTCATCATTCCTTTTGGTGTGGTATTTCCCAGCTCAGGGTTGAGTCTCTGAAGTTACGGAAGATTAGCGTTTCCTTGAGGTGGTGGGGCACCGGGATCTGTTGATCCTTGACGCGGGGCCTGCACTGCCCCGGCAGGTCGGTGATTATTTGTGAAGGTTTCGGGGCTACGTGACACTGGGTCGGGCGCGGCACGCGGCTTGACATTCGGACTCAGGGGTCCTCAAGAAGGATATGTTTCGCAGTGAAGAGGTACCCGGCTCGGCACCGTAGGTCAAAGATCCTCGGTCAGGGTTTGGGTTACGGCGCGAGGACACGCGGCACGGCACCGTAGGTCAGGGATCCTTGCAAAGGATATGCTTTACAATGCACGGATACGCGGCGCGGCACCGTAGGTCAGGGATCCTCGGTGAGGATTTGGGCTACGGCGCGAGGATACGTGGCACGGTACTGTAGGTCAGGGATCCTTGAAAAGGATTTGGTTTACAGCGCGAGGGTTCACGGCACGGCACTGTAGGTCAGGGATCCTTGAAAAGGATTTGGTTTACAGCGCGACGATACACGGCACGGTAGTGGAGTCAGGGATCCTTCGTAAGGATATGTTTGTGGCTCACGGTTAATGGCTTGGTTCTCGCTGGATGTGCTGAGTGTCCCCTCCTGGGTTTGGGCTCAGACTTAAATCCTCCGCCGCCAAGCTTTTGCACAGAGGTTTCTGCCGTCAAGCTTTCCGAGCGGAGGGCTCGGCCGCCCGAGTGCAGCCCTCTCTCGATTCCGTCATCCCCGTCGTCGTGTCGCCACTGCCTCTGTCGGGGAGGCTGGGCGACCTCTCTTTGTCGTCGTGTAGCTTTCCCGCGCTGTCTCGCTGCCTGATCGTCGCTCGTTCTCGCTGTCGCCTTGTCACTTTGGCCTCTCTCACCGTGTGCACGGCAATGCACCGTTCCCGCTCTGCTTCTAGGCGGCCGTCGCTGTGGTCTGGCTGATGCCCACCGCTGCACGTGGGTACAGTTGCGAAAAATTTCGCGGCGTCACTTGCCGTCCCTATCGCACGTTCTGCAGCGATGGCGCGGTGGCCCCTGTTCAATGGCGCATTTGCCGTTGCTGCCTGACTGCTGTAACCGCGTGGCCCCGCTGGCGCCCCGTTTAGGCTCACGGCTTGCTGTTGCTGGGGGAGGGCAAAGAGCCAGCCTCAGCAGTATTTGAGCCAGAGTTTTTAGGTTGGTGCACTGCCGTTATTTGGTTCCCTTTCCTTTATGCTGCTGCTGGCTGTCCGCCCTTAAACTTGCGGCACAGCTTCGTGGCCGGGCCACGTGGCCACGTGGATCTGCTACTACCACGCTGCTTGTCTGACTGTACTCAGGCGGGGGTGTATGGTAGGCCCGGGGCCACGCAAGACGGGGGGGCATTTTCGGCCGTGGCTTTGAAATTTGGGTTTGGGTGGGCTCACAAATCTTGAGTCGGCGGGTGCCGACCACCTGTCCCTCGTTCTATGACCGCTTTTCCTCCTTTTTTTTCACTTACCCGCACTATTTTCCTCTCGATCCACTCTCAGGTCCCTGCTCGGGCGTCATCTGTAAGGAAGTTCCTGTCCCAGGACGGGGTACAGCCTCTCAGTCTGTCCAGGGCCCGATCTTCAATACAGCTAATTTGTATTTGCAGACCAAAGAGAGGGATCGGAGGGGCGCGTGTCAGGTGCGGGGCTCGCCCCGACCGAGGGAGGAGAAAACGTGTGCAAGGGATCGCGGGTGTGAGGGTCACCCGGCGACACACGTGGCCCACTTAGCGCAAGTAACGCTAGGTTAGGTTCGCCGGGGCGCGGAAGGGGTTCACCCTCCGCGGCTACTGGCCGAAGCGCAGGCGGTCTGGCTATGGCCGCCTGCGAGGAAAACACGTGTGGCGTGGCCGTGACCAGGGGGGAGGTAAGGTTTGCCCCGCGCCTCGTGGAACGTGCACCGTGGGCTCGGTGTACGTGGAGTGGGGCACGTGGTGTCGATTGTACCATCAACGGGGAAGAATAGGTTAATGGGGAAAACCAAAGAGTAGGGGGGAGAGTCAGGTTCGCAAATTCGTGGCGTCCGCGTAGAAAATTTGCTAGCTGGCGTCCCCAAGGAGGGGGGGGGATTCCTACGGGAGGAGTTTTCTACTAGGAGAGGGAGAGCTCAGTTCGTGGAAGCCGTGGCATCCGCGTACGACTCCACTGGCTGAATTCCCGGGCATGCAGAAGGAATTTGTACAATGACAGAGGGGAAGTGGGGAAAAAAATCGAGCGGTTGGTGTTGGCGGCGGTTCATGGCCAATAAATATATGTATTGTGAAAGTTCAATTGAAAGTCGCGGTAGTTTTCTTATTTCAATTCTTTATTGCTTGCCTGATTCGATTCCTATGCATGTATGCGTAAAAAAACTAATTCCCTACGTCGCACCTATCCTACTCTAACTCGCTTATGCGAGGCCAGCTTACCCTTGTTCCTCAACAGGTCTCTGTCCCTCCATCTGTCCTGCGGCTGCTGCTCCTCGCTGGTCCAGAAACCGTTCCAGCCTCTGCCCGCAGCTTCTGCCGCGACCCGGCGCTTTTGTCGCGTGCCATTTCGGCTTCTCTCGCTCTCTCTGGGTCGTGCGTGGGTGCTTTGGCGCAGCTTTCGCTCTCCTTGTTGTCTGCCTTGCCGGCCTCTGCTACTGTGTCTATGCGCCGACCGAATTTATTTCTGCCTTTTTCTTTTTTACTCATTAAGAGCTCACCAAATAAAAATATAAAATAAATAAAAAAAATAGGTGCTGAAAAAAAACGTCATTAAAAACAGTGCACATAAGTCATTTTACTAAGGTAGATTGCTTTTTTGTGTTTGGACGTAGATGTGTAATCCGTAATCGATTTTAAAGATTAATATTGCTTTTGTTATATTAAGTAGTGTCTGTGTTACAGTAGAATCGTGAGCTGGTTAGGCATTTTATAATGTTTAGTTTGTTAGAGAGTGCAGGGATGAGTACGTTAATTTGTGAGTTCCAATTGTATTTTTTATTGGTATTGTTGTTGCAGGTGACTACTCAATAGCAGTTTTGCTTTCTACATATGTGTAGGTATTGACATTTTGTTGGTGAGAGGGATGCTACTGAGTAGCTGCACCACTTTTCTATGCCTGTGAAGAGTGGTTGTAGGTTTAAATTTGTATTTTTGTTTTTGTTTAGGTTTAGGATTAAAATGAAGTCATCTGCATATGCGCTGAAGTTGATTTCTTTGTGTCGTGTTATAATATTGGCCATCTTGTTGAATGCCATTAGAAATAGTACTACAGATATGGGGGAGCCTTGTGGTTTTCCGTTTTTAAGAGGGTGGATAGAGGATGTGTTCTTTCCTGTTATAATTGTTATTTTTCTGTGTTTCATGAAATTTTGGATATATTTGATTATTTTTGGTCCGCATTTCCATTCCATTAGTTGTTCGGTTATTGAGTGTGTACCTACTCGATCAAAAGCTCTTGCAAAGTCAAGAGAGATGAGTGAGATATGTTTTTTTGAGTTAAGTGACTTCGTAATAAGATGGTCTACGAAATGTAGACTATCTGAAGTCGATTTTCCCTTCTTAAATCCGAATAGATTTGTGTGTTGAAGTTTGTTGAAAGTTAGAAACCACCACAATCTGTTTGCGATGATTTTGTCCAGGACTTTTCCAATGCAGCAGTTTAGGTAGATGGCTGTGTAGAAAGAAATATCTGTTTTATCCTTGTTTGGTTTCAGTATAGGTATGACGAGGCTTGTTTTGTACGACTGTGGAAAATAGTTGTTGAAGATTTGGTTGTAGTGGTTAATTACCCGGATTTGGATTGTTGGAGCGCTGTTTTTTAAAATGGGATAACAAATTCTGTCGAGACCTAGTGTTGAGCATTTTAGAGATTGTAATGCTATTTGAAATTCAGTTTTCGTTATGGTTTATTCTATTTCTTCTGCTGATGTGGGTATGGTGTAGTTGATGACTGCTTCCTTTTATTTGTGTGAATGGAAGTTTGTGCTAAATTTATTGTCTTTGGAGAGATCAGACCAGTGTTTTGCAAGTGTGTTGGGTATTTCCTTTGGGTTAGTTATGTTGTTCGGTGGGTTTGTTAGACAGTGCATTTGCTTTGTTGGATTTAGAATCTTCGCAGAATCTTCGTATGTTAGCCCAGATTGTATTTGTTGGCGTGTTGGTTTGAATGGTGGATGTAAATGAGTTTGTAGCTTCTCTTTTCCTTATTTTTATTTCCTTTTCAGAATGGCGTCAGCTTTCCTGTAGTTTATGATGTTTGCTTGTGTAATATCTCTGTTTAGAGTTTTCCGTGCCTTTTTCTTGTTTTGATAGAGGTTATTTAGGGTTTTGTTCCACCAAAGGACTTGTGGGTATGTTTGTTGGGTTTTGTTTGTGGTATGCTATGATGGGCGCTTTGTATTAATATTTGGTTGATTGTAGCGGCTTCTTTGTTGATGTTAGTGCTTGGGGGGTATGCGATATTGATTACGTTGGTAACATTTTGGAATTTTTCCCAGCTTGCTTCTTTGATTTTAAAGAGAGGTTTGATGTAGGTGCTGTGGGGTTCAGTAGGGAAAAGGGAGGTGAGGATCGGGAAGTGATCACTTCCGCAGAGGTCGTCAAAGACGTTCGAGGTTGCGAAGGGTATCAGGGAGAGGGAACAAAAGGTTAGGTCTATGTGGGTGAAGGTGTTGTGTGTTGTGAAATGTGTGGGGGATTTGTCATATAAAAGTGTAAGCTGAGATTGTTCTATGTATTTACCGATAGTTTTTCCACTTACGTTGGGAGACGGGGATCCCCAATTGGGTTGCCATCCGCTGAGATCTCCTGTTACTAATATTTTGTTGTTGTTGTTTATAACATTGTTGAGGTTGTTTCGTGAGATGGTTTTGTTGGGTGCAATATATATTGAGTAGATTGTACATTTTTGCTTAGATTTGATTTCGGCTGCTATTACTTCAAAGTCATCGTTTGTATTGATATGTGTATGTTGTATTGATATGTGGATTAGTGAAGCAACTCCGCCAAATCTGTTCGACGCTGTGTTTGAGATTAATTTGTAATTAATTGGTATGGGTAGATGGTTCGTATATTGTATGTGTGTTTCTTGGAGGGATATGATGTGTGGGGAATGTTTTCTAATAATGATGAGTAGTTGATTGTAGTTGTTTACATATCCTTTTATGTAATTAATTGGTATGGGTAGATGGTTCGTATATTGTATGTGTGTTTCTTGGAGGGATATGATGTGTGGGGAATGTTTTCTAATAATGATGAGTAGTTGATTGTAGTTGTTTACATATCCTTTTATGTTCCATTGTATTATTTTTGATGTTTATTGTTTAAATTTGTATAAAGTTTAACAATGTGCAGTTAAACTGTAGGGGGAAAAATTAAATGACAAGTGTGTATCCTACGAGACTTAGGCAAGATACAAAATAAACTTAAGATATAACTTAAAATTATTACAATAAGTTATTCATTAGGATAGATTTGACCATGTTAGAACTAGTATCAAAGGACGACAAATGAAAAAATTTGTTATAGTTTCGGCAAAAGCTACAGAAAGATTTCTGATCAGAGTAGTTAGAAAGACAGAGTTGAAGGTGGAGAGGAAAGTAATGCCTAATCGGACGGGATGGGACAGCATTACTAATAAGACTGATAAGGGCAGATGATTCAACCTCACCAGAGAGAAGCTTGTGGAGAAACAGAACCCCATGAAAGATCCTACGGGACTTAAGAGGTTGGAGGTTAATAAGACGAAGCCTTTCATAGGAAGGGAGATGTATCACAGGGTCCCAATTAAGTCCACGGAGTGCAAAGATGAGGAATTGTTTCTAAACGGATTCAAGCATATCTTGAAATTTTTGGTAATGAGGTGACCAGACACAGGAACCGTACTCCAACATAGACCGGACCAGAGAAGCATACAAAAGTTTAGTGGTGTAAGGGTCAGTAAATTCCTTACACCTTCTTTTGACAAATCCAAGAATTCCCTTGGCTTTATTTGAGATGGAGGAGATATGAGAAGTAAAAAAAAGATTTGGAACAAAGATAATGCCTAGGTCATTAACTTTGAACTGGCGTTCTAGGATAAAGCTAGTGATGGAGTAGTCAAATAGGTATGGCTTGCTGCGGTGGAAAGTGAAGATTTTACATTTTGATATGTTCAGTGGAAGAACGTTAATAAGGCACCAGTTATTAAGAGCGTGAAGATCCGATTGCAGAGATAACGGGGACGCAGGGTCATTATAGGAAAAAAATAGCTTAACATCGTCAGCGTACATGAGGACACGGGAGTGAGATAAGACTAGAGGAAGATCATAAATGAACAAATTAAATAACAGGGGGCCCAGATGGCTACCTTGAGGTACACCCGATGTAACAAGAACAGGTTTAGAGAAAGAGGAGTTAAAGCAGACATGCTGAGAACGATTACAAAGGTAAGAATTAGTCCAGTGGAGAAGATTAGTCGGAAACCCAAGGAGAGATAGTTTATGGATAAGGAGATTGTGATTAACTGAGTCAAAGGCTTTACTAAAGTCAGTGTAAACTACATCAGTTTGGCACTGATTAGCAAATCCAGTAGTTACGAAGGAGAAGAATTCAAGGAGCTTAGAAGTAACTGAGCGACGTTTTACAATTCAGTGATGGGATTCCTAGGACAAGGAACTACAAAAGTGCTGCAGCTGAGAGGTAATGATTTTTTCAAAGAGTTTCGGAATGGCAGATAAATTAGATATGTAATGGAAAGGGTGAAGAAGGCCACCAATGTGCTTTATGCATCAAAGAAAATTCTTAGCAGTACATGGGGCCTGTCACCTGCTCTAATGCATTGGATCTACATCTCGGTGGTGCGACCAAGTCTGCTGAATGGAGTCTTGGTGTGGTAACAAGGTACCGAAAAGAAAATATACTATAAGCTCATGGCAAGAACTCAGCGACTGGCTCCGCTCTGTAACACAGGGCGCTGAGGCAGCCCAGCGCCTGATTCCATCGGGAAACATATCGCCACAAGGATATGGGCTCAGCTTAATTGGCAAAGACATGATCAGTTCTACTGACAACACGACCCCCCAAACTTGCCTCGAAGTCAAAACAAACACATTTAGAGGTACGTAGACTGGAAAAGAGAACCGGACTAGACTAAACATCACAACACATATACAGACGGCTCCAAGATGGATGGAGTAGGAGCAGCCTTATACTGCACAAACCCTGAAATCAGGTTGTCATATAAGCTACCAGACCGATGCAGCAAATTCCAGACGGAAGGCTTCGCCATCAAGAAGGCAGCAGAGGTCGCTCAGCTTACAGATCGACCGCATTATTAAATAAGTCACATCAAAATGAATATTCCCTTAAGTTTCGCTAAAATTGGGTTCTACTGCGTCTTTAAAAACAAGAAATTTCGTAGCCGTTCATAATTTTTTCAGGAAGATTAGGGGTTGCGAATGTCACGGTTATTTCTCCGATTTTGGTTATTGTTAATAGTTTTGTAGCTTGTAGGGTTTTTTTTGTTTGTATTAGTAGTGTACCGGCTCTTGTTTGTTTTTACATGTTTTGACTGCTCTTCTGCAGATTTAGTCTATCGATTTTTTTATAAGGGAGTTTGGGTTTTTTGTAGAGTTTGTTTTTGTCGGCTGGGATCATTTTAAATCGCGTGGAGCGAGCCTCTGGTTATCGTTGTACGGGAACTATGCGTGTTTTGTTTGTGTAAATTCGTTTGTGTCTTCTTTGTGCGCTTGTTTGTTTGTCACAGAGTGCCGTTTGCTGATAAGCGTTTACTGCTACGGATGTTTGTTAATCGCTGTAATAGTTAAACGTCTTTGCTCATTAAGGTTTGGATTGCAACTGTCTAACAGTACATAAAATTGATATTTACGACGCGCAGAACATTTATTTTTATTTAATCACTGCACTTATCTAATTATAATAGATAATAAAGATATTTTTCACTAAATCACTGCAGTTTCTCTTCCAACTCTTTTGCGCACAATTGTAACAATGTAATGTAATAGCAAATAGCAAAACGAACAAAGAAAGAGAGTCTGGCCGACGCATGCGCTGAGGAGACAGAATGAAAAAACAAAATTCTTTTCTACTGCGCAAAAGCGGCAGAGCCGATCTGTTACAATACGCTCGGAAAAGAATGAAGCAAAGATAAAATAAAGGGCGAACTCGCCAAGCTGACATTGTCGATGACATTCGTCATCGCTCACTGCTGGTACTGCAGGGTTATTTCTTTAATGTATGAGTCTTTACATCATTTTAGGGGTAGTTTTTCTACACACACTTTTTGTGCGGGGCCTGCTTGCATTTCGAAAATATACCTACTTAGAAAAAAAAAAAAAATAAACGAGTTCAAAAACACCGCATCAATTTTTGTTGCGGTGCTTCAGTACTCACTATGAAAATGATATTGTACGAATGCGGTACACTAGTAGTTGCGGTGGACCGCTGCAGATCTCTGATTCATACATATTTATATGTCTTATTGTCCATCTTCATGGATGATTACTTTTTTATATGAGATACAGTATATAATTATATTATAAATTTAATATAATAATAAATTACCATACAATACAGACTATATACACACATGATAATAATAAGTACACCCATCTGGGTATGCTTTAACATGAGAGATTACAGTTGTATTCAATATTTTAAACTTAAAATTAGTTCTCACTTATTCTTTTTTTTTTCAATAACTTCTAGTGTTGGTATTAACAAATTAGCAAACTGCCTATTTATATTAGGTTTTTGCTTAATTAGTACTTACTAGTTATTATCCAGTGTATCCAGCTCTATTTCTGTCACCTTTGTAACTTTTTTATGTCATACTTAGAATAAGCGACTGGCAGGTTTCTATATGTGTCATATACAATTTTTAATCGCCCTCACATCATTCTTGCTTATTTGAAAATGAAAACGTAGCTTTTCTAAATATCCCCACAAGCTTTCGATTGAATATATGTTAAAAATTGCATCACAACCGATCATCGCGATCGGTTAGGTTAACGAGTCGCGCGTTATGCGGCAGCGCCCCTCGGTCGGTTGGGTGGGAGGAGGGCTGCGTTTCGGCCTGGGATTCGCGCGTAATAGCATTCGGCTGGTGTCCCATGGGCCACTTGATGGTGCAGTCATTGCACGTCAACGTCCAAACAAAAATTACACACTGCACTATGTGGAATTTTGCCACTTTTTGTGGCATTAATTAATAACTTCCAAACGAAACAATATTTTTTGGTTTGGTTTTTTGATATGAGTTTGTAATAGCAATAGAAAGTTATTTTGAAAAAATTGGCGTGGCAGAGTACCGTCTTCATGAGCGCCTAGATCTCAAAGGTAATAAGCAAGCTAGATCAAAGACAATATAAATATTAAGATAAACATCGCCCAAACAATTTCATTTCGCGAGTAGCTCGGATTTCTGTATATGCCTAAGTACGCGCTGTCTCGCTCGCAAGAAAAACACACGTATTTAAAAATAGAATGAGCTTGCATGTGTGAGTATACACAGAGCTGCAAGCACATACATATGTGTGCGTATTTTTGCCGAGCTGCCGATATCATGTATGACATAGATTAATTATTTTTGCATATGTACATTCCTTCACTATATTCGTTTATAGTACATTAAAAAAAATTATCATATAAAGGAAATACAAAATATTACTTTTTTTTATTATGAGCAAGCGTTTTCAAATAGTGTAGTCCCCAATAAATTCTAAAGTAATTGGTGTTTTCTTTCAGAGCAGCGTCGTCAAAAACCAATGCAAACAAGCAGTGAAATCTCAGCCTCATGTATAGGACGAGAGAGCGGTTCGCTCTCTGTCTCTCGGACTATATGTGTCTCTCTATATTTCGTTCAATTCCATTATGAATTCCAGACAGCAGAAATTCGCCTCAAAAATTTTGTATGGAGATGTGCATCTTACTATTTGGTGGTGCAGTTATTGCATATCAACGGCTAAACATATTGTCTTTGGCTAGATCAACCAAATCCAGACTAATGCGATATCACACTGTTACAAGCTTATTTCAAAATTTCGCTCCGCCTCTTGCGCCCACACAAAGGACTAAAATCTGTGACATGCACAATTTTAAAGAAACGAGAAAACTAAAAACGCAGAATCATAGGGAATGACCATATCTATCCAAGTGTTGAATCAGATCGGATCATAAGTATAGCCGCAATGAAGAAAACCATTTCGACAGGCATCGTTCCCTCTCGCTCTATCTCACACACCGGGGTAGGTGCTATGCCCATTCGTCCAGAGAGCGCATAAATCTCAGAGACTATAAGAGCTACAGCAACCAAACTACTACTACTATCCATGCTCCTCTGATATCCATTCAATACAATTGTATTTCAAAATTTTGCCACGCCCCCTTCCGCACCTACAAAGGACGAAAATCTGTGGCATGCTCAATTTTTAAGATGCGAGATAACTAAAAACGAAGAATAATAGAGAATGGCCATATCTATCAGAGTTTTGAATCTGGATCAGGTCGGATTATTATTATAGCCAGAAGGAACAAATGAAATTTCAGTGGCCTTCCAAGCGGTTACTCATTTTCTCTCTCTCTCACACACATCTCCACGAGTCATAGTTAAGACTTACATATGTAGATGTATAAATGTAGACAAAAAATATGTAAAAAAATAATGTAAACAAAAATGGAAAGGGTTCGACTTTATTTTTGTCTCTAAATTTCCTTTTTTTGCAATTATACAATTTTTTTGCGAACATATAATAAATGACATAAATCGTAGTCTCACATATATACTGACTGAGTGCCGGGTATAAAGTAGAGACGCGGCCCTAGCCGTGGCGTTCTCTCTCGTTTTCTTTGCATTCGCTTCAAAAAGCAAGGAACGATTGTTGGGCTATGAGACTAAAATGTGTACACACCCATTCAATACCTATGGATATGTCATTAATATCCATAATCATGGAGAATATATAAAAAAAATTTTCAGCTCATATTACTTTTTATATGTGATCATATGAATATATTATATGATATACCATAAAATTAAATATACATATGTATAGCCTTTATGTTTATACGACTTAATTATATACAAATATATATATTAAATCAAAATTATTTTCACCTTGAATACTCTCATGGACAATTATTTCAATGGGAGTCATGTATGAAATATATTATATATATATACATACATATGTATATCCGCTCATTATTTTCATATGTTCTATATTAAACAAAATTATCATCTAGAGCAGGGGTGCGCAGTGCCTATGCTCACGATGCACATTTGTTTTTGTTTTGCACATAGCATATGGGAAGTGTGTGATCTTACTCACTGGTAAGGTTTTTTTGCACATTGACAATTACACAAACAATTTTTCACTTTTCGCTTTGCGTCAACTTTCGTTGCTGGCAAAGCAACAACAATTTTATTGCTTCGTTTTGCTGTCCCTATCCCGAATATATTTTGTTGTTGTCTCTTCGTTTGCTGTACACTGAAAAACGAAAAAGTTCACTTCGTTGTAAACCATGAGACGCATTTGTTTATTTTTGAAGAAACATGTTCCTATTTTTTTCTGTGTACACATTGAAATAACAAAAAAGTGATCGTTACATGTGTGAGTGCGAATTACTTTATTTGTATTTGTGCGTGCACATCCATAAGACACCTTTGCGCATCCCTGATCTAGAGCTAATACAAAACAAGAGTTATTCTGATATTATAGGGCAAGTGTCTTCAAAACGTGTCGACGTGACAAGAGCCCAGAAATCCAAGAATTTTAAACGAATTGACAAATTCGTGAGAATATATGTGCACCCATATATTCAAATACGCTGAAACAAAACACGCCAAACGTTGCGTTCGGCCTGTGCCAGTGACGTCACTGGGGTGGCATCTGAAATGTAGTATTAATTTTTGGGCCAGATGGTAATTTTTATCGTTTTCGGCTCGGTCACACTGGATGGGACCCAATAGCACAGTCATTTTATGGAGCCGCTTTTTGTCGATTTGACGCCTATATGTGTTGTTTGCTTAGTGGTATAAGTTAACATAAATTAAAACTTTCATTATACATTTTTTTTATTCAGCAGTACAATAAAAAAAAATTAAGTTTGTTATTTCTTTACATGGAAAGCAGTTTTTGTCGTTATAAAAATCTATGCACATATACTTTTTTCTATGAGGTAAATCATATTTAGTAGAAAAAATATTCCGAATCAGTGTCAGGAAAATCCATTAAAAGCAAGCTTAGCGTTCACGTCTATAAAAACAGATGAAATTGAAGACCCATTGGACGATGAAGATATGAACGACTCAGAAGAAACCAATCGAACACTTATGATATCTTCCACAGTATTTAAACTGGAATTTTTTCTTATTGTATGTTTCCAAAGATTTTGTTCCTGGCTTCAGGAGCTTCCTCGGACGTTATACCAATCGGAAGGGAAAATGGTTTATGATTTCTGCTCCATCAAATTAAAATTATGTGACAATGTCATGTGTACCTGGTATGTCAAACATTTACCAACTCCGCCAGTGCCTTTTCTTTTTGACCGCTACACTTACCAGAATAAACTTGTTGTGAAACTTTATCGTTAATTGATTTGACCAATTTCTTGGTATCCTGAACCATTCCTGGCTTCATTCCTGAAGAATGAATGTGGCAGCGAGTTCAACTGGTCGGAGATGTATATGACATGAAAAGATGAAAGGAAATGTAAACAGAAATGTATAGCATTAAGAATGAAGAATAATAAAGAAGTACAGAAGCAATGCGCTAGACTCATCTGTTAATACTTCTATTCGTGTTTCTGCTGAGAGCGAAGCTTAAGAGCGAGAGAGAGGTTAGTCTCAGCCGAGTGTGGCGCGGCGGTGTTGTTGTCTCAGACAGAGAGAGAGAAAAGTTTAAAAGGGATTGCTGAAGGAGAGCAATTGAATGAGAGCAATTGATGCGGCTGAAGCGTACGCTGCCGGATGGTGCAAAGCAGCCGACATGATACTGTCAGAGCATCCTCTGGAGGGCAGTGCCCTGGTTATGTCGCTGAGCGGAGCCTTGGAAGGGAGCGGGTCGCAATGGCTTTCGCAAATCAGCTATACTGGCATAACTTGGCCGCAATTCAAAGAAATGTTCGTGCACCGCAATGACGACGCCGAGACACCAGCCGCCATCTTCTTGAACATTCTCAACGGACGGCCGAAAAGAGACGAGTGTTTGTCAGTATATGCGAGCCGACTAGTGATGTCATTGATGACAAAATTGAAGTTGATGAACATAGAAGAAATAGCGGTGTCTCTCGTATTGGCACACATGACTCAGATTGATACAAAACTGCAACGTTTACTGTTCACCACCAATATAATGAACAGAAATGAACTACAGCAGCAGTTGAAGGCGTATGCATACGGCAAGCGAGGCGAGCATCATGTTCCAGAACATTCGTTCAGTCCCGACTGTGGCAACCCTTACTGTGGCAACCTTGACATTAAATGCTGGAATGCCGTAAGAGGAAGGCAGAACAATCAAAGGCGAGTCAATCATACGGAAAACCGTTTGTGGGACGAGACTGGACTGGACATCTGTGCAGTAGTGGAGCCTAAAGGAGTTTTGTATCAGTCTGGTGAGCCCTTTCCATTCTTCTTTGACTCGGGTGCCAAGTGCTCTTTGATTAAGGAGAAGGTAGCACACAATCCAGCCGGAAAAACATTTAATAATTTAGTCGTTTTAAAAGGAATAGGCGAAAATGTTGTACGATGCAGTTTACAAATACTATCTACAATACAAATTGGTGAATTGAATCTGGAAATTATGTTTAATGTAGTAATGGATGAGCATTTGAAGCATGACAAAATGATTGGTCGTGAGATACTGAGTCTTGGCTTTGGCATTATGTTGGATGCTGATAAATTTAACACTTATAAAACTAAACAGATTAATATGTTAACTGACTAAACTATTACAAATTATGAAAATCTATTTGATGATAATGTAGAGTTAAATGTTAGTGATAAGTGTAAGCTTAAGAACATGCTTGATCTATACTCTGAAAATTTCATTGTTGGTATGCCAAGTAAGCGTGTCACGAGGGGAATTGGAAATTCGTTTAGTAAATGTCAATAAGACCGTTCATAGGCGTCCGTATCGGCTTGGCGTTGATGAAAAAGATTTAGTGAGAGTTAAAATCAAGGAAATGTTGGTGGCTAATTTAATACGTCCAAGTAATTCTCCATTCGCTAGTCCAATACTATTAATCAAGAAAAAAGATGGCAGTGATCGCCTATGCATCGATTATCGAGAACTGAATTCAAATACGGTAGCTGATAAATACCCTTTGGCACTGATATCAGATCAAATTGACAGATTGCGTGGGGGTAAATACTTCTCTTGCTTAGACATGGCCAGCGGGTTTTATCAAATTCCAATAGACGCAGAATCTGTAGAACGAACTATCTATGCCATTTGGGCTGAAAAATGTAAGCCCATTGGTCTAGCCTCTTTTCCAATGAATAGTTCTAATGGGCTGAACTTCGTTACCCTGTTTATTGTGCAATTCATGGCTAACTGCACTTCACTAAGTGCATCCTGCCAGGATCGTTCGCCTGTCTCTACCGCCGTTAACATACCTTTCAGAGTGCACATGACTCTCTCAACCTGGCCATTTGCTCTACTCGCACCTGTCGATATCAAATGTAACTCTATTTTATGCACTGAACAGAACTCTCGAAATTGTGCACAGGCAAAAATCCTACCTTGATCTGCAATGATACGATTCGGTACTCCAAAAAGCGATTTTGTAGACTTTACAGCCTTAATACAGTTTTCTGCATACAAATTCAAAGTATGATACAAGTAAACAAATGTAGTGAACGCATCAATTTGCACTATAATATATTCCTTTGTATCATTTTGACCAATATTTTATCAATATTCACAGTATGCAATGTTATTTCAACCTTCGGTATTGGATGCAATTCCATATGAACTTTGCCCGATGGAGGCTTTGAAAGTTTGCATGTATGCAATTCTCTACAAATTTTCGTACATACTTAGACATGTGTTCAAACCAATACTGTTCATAAACCTTATCCAACGTTTTCTGCCACCCCAAGTGCATTATTGCTTCATGGACATGATTTACCACCGACCACCTGAAGGCTCTCGGGATTACAGGTAGACACCGTGTTTTTCAGTTTCTCTGGATATTCCGATATAGAACTCCTTTTCTTAACTCATAAGTTCTCGCCAAATTCTCCTGCATATCCCCATCATTAAGCTGAGTTATGATTTTCTTTTAGCTTGGATCGCGCTGTTGCTCAGCAACTAGCCAGTTGTCTGTCACCTCAGTAAGGTCGATGCGAACCTCGGGCACCCTACTTATTGTCTCAGGTTCAGGGATAATCGGATTTCGGGACAAAAAATCTACGTGCGCCATGCGATTTCCATTGCGATACTCTACCATCAAGTCAAATGACTGTAAATACGCCCACCATCTATGCACTCTTGGCATTAGTTCAACTTTAGTACGACTTGCTTTCAACGAATTGCAAGTTTGTAAAGACTACAAACTTTCGACCATGCAGGTAATGTCTGAAATGTTTCACAGCGTTGTACACAGCCAGAGTCTCCAGTTCATAAGAATGATACTTAGATTCTGTGGCCGATGTACACTTGCTATAATATTCGACCACTATACGCTTGTAGTCTATCTTGTGCATGAGTATGGCACCATAGCCATCTGCACTTGCATCCGTATGCAGTTCAATGGGATATTGCGGATCAAAGCTAATCAAAACCGGATCATGAGTCAAAACTGAGATAATCTTCTGGCGAATTTCGCCTTGTTCAGCTTTCCAAACGAAACTGTTCGTTTTGGATGTCAACAGGTATAAGGGCTTTATCTGTTCAGAATACTGTGGGACAAACTTGCTATAAATTGTCTCAACTGCCTAACCGTCTTTGGTTCAGATAATTCCGCCAGCGCTCGTATTTTTCGCGGATTTGGTTACTACCGTCTTTAATCACGTAGCCAAGATATTCTATATCGGTTTTGAGAAATGCGCACTTTTTGATGTTGAATGAAAATTCTGCTTCCGATAGAACCTTTAACACAATTCCCAATCTCACAACGCTTCCTCTTTGGACCTCGCGACCATTACTAGGTCATCAATGTAAACAATTGCATAAGAATACGTTAAGTCGCCCAGGATTTAGGCCTAAAAAATTAAAAAAATAATTTAATTAATTTTTGTTAGTTTAGGTTTTTCGAAAATTATTATTTTGTTATATATTGTTATGCGTTACTGTATAGACTTTCAAGTAAAATTATTAAATTTGAAAAAAAAAACAATTTCACTGAAGAAAATTTTGAAAAATACAAAAAAAAATATGTCGTTTCTATTATCTTTTCCATCACTGTATATGGATGTGAGCTTACGATATATGTAATTTATTACATGTTCGCAGAAGGGACAAATTGAATTTTAGCCAAAAAAGAAAAACAAAATTAAGTCGAACCCTTTCCATTTTTGTTTGCATTTGTTTTTTACATCTGTCTTCTCTACATTTCCACATCTACATACATACTTCTTTGCTACGACTCGTGGAAATGTGTGCGATTAAGAGAGGGGATGAGTAAGCGCTTGGAAGGCGTTGCGTGGCCACTGAAATTTCATGTGTTCTTTCTGGCTATAATAATGGTCCGACCTGATCCAGATTTGGCAATCTGGTACATACGGTTATTTTCCATGATTTTGTGTTTTGGTTTTCTCGTATCTTAAAAATTGTAGATTCCACAGATTTTCGTTTTTTTTTGTGGGCGCGGAAGGGTGCGTGGCAAAATTTTGAAATACACTTGTACTAAAGTGATCTAACAGGAGCATGGATAAAGGGTTTGGTTGCTCTAGCTCTTATAGTCCCTGAGATCTAGTCGCTCATCTGGACGAATGGGCACAGCAACCACCCCTGTGTGTGAGAGAGAGCGAGAGGGAACGATGCATTTCGAAATGGTTTTCTTCATTGTGGCTATATTTCTGATCTGATCTCATCCAGATTCAACACTCTGATAGTCCTTTGTGTGGGTGCAAGAGGCGGGGCGAAATTTTGAAATACACTTGTAACAGTGTATCACATATATCATATCATGACAGGAGATTGGATGCAAAATTTGGTTGCTCTCGCTTTTATAGTCTCTGAGATATAGGCACTCATGAAGACGGACAGACGGACGGACAGACAAACATAGCTATATCGACTCGGCTATTGATGCTGATCAAGAATATATATACTTTATGGGGTCGGAAACGCTTCCTTCTGGGTGTTACACACATCCATTTTTTCAACAAATCTAAATACCCCTTTACTCTTCGAGTACCGGGTATAAAAATGACCACTTCAGTAAATTCGTAATAACTTTTTTTTATTCGAAGGAATCAATTTAGTTTCTTCACATACTGTGTTTATACTAGACCCATTTCATGAAATCATTTCATGCAATGGGGAAAAAAGTGTGTGTATAAATACCATTTCATGTATTCGTTAACACACGAAAGTTGACTATGAGTTCAGCCTATATTCATGAAATGGTGGCAAATCAGGTGGCGACGCCGCGCGAAAAAAGGAAATAAGGGACGACGAAACAAGAAAATTAATAGCTTTACAGGCTTAGCTTTACAAGTGCTCCATCCTCATCTTCCCAGTCCACCCATCCAAAAAACTAACTTCCCCTCTCTTAATCACCTACCAGAATGTTAGAGGCTTGCGTAGTAAGCTCAGCACTCTGTATCGGGATAGCGTCGCATTTGCATCCCATGTAATTGTGTTTACAGAGACCTGGTTAAAGCCGGAAATTCTTAGTTCTGAAGTTTTGGCAGGTCGGTACACAACCTTTAGAAATGACCGTTCGTCTCGACGTGCAGGTGGTGTTCTGATTGCAGTGGACTCTAACTTCACGTCGGAACATTTTACAGTCCAGATTCAACAAGAACTGGAATTCCTGTGTATAAAACTGATTCTTCCCGCTTTTTCAGTCTTTATTACATGCTCGTATATTCCACCATCTTCGGATATCGCAATTTATGAGCAGCACTTGTCCGCTTTAAGCGCTGTTTCTTCCTCGCTATCTGATAAAGATCATATGATAGTTCTTGGGGATTTCAATTTGCGAGGAACTGTTTGGTCTTCGGTAAACGAGTCTAATAACCTAGTGCCCATGTCACGACATGACTTTATAGACGGCTTACTCGACTTATCCCTGGCTCAAGTCAACCATGTGAAAAATTTCCTGGGTCGATTGCTTGATCTGTGCTTTGTAACGGATCCGACCATAGCGTTGTTAACCCGAGTCCCTCCGCTCACTATACCTGAAGACGCCTACCATCCTACACTTGAAGTGTCGCTCGATATAGGACCAACCGCATTGGATCGGTCGGGTAAGCTACCTCGATGTGTCCGCTGCTTTCGTAAAGCCGAATTTGCGAAGCTTAATAACCTCATTAGGGATTTTGATTGGTCCGCTTTGTATTTGTGCACTGACGTTACGATAGGCACAAACATTTTCTACGCTGCACTTGACTCACTTTTTGAGTCTTGTGTCCCTCTTTCCTGTCCTATTAGATCTGGTAAACCCCCTTGGTTTACCAAAGAGTTATCCAGTCTAAAAAACTTATTATCAAGACTTCACAAAATTTCAAGAAGTTGGATCTCCTTCTTCTCTCTCTCGCTATGTAATGGCTCGGTCAAACTTTTCGGTTCTTAATTCCCAGTGCTATAAGAACTACCTATCTCGATGCAAGATACGTTTTTCTCAGGACCCTAAGCAGTTTTACAGCTTCGTAAACAGTAAGCGTAAAACGTCCGCTCATCCATCCTCGCTATCATTTCTTAATACGTCGGTAAATACTGATCAGGCAATGGCTTTTCTTTTTGCCCAATTCTTTCAAACAACCTATTCACAGGAATGCTACTCCGGTCAGCCGCACCCATACGATTTACCCAGGTCGAACGGCACCTTCAGTTCCTTGTTAAATGAAAGCTCTCTGCTTCATGATCTCCGGAAAGTTAAGCCGGTGTTTTCACCGGGTCCGGACGGAGTTCCCGGCTGTGTACTTAGGTACTGTGCCGAGTCTCTGTGTGGACCGTTGCTTAAACGATTCAGCCTGTCCATAAACTATTCTAGCTTCCCCTCCATATGGAAGGAGTCGTTCATATTTCCTCTCCATAAGAAAGGTAGTAAGTCTGACGCGAAGAACTACAGAGGTATATCCAAGTTATCCGCAATTCCTGAAGTCTTTGAGAAAATTTTAACTCCGCACCTGCAGCATCTTTGCAGATCACTTATATCTCCTGCCCAGCATGGATTTATAAGGCGGAGATCAACAACCACGAATTTATTGGAGTTCACCTCCTTCATCATTAAAGGCTTCCAAGGTAATCTACAGACGGATGTCATTTACACAGATTTCAGTAAAGCATTCGACTCTGTAAGCCACTTTCTCCTAGCACAAAAACTTGACCTTTTAGGATTTCCACCCAATCTCTTGAGATGGATTTCTAGCTACCTTTGTTCCAGATCCCAAAGAGTCCTCTTCAAAAACTACCTATCTTCACCAGTTATGGTTACTTCGGGCGTACCACAGGGCAGCCATCTAGGCCCCCTACTCTTTACACTCTTTATTAATGACCTGCCTTCGGTATTAACATACTCTCGAGTACTTATGTATGCGGATGATGTTAAACTGTGTATCCAGTTCAAGGATAACTTATCTCACTCCAGGTTGCAATCCGATCTTAATAGCTTTCAGTCATGGTGTTGTGCAAATTTGTTATACCTTAATGCTTCGAAATGTAAAGTAATGACATTTCATCGCTCCAGCGCCTTTCTGGCTCCTTACACACTAGGCGGGGGTTCTCTCGAGAGAATTACCCTAGTTGATGATCTTGGTGTTCTTTTCGATCCCAAGTTAAAGTTTTCTGAACACATTTCTACCATGGTAAATAAGGCCATGGGCGTGCTTGGGTTTCTACAGAGGTGGTCAAAGGAATTTGACGACCCCTGTATAACAAAGACTCTCTATATATCGCCTGTTCGTCCGATTTTAGAATATGGTTCTTGTATATGGTGCCCTCAGTACAAAGTACACCAGGACCGTATGGAATCAGTACAGAAAAACTTTTTAATTTTCGCTCTACGCGGCCTCAACTGGGATGCGAGTGTGAGACTGCCGTCTTACTCTAGTAGATCGCTTTTAATAAACCTTCCATCCTTAGTTAACCGTAGAAAAATGCTTGGTGTGATTTTTGTGCACAACTTGATCAAGGGTGACGTAGATAGCCCTGACTTGTTGAGCCGCATAAACTTCACGATTCCTATTAGAATTACTAGAAATTATACCCCTCTATTCCTTCCGATTTGTAGATCGAATTATTCCTTGCATGAATCTTTTAGAGTTTTATGCTCGGATTATAATTCCCTCTACCATATCATATCGGCAACTAATTTCCTACCTCACTATTGTAGTTGTTGAGTACGATAGTTTTAATGCATGCTTAATTCCTTTAGTAAGATTAGTTATAATTTTCCTCGAATAGTATTCTAGTCTAACATCTATCTTTCCTGCATGATCGCGATCGGTTCGGTTAACGAGTCGCGCGTTTTGCGGCAGCGCCCCTCGGTCGGTTGGGTGGGAGGAGGGCTGCGTTTCGGCCTGGGATTCGCGCGTAACAGCATTCGGCTGGAGTCCCATGGGCCACTTGATGGTGCAGACATTGCACGTCAACGTCCAAACAAAAGCTTTACAATTTTTACAAAAAGCCCAAAAACGCTATATTAGAGGTTTCAAACCATATTTATTCGAAAACGTGACGTATTGGTAAGTTTCGTCTTCGTATTCGCCTTGGCTCAATTAGTATGCATATGTATACGTTTTTCTTCAACTTCTCAGCATTCTTCCTTTATGACAGTTTGAGTTTTATTTTTGATCGAATATCGATACTCGGTTCGTTTATTAGTGTTCTTGCCGAGAGTTAGAAGGAATAAAGAAACTGAGACTTAGAGCCTAAGTGGCCGATAGATAAGATATTGAAAAATAATAAATACCTGTTGAAGTCTCAACTTACTTTACTTACATCGCTGTTGGTTTTTCTGAACTATTTCATTCTCTTTATTGATTTCATGTATTATATTCTACTAAAAAACCTACAATTACAAGTTTATCTGATTTCTACTTGCAAACATTGCCTTCCTCGTTTGCAGAAGTATTAAGATCACTGTTGTTGCAAATTTCTCCAGACGATCCGCTTACATTTGCGACATATAATGCAGGGTCGATTACTTTCGGTATGGGTTTTATTTCGGTACCAAGTTCCTTTTCAATCCGATGAAGATCAAATCTATCCTCGTAAGTTATTAGATTTATAGCAATTCCTAAAAAAAAAAAAAGGAAATTTGAAGAAAAAAATTAGTTTTTTAAGTAAATGGGTTGATTAAAAATGTAATCACTAAATGCAACGGCGTTATTAAAGCCGACATTAACGCCATTCAAAATTCTGCAGTCGGAAAAGCTCTAGTAGCACATAATTCTGAACCGCGGTCGAACCTTGGCCGAGTCAAGCCTCTTCTCCATCTTGAGATCCTTTTGAGAAGCGGTTAAAATCTGCGTCAATGAAGCCGATCACTATTGGTCTCCGGGTTCACGGACGGGCACGTTGTCTTGCTCCTCGTCTTGGCATTATGGCTTGAGATCTTCCCAGAATCTAATCGCTTAACCCACACCTGACACAAATGTAACAAAAATTGTGTTACCAGGCGGGCTGAGCAGATTTCCCTACCAGGTTGGGGAGGCGGAAATTCGAGGAAGGCAGCAGTTAAGATCGAGTTCAGGTTAAGATCGTATTCCGTAAATATAACGCACTTATGATTTTAAGAATTTTGCCGGTTTATTCTTGCACTAAGCCCTTTTTTTTTTTTGCTAGTTTTTCTTATTCGCAATGTGCTTCTCCTTCTTCATTTCTTCTTCAAAGGTCAAAGTCCATAGGCGTATCGAGATGGAACCAAACTATCGATAAGCCTAGCCGCCAAACTCTAACGCGCCAAACTTCAAATATGAGTTTTCGTATTTACAAATCGCGAAGGCATATTTTATTAGCGAATCAAGCAAGGCATTATCGCGTCTTATAATGGATAGTCAATGGTAGCCAATGCACTTACGTGACAGAGAACTTAGTCAATCATCTAAATCTTCGAGTAATACGAAAAGGGGAAACTAGAATCTAATCATTTGGCGAATCAAAAAAAACAGGCGCTTGATGCAATTAAATCGTGTGTTTGTAAAAATGCAGATCCAATATTCTGACGAAACCAGTTTTTTACCTACTTCAGTTCTTAACGCTTAATGCTATAAAAGCTACTTATCTCGATGCAAGATCAGCTTTTTTCAGGACCCTAAACAGTTTTACAGCTTCGTAAACAGTAAGCGTAGAACGTCCGCACACAAATTCTCGCAATCATTCCTTATCACGTCGGCAAATAATGATCAGGCAATATATAAGTATAAGTTTTAGAAAGATACTCTTCCAAATGATTTATATACCTTAAGTAACTAGCGCAAGTGTAGCTGCAGCTACAAAGTGTTTGAGTACGATTTATAGCTGCACTTATCAAATTTCGAGAAATGCAAAGTTCAATACAACCAGATGTAAGATACATTAGTACTGTGAAAAAAAGCACTACCTCTGAAAAAAGCATTAAAAAAATGACCGATTTCAAAAATTCTTAAAAAAAAAAACAATTGATTGAAAATTATTAAATCCCCGAATTTATCAGAAAAAGCCATTTTTGGCCGCAGCGGAAAACAATTTTCAATTTTGTCGAGTAGTTTAATCATTTAATATGCCCCTTGGAACCAATTGTCTAAGGAAGCGCAGATCACAATCAAAACTACATATGTCTGATTGTGGCGTCAAAGTCGGTTTTATTGCTAAACCAATAAAGCGCCACCGAAATACCGTCACAAACTTTTTAAAAAAAATCCGCTTAAATATACTCAGAACAACCGTAAAGGGGCTGTTCCTAAGGTTGATGAGCGCACTAAGTGGCACTAAAACGATGAGCTGTGCGAAAATTAAAGCACAGTTAAGCCTGCCAATAACTCGGCAGTGAGTGCAACAAATTTGCAAAAAGGATTTAAATCTCCGGTATGAGGCAAAGGTGGCAATACCGAAACTATTGCAACGACATAAAATGGCCAGTCTTTCTTTTTATGAAAAATGTAAGTTTTGGGACAGAGAATTTTTATTTTTTTTAGCGATGAGAAAAAGTTTACTTAGATGTCCCGGAAACCAGAAGTATTGGCGAGGCCCAAGGCATCCCCGTCAGACTCTCCACAGACGCAACCATGGTGGTGCTCACTCATCATCTGGGCTGCCTTTAACTCCCTTGGAAAGTCTCGAATATGTTTTGTACCAGGTCGAATGAATGCAGAGATTTATACGAATCTCCTCCAAACAGTTCCATAGCGAGGATTGGATGTTCCAGCAGGAAAACGCTCCTATACTTGTTACACGGTACAAATTTGTACAAATAAGCACTCATTGCAAAGGTTATATATGGCAACATTTTGGCAATAATGATTTTATGTTTGGCTAAATAGTTTTTAAGCTAAATCCAATAAGGCGAAGTTATTTGGTTTATTTTTTTAAAATATGGGCGTACGATAGGTCACTACATTCGAGGTTAAATAAAACAATGTACACGCCCAGAAAATCAGCTCTTCAACTTTTATTTGAAGAGTATGAATACTGCAAATTATTTAAAAACGAGGGGGAAGGTTGTGAGTGGATACCACAATTGACGTTATTCAGGTAAGAAAATGACGAAGTGGCAAATGATGTGAAAAATCATGAAAACGCTTATATTTATACTCGACGAACCTTTTAACAACGGTTCAACAACCGGCTCAGGTATTCGGTCGATAGTAATAGGAACAACACAAAACAATTCGTTTTCACAGAAAAACACACGAAAGAATAAATTACGCTGGAACTAGTACAGCTGATCCACTTTGACAGCCGAAATGACAGTTGGCAATGATATTCTCTACCATGTATCTAATTCACGCAAAACTAGCCACCTCTATAATAACATAGCAAAGATAATGCGATATACCTATCTTACCACCTTACCTATTTTACCTCATTCTACTCTACTACTAATTTCCTTCCTCTTCTCAAATCACTAATACTCTCATACCTTTCTCGTAATTCGTAATTATAAGTGTTGTTGTCAGGCTCACAACATGCCTACCGAAAAGGAAAATCCACGGAAACGGCACTTCACGCAGTAGTCTTCGTGATAGAGAAATCTCTTCACCTAAAAGAATACTCCTTAATAGCCTTTCTCGATATCGAGGGAGCTTTCAACAATGTCGTGCCGGGTCCATTACGGAAGCGCTGACTGATCTGGCGGTGGACCGTCACTTGGTGATGCTCATCGATCAATTGCTCAGATGCAGGACGGTGACATCATCAATGGGACCGTCCACCCAGTCAAGGTATGTCAACCGCAAGGTGGTGTCCTGTCTCCTCTTCTATGGAAGAGCAGTCAACAAGATCCTATGTGACCTGGAGGTGGGGGGGCTGCAAAGTTGTGGCATACGCGGAAGACGTTGCGGTTATCGGGGAAATACCCGCAAACACTCTGCGACCTAATGACCTAATGAATGGACGGAATCTCGAGGTCTGGGAGTTAACCCCTCGATAACGGAACTTGTGTTATTTACAAATAAATATAAGACTCCGCCTCTCAACCCCCCCTCACTAAACGGTGACAGGCTCTCCTTCAGCGACAGTGCCAGTTACTTAGGGTTGGTAATTGACAAGAAGCTAAACTGGAACCTGAACACAAAAGACAGAGTAAAAAAGGCTACGATAGACCTCTATACATGCAAAAAAGCTATTGGCTTAAAGTGGGGTATGAACGCAACCATAGTCCAATGGATATATCTAGCAATCGTTAGACCTATACTACTCTATGGAGTTACAGTGTGGTGGCCGGCCCTATCAAAAAGGACGATCACCAAACAAAAAGCAAAGTTCAAAGAACTGCTGCCTTAAGCATCAGTGGAGCTCTTCGCACCACACCGAATGATGCGCTAAATGCCATCCTATGCCTCCAGAGCCTCGACCTGGCAGGAAAAGAGCGTGCAGAAATGGCAGCAATACGTCCGAGAGACTCTGAGCTCCACAGCTCATGGGTCACTCATCAATACTGAATAGCGGTACCGTTCCCACAAAAACGGACTACGGCGTTCCAAGGTAACACACAGACACCCCCTTCAATATAATCATCCCCAAAAGAGACGAATGGCTCGAGGGACATCCAATCCCACAAAGGGCCATAAACATCTTCACAGATGGATCGAAGCTGGATAACAAAGTCGGAGGAGGAATCTAGTCCGAACAGCTAAACATACGGCACTCCTTCAGGCTTCCAGATCACTGCAGCGTCTTCCAGGCGGAGGTCATTGCAATCAGGGAAGCACTGAACTGCCTTCAGGAAGTTACCATCATGGTAACCAATGTAAACATATACAGCGATAGCCAAGCCGCGATCAAATCGCTAAATGCGATTTCCTCGAACTCGGCCACCGTGGCAGACTGCCGCAAATCAACCTTATATGGGTCCCGGGTCATCGGGACTAGAGATGGGCACGGGACTTAATTTCAAGGCCCGGCAAGCCCGAAGCCCGCAGCACATATTTTAAGGCCCGGCCCGGCCCGGTCAAGTCCCCAAAAAATTAACAAAATTAGTATTCATTTTTCTCAATCAAAAAGTATAACTATATATAAAAAAAACGTATATACAGTTTTAATATTCATTCATTTTTTCTTAATCTAAAAGTCAAAGTATGATATTTATCTTAATATATATAAATGAGAAGAGAAATGAAAGGAGAACTATATTAAAAAGCGGAATTGATTACATATTTTTATGTAAAAAAATTAACATGTCTAGGTTTTCACTTTTTAGTCTAGTTCTCCTTTTATTTAATAATTTTCCAGAAGTGGAAAAAAGACGCTCGCTTGTTGCAGAACGTGCGGGTATGCATAAAACATTTTGCGCCAATTTTTGCAAAAGTTTGAGGTCGTTGGCATTTTTCCAAAACTTTAAAATGTCCTTTTCTTGGGTGATTATATTTAAATATTTATCAATTCTCTAAAAAATTCAAAAATTGAAAATTCTGAATTCTTGTGTCTAGCTTTACGGGCCTGACGGGCTTTTTTTTCTAAGGCCCGGCTGTGCGACCCATATAACGATTTTTGACGAAGCTGTAGAGATGAGGAAGAAGAAGAGACGGTGGAGCACATGTTCTGCTCCTGTCCAGCTGTCAGCAGAAGAAGGCTACAACATATAGGCTCGCCCTTCATAGCAGATATTTCAGAAATGTCCATAATCTGTCCAAGGAAGATAGCTAACTTTATAAGAGCAGCCGGATGGGATAATTTCTGGCATTAAGGTCTCACGACGCGGAAAGGGGAAAGATTCTCTTGCGGTATCACAACGGGCCGTAATCGACCTATGTGTGGTGGGCTCCTGGCGAGCCTGGCAACCGCTTCTACCTAACCTAACCTAACCTAGTTCCTTTAGTAAGATTAGTTCTCAACTGAGCATAATTCAACAGAAGGAATTCGAAATAGAGAGGTTCTGAAATTTTTAATGTTGCAGCGAATCGGACAACAAAATTCAAGTTGCTGAAATTGTTATTGCCTACGAGATATAAGAAAGTGAAGGTAATGCAGAATTTGTTCCTAATATATCCAGCGATAGGGTGGATATAGCGTCCAGTATACAGAGAAGACAAAGATACGGCAAAGATGCTCATAGTTTTCGACGCACGGATCAGCTTCTTTAAATTACCATTTCAATCCAGGTTACAATTTATTAAACGATTTGACTACAATTTTAATTAAATTTCGTTGCCAGAAAATTGCTATCGTGGCTGACATTGAAAAAGAATTTCCACAAATTGCAATTTGAAGAAGACGATCGAGATTTTCATAGATTTCTGTGGTAGCGCTCAACCCCAGAGATTAGAGGACTCTATCAAGAAATAGAGGAATATAGTATAGCACGAGTTACATTTGGAGTGACATTGAGCTCATTTCTCCTGGCGTCTACGATTCCGCAGCAACTCCAGAGGCAGACTCCTGAGTGTGAGTTTCTACGAAAATAATTGTATGTAGATGATTTAATCACAAGCGTAGAGTTTTAAGAACTTGAATCTGAGAAAGTGGAACATAAATACTCTTAAAGGAACGAATTGCAGGAAAACATCAAATACCACCAGTACAGCAAAAGGTACTTGGAAACAAATAGAATACGATCGAATAGAATAATAAAGACACTTGGCTTTGCTTTAGAAAAAGGTATATAAGTGCCCATTTTCAGTTATTTTGAAGTGAGATCACTTCACTTCACTAATTTTTTTAGGTTGTTCCATTTTTGCACTTCATAATGCAAAAGTAAAAAACACAAGAGTAGTGGTAAAAAATATAAATAAAAAATGTTATATATAAAAACATATTATATTTCGTAAAAAAAAACCCGGTTTTCTAAAAGATGTTTGGTTTTAAATTATTGCGAGTTATTAGTGCTGGTAATTTTAGATGTAATATAATAATTAATTAACCCAATTTTTTTAGGTTGTTCCATATTTGCACTTCATAATGTAAAATTAAATGAGGGGGAACGTTGTACCCGGTACTCAGTCAGTATATATGTGAGCCTACGATTTATGTAATTTATTAGCCAATGAATTCAATTTAAAAAATATTAAATCGAACCCTTTCGTCGATTTTTATATGTACTAGGTATATTAGGGTTCTGGTTATCGCAAATCGCAAAAATGGCGAATTGACTGACATATAGCAAGCGAGAGGAAACGTTGTGAGCCGCGTCTACGGCCACGGCTCTACTTTATACTCGGTACTCAGTCAGTATATATGTATGTGAGCTTACGATATATGTAATTTATTACAAGTTCGCAAAAGGGACAAATCTAATTTTAGCTAAGAGAGAACAAACAAAATTAAGTCGAACCTTTTCGGAGATTTTTATCTATGAAATGTTTCCATTTTTCCATTTTTGTTTACATACGTTTTTTACATCTGTCTTTTCTACATGTCTACATCTACTTCCTACATATACATACACGGCTGTGTGCGAGAGAGAGAGGGAATGAGTCTGCGCTTGGAAGGCCACTGAAATTTCATTTGTTCCTTCTGGCTATACGAATGATCCGAACTGATCCAGATTCAATACTCTGATAGATATGGTCATTTCCTATGATTCTGCTCTTTTGGTTTTCCCGTATCTTCAAAATTGTAGATTTTCGTCCTTTGTGGGGGCAGAAGGGGGAGTGGCCAAATTTTGAAACAAACTCGTCTCGGTTTGATATCAGAGGAGCTTGGGCATAAAATTTGGTTGATCTAGCTCTTATAGTCTCTGAGATCAAGGCGTCAAAAAATTCGATCAGGCATAGCACCCACCCCGGTGTGTGAGAGAGAGCGAGAGGGAACGATGCATTTCGAAATGTTTTTATACCCGGTACTCGAAGAGTAAAGGGGTATATTAGATTTGTGCAAAAAATTAATGTGTGTAACACCCAGAAGGAAGCGTTTCCGACCCCATAAAGTATATGTATTCTTGATCAGCATCAATAGCCGAGTCGATATAACTATGTCTGTCTGTCCGTCCGTCTGTCCGTCCGTCCGTCCGTCCGTCTGTCCGTCTTCATTAGCGCCTATAGCTCAAAGACTATAAAAGCTAGAGGAACACAATTTTGTATCCAGACTCCTGTCCTAACGCAAAATCGTAGAGAATGGCAATATCTATCAGAGTGTTGAATCTGGATCAGATCGACTCATAAATATAGCCACAATGAAGAAAACCATTTTGAAATGCATCGTTCCCTCTCGCTCTCTCTCACACACAGGGTTGGGCGCTGTGCCCATTCGTCCAGATGAGCGCCTAGATCTCAGAGACTATAAGAGCTAGAGCAACCAAACTTTCTATCCATGCTCCTGTGATATCACGTCAGTACAAGTGTATTTCAAAATTTGGCCACGCCCCCTTCCGCCCCCACAAAAGACGAAAATCTACAATTTTGAAGATACGGGAAAACCAAAAACGGAGAATCATAGAAAATGACCATATCTATCAGAGTATTGGATCTGGATCAGATCGGACCATAAATATAGTCAGAAGGAACAAATGAAATTTCAGTGGCCTTCCAAGCGCAGACTCATTCCCTCTCTCTCTCGCACACAGCCGTGTATGTATATGTAGGAAGTAGATTTAGACATGTAGAAAAGACAGATGTAAAAAACGTATGTAAACAAAAATGGAAACATCTAATATATATAAATCACCGAAAAGGTTGACTTAATTTGTTGTTGTCTTTTTTGGCTAAAACTAAATTTATCCCTTTTGCGAACATGTAATAATGTAATTTATTACAAGCTCACATACATATATACTGACTGAGTACCGGGTATAAAGTAGAGAGAGTAGAGTACAGAGACCTGGTTAAAGCCGGAAATTCTTAGTTCTGAAGTTTTGGCAGGTCGGTACACAACCTTTAGAAATGACCGTTCGTCTCGACGTGCAGGTGGTGTTCTGATTGCAGTGGACTCTAACTTCACGTCGGAACATTTTACAGTCCAGATTCAACAAGAACTGGAATTCCTGTGTATAAAACTGATTCTTCCCGCTTTTTCAGTCTTTATTACATGCTCGTATATTCCACCATCTTCGGATATCGCAATTTATGAGCAGCACTTGTCCGCTTTAAGCGCTGTTCCCCCTCGTTTTTTATTGTGAATATATTTATGATCCCATCTGATTCAGATTCAACACTCTGATAGATATGGTTATTGTCTATGATTCTGCGTTTTTAGTTTTCTCATATCTTTAAAATTTTGCATGCCATTTTAGTCTTTTTTGTGGGCGGAAGGGGGCGGGGCGAAATTTTGAAATACACTTGTAACAGTGGGATAAGACAGTAGTCTCGATACAAAATAAGGTTTCTCTAGCTTTTACAGTCTCTGACGGACGGACGGACAGACAGACATAGCTATATCGACTTGGCTATTGATGCTGATCAAGAATATATATACTTTATGGGGTCGGAAACGCTTCCTTCTGGGTGTTACACACATCCATTTTTCAACAAATCTAAATACCCCTTTAATCTTCGAGTACCGGGTATAAAAATGACCACTTCAGTAAATTCGTAATAACTTTTTTTTATTCGAAGGAATCAATTTAGTTTCTTCACATACTGTGTTTATACTAGACCCATTTCATGAAATCATTTCATGCAATGGGGAAAAAAGTGTGTGTATAAATACCATTTCATGTATTCGTTAACACACGAAAGTTGACTATGAGTTCAGCCTAAATTCATGAAATGGTGGCAAATCAGGTGGCGACGCCGCGCGAAAAAAGGAAATAAGGGACGACGAAACAAGAAAATTAATAGCTTTACAGGCTTAGCTTTACAAGTGCTCCATCCTCATCTTCCCAGTCCACCCATCCAAAAAACTAACTTCCCCTCTCTTAATCACCTACCAGAATGTTAGAGGCTTGCGTAGTAAGCTCAGCACTCTGTATCGGGATAGCGTCGCATTTGCATCCCATGTAATTGTGTTTACAGAGACCTGGTTAAAGCCGGAAATTCTTAGTTCTGAAGTTTTGGCAGGTCGGTACACAACCTTTAGAAATGACCGTTCGTCTCGACGTGCAGGTGGTGTTCTGATTGCAGTGGACTCTAACTTCACGTCGGAACATTTTACAGTCCAGATTCAACAAGAACTGGAATTCCTGTGTATAAAACTGATTCTTCCCGCTTTTTCAGTCTTTATTACATGCTCGTATATTCCACCATCTTCGGATATCGCAATTTATGAGCAGCACTTGTCCGCTTTAAGCGCTGTTTCTTCCTCGCTATCTGATAAAGATCATATGATAGTTCTTGGGGATTTCAATTTGCGAGGAACTGTTTGGTCTTCGGTAAACGAGTCTAATAACCTAGTGCCCATGTCACGACATGACTTTATAGACGGCTTACTCGACTTATCCCTGGCTCAAGTCAACCATGTGAAAAATTTCCTGGGTCGATTGCTTGATCTGTGCTTTGTAACGGATCCGACCATAGCGTTGTTAACCCGAGTCCCTCCGCTCACTATACCTGAAGACGCCTACCATCCTACACTTGAAGTGTCGCTCGATATAGGACCAACCGCATTGGATCGGTCGGGTAAGCTACCTCGATGTGTCCGCTGCTTTCGTAAAGCCGAATTTGCGAAGCTTAATAACCTCATTAGGGATTTTGATTGGTCCGCTTTGTATTTGTGCACTGACGTTACGATAGGCACAAACATTTTCTACGCTGCACTTGACTCACTTTTTGAGTCTTGTGTCCCGCTTTCCTGTCCTATTAGATCTGGTAAACCCCCTTGGTTTACCAAAGAGTTATCCAGTCTAAAAAACTTATCAAGACTTCACAAAAAATTTCAAGAAGTTGGATCTCCTTCTTCTCTCTCTCGCTATGTAATGGCTCGGTCAAACTTTTCGGTTCTTAATTCCCAGTGCTATAAGAACTACCTATCTCGATGCAAGATACGTTTTTCTCAGGACCTTAAGCAGTTTTACAGCTTCGTAAACAGTAAGCGTAAAACGTCCGCTCATCCATCCTCGCTATCATTTCTTAATACGTCGGTAAATACTGATCAGGCAATGGCTTTTCTTTTTGCCCAATTCTTTCAAACAACCTATTCACAGGAATGCTACTCCGGTCAGCCGCACCCATACGATTTACCCAGGTCGAACGGCACCTTCAGTCCCTTGCTAAATGAAAGCTCTCTGCTTCATGATCTCCGGAAAGTTAAGCCGGTGTTTTCACCGGGTCCGGACGGAGTTCCCGCCTGTGTACTTAGGTACTGCGCCGAGTCTCTGTGTGGACCGTTGCTTAAACGATTCAGCCTGTCCATAAACTATTCTAGCTTCCCCTCCATATGGAAGGAGTCCTTCATATTTCCTCTCCATAAGAAAGGTAGTAAGTCTGACGCGAAGAACTACAGAGGTATATCCAAGTTATCCGCAATTCCTGAAGTCTTTGAGAAAATTTTAACTCCGCACCTGCAGCATCTTTGCAGATCACTTATATCTCCTGCCCAGCATGGATTTATAAGGCGGAGATCAACAACCACGAATTTATTGGAGTTCACCTCCTTCATCATTAAAGGCTTCCAAGGTAATCTACAGACGGATGTCATTTACACAGATTTCAGTAAAGCATTCGACTCTGTAAGCCACTTTCTCCTAGCACAAAAACTTGACCTTTTAGGGTTTCCACCCAATCTCTTGAGATGGATTTTTAGCTACCTTTGTTCCAGATCCCAAAGAGTCCTCTTCAAAAACTCCCTATCTTCACCAGTTATGGTTACTTCGGGCGTACCACAGGGCAGCCATCTAGGCCCCCTACTCTTTACACTCTTTATTAATGACCTGCCTTCGGTATTAACATACTCTCGAGTACTTATGTATGCGGATGATGTTAAACTGTGTATCCAGTTCAAGGATAACTTATCTCACTCGAGGTTGCAATCCGATCTTAATAGCTTTCAGTCATGGTGTTGTGCAAATTTGTTATACCTTAATGCTTCGAAATGTAAAGTAATGACATTTCATCGCTCCAGCGCCTTTCTGGCTCCTTACACACTAGGCGGGGGTTCTCTCGAGAGAGTTACCCTAGTTGATGATCTTGGTGTTCTTTTCGATCCCAAGTTAAAGTTTTCTGAACACATTTCTACCATGGTAAATAAGGCCATGGGCGTGCTTGGGTTTATACAGAGGTGGTCAAAGGAATTTGACGACCCCTATATAACAAAGACTCTCTATATATCGCTTGTTCGTCCGATTTTAGAATATGGTTCTTGTATATGGTGCCCTCACCATGGGTAGAAGAGTTAGAAGGAATAAAGAAACTGAGACTTAGAGCCTAAGTGGCGGATAGATAAGATATTGAAAAATAATAAATACCTGTTGAAGTCTCAACTTACTTTACTTACATCGCTGTTGGTTTTTCTGAACTATTTCATTCTCTTTATTGATTTCATGTATTATATTCTACTAAAAAACCTACAATTACAAGTTTATCTGATTTCTATTTGCTAACATTGCCTTCCTCGTTTGCAGAAGTATTAAGATCACTGTTGTTGCAAATTTCTCCAGACGATCCGCTTACATTTGCGACATATAATGCAGGGTCGATTACTTTCGGTATGGGTTTTATTTCGGTACCAAGTTCCTTTTCAATCCGATGAAGATCAAATCTATCCTCGTAAGTTATTAGATTTATAGCAATTCCTAAAAAAAAAAAAAAAGGAAATTTGAAGAAAAAAATGAGTTTTTTAAGTAAATGGGTTGATTAAAAATGTAATCCCTAAATGCAACGGCGTTATTAAAGCCGACATTAACGCCATTCAAAATTCTGCAGTCGGAAAAGCTCTAGTAGCACATAATGCTGAGCTGAATATAATCAAGAAGGATACAATATAAATAAAATATAAAAACACAAGAAACATTTTTTTCTACTTTTCCTTACTTTTTAAAGCAAACATTTTGGAAAAAAAATTCGCAGAAATTAAAGCCGCGGTCGAACCTTGGCCGCTAGGAACGTCGGCCACTCCAATACACGCAGCATCGTTCGCTGGAACGAGTCAAGCCTCTTCTCCATCTTGAGATCCTTTTGAGAAGCGGTTAAAATCTGCGTCAATGAAGCCGATCACTATTGGTCTCCGGGTTCACGGACGGGCACGTTGTCTTGCTCCTCGTCTTGGCATTATGGCTTGAGATCTTCCCAGAATCTGATCGCTTAACCCACACCTGACACAAATGTAACAAAAATTGTGTTACCAGGCGGGCCGAGCAGATTTCCCTACCAGGTTGGGGAGGCGGAAATTCGAGGAAGGCAGCAGCTAAGATCGAGTTCAGGTTAAGATCGTATTCCGTAAATATAACGCACTTATGATTTTAAGAATTTTGCCGGTTTATTCTTGCACTAAGCCCTTTTTTTTTTTTTTTTGCTAGTTTTTCTTATTTGCAATGTGCTTCTCCTTCTTCATTTCTTCTTCAAAGGTCAAAGTCCATAGGCGGATCGAGATGGAACCAAACTATCGATAAGCCTAGCCGCCAAACTCTAACGCGCCAAACTTCAAATATGAGTTTTCGTATTTACAAATCGCGAAGGCATATTTTATTAGCGAATCAAGCAAGGCATTATCGCGTCTTATAATGGATAGTCAATGGTAGCCAATGCACTTACGTGACAGAGAACTTAGTCAATCATCTAAATCTTCGAGTAATACGAAAAGGGGAAACTAGAATCTAATCATTTGGCGAATCAAAAAAACAGGCGATTGATGCAATTAAATCGTGTGTTTGTAAAAATGCAGATCCAATATTCTGACGAAACCAGTTTTTTACCTACTTCAGTTCTTAACGCTTAATGCTATAAGAGCTTCTTATCTCGATGTAAGATCAGCTTTTTTCAGGACCCTAAACAGTTTTACAGCTTCGCAAACAGTAAGCGTAGAACGTCCGCACACAAATTCTCGCAATCATTCCTTATCACGTCGGCAAATAATGATCAGGCAATGTATAAGTTTTAGAAAGATACTCTTCCAAATGATTTATATATCTTAAGTGACTAGCGCAAGTGTAGCTGCAGCTACAAAGTGTTTGAGTACGATTTATAGCTGCACTTATCAAATTTCGAGAAATGCAAAGTTCAATACAACCAGATGTAAGATACATTAGTACTGTGAAAAAAGCACTACCTCTGAAAAAAGCATTAAAAAAATGACCGATTTCAAAAATTCTTCAAAAAAAAAAACAATTGATTGAAAATTATTAAATCCCCGAATTTATCAGAAAAAGCCATTTTTGGCCGCAGCGGAAAACAATTTTCAATTTTGTCGAGTAGTTTAATCATTTAATATGCCCCTTGGAACCAATTGTCTAAGGAAGCGCAGATCACAATCAAAACTACATATGTCTGATTGTGGCGTCAAAGTCGGTTTTATTGCTAAACCAATAAAGCGCCAACGAAATACCGTCACAAACTTTTTAAAAAAGTCCGCTTAAATATACTCAGAACAACCGTAAAGGGGCTGTTCCTAAGGTTGATGAGCGCACTAAGCGGCACTAAAACGATGAGCTGTGCCAAAATTAAAGCACAGTTAAGCCTGCCAATAACTCGGCAGTGAGTGCAACAAATTTGCAAAAAGGATTTAAATCTCCGGTATGAGGCAAAGGTGGCAATACCGAAACTATTGCAACGACATAAAATGGCCCGTCTTTCTTTTTATGAAAAATGTAAGTTTTGGGACAGAGAATTTTTATTTTTTTTTTAAGCGATGAGAAAAAGTTTACTTAGACGTCCCGGAAACCAGAAGTATTGGCGAGGCCCAAGGCATCCCCATCAGACTCTCCACAGACGCAACCGTGGTGGTGCTCACTCATCATCTGGGCTGCCTTTTACTCCCTTGGAAAGTCTCGAATATGTTTTGTACCAGGTCGAATGAATGCAGATTTATACGAATCTCTTCCGAACAGTTCCATAGCGAGGATTGGATGTTCCAGCAGGAAAACGCTCCTATACTTGTTACACGGTACAAATTTGTACAAATAAGCACTCATTGCAAAGGTTATATATGGCAACATTTTGGCAATAATGATTTTATGTTTGGCTAAATAGTTTTTAAGCTAAATCCAATAAGGCGAAGTTATTTGGTTTATTTTTTTAAAATATGGGCGTACGATAGGTCACTACATTCGAGGTTAAATAAAACAATGTACACGCCCAGAAAATCAGCTCTTCAACTTTTATTTGAAGAGTATGAATACTGCAAATTATTTAAAAACGAGGGGGAAGGTTGTGAGTGGATACCACAATTGACGGTATTCAGGTAAGAAAATGACGAAGTGGCAAATGATGTGAAAAATCATGAAAACGCTTATATTTATAATCGACGAACCTTTTAACAAAGGTTCAACAACCGGCTCAGGTATTCGGTCTATAGTAATAGGAACAACACAAAACAATTCGTTTTCACAGAAAAACACACGAAAGAATAAATTACGCTGGAACAGTTGGCAATGATATTCTCTACCATGTATCTAATTCACGCAAAACTAGCCACCTCTATAATAACATAGCAAAGATAATGCGATATACCTATCTTACCACCTTACCTATTTTACCTCATTCTACTCTACTACTAATTTCCTTCCTCTTCTCAAATCACTAAAACTCTCATACCTTTCTCGTAATTCGTAATTATAAGTGTTGTTGTCAGGCTCACAACATGCCTACCGAAAAGGAAAATCCACGGAAACGGCACTTCACGCAGTAGTCTTCGTGATAGAGAAATCTCTTCACCTAAAAGAATACTCCTTAATAGCCTTTCTCGATATCGAGGGAGCTTTCAACAATGTCGTGCCGGGTCCATTACGGAAGCGCTGACTGATCTGGCGGTGGACCGTCACTTGGTGATGCTCATCGATCAATTGCTCAGATGCAGGACGGTGACATCATCAATGGGACCGTCCACCCAGTCAAGGTATGTCAACCGCAAGGTGGTGTCCTGTCTCCTCTTCTATGGAAGAGCAGTCAACAAGATCCTATGTGACCTGGAGGTGGGGGGGCTGCAAAGTTGTGGCATACGCGGAAGACGTTGCGGTTATCGGGGAAATACCCGCAAACACTCTGCGACCTAATGACCTAATGAATGGACGGAATCTCGAGGTCTGGGAGTTAACCCCTCGATAACGGAACTTGTGTTATTTACAAATAAATATAAGACTCCGCTTCTCAACCCCCCCTCACTAAACGGTGGCAGGCTCTCCTTCAGCGACAGTGCCAGTTACTTAGGGTTGGTAATTGACAAGAAGCTAAACTGGAACCTGAACACAAAAGACAGAGTAAAAAAGGCTACGATAGACCTCTATACATGCAAAAAAGCTATTGGCTTAAAGTGGGGTATGAACGCAACCATAGTCCAATGGATATATCTAGCAATCGTTAGACCTATACTACTCTATGGAGTTACAGTGTGGTGGCCGGCCCTATCAAAAAGGACGATCACCAAACAAAAAGCAAAGTTCAAAGAACTGCTGCCTTAAGCATCAGTGGAGCTCTTCGCACCACACCGAATGATGCGCTAAATGCCATCCTATGCCTCCAGAGCCTCGACCTGGCAGGAAAAGAGCGTGCAGAAATGGCAGCAATACGTCCGAGAGACTCTGAGCTCCACAGCTCATGGGTCACTCATCAATACTGAATAGCGGTACCGTTCCCACAAAAACGGACTACGGCGTTCCAAGGTAACACACAGACACCCCCTTCAATATAATCATCCCCAAAAGAGACGAATGGCTCGAGGGACATCCAATCCCACAAAGGGCCATAAACATCTTCACAGATGGATCGAAGCTGGATAACAAAGTCGGAGGAGGAATCTACTCCGAACAGCTAAACATACGGCACTCCTTCAGGCTTCCAGATCACTGCAGCGTCTTCCAGGCGGAGGTCATTGCAATCAGGGAAGCACTGAACTGCCTTCAGGAAGTTACCATCATGGTAACCAATGTAAACATATACAGCGATAGCCAAGCCGCGATCAAATCGCTAAATGCGATTTCCTCGAACTCGGCCACCGTGGCAGACTGCCGCAAATCAACCTTATATGGGTCCCGGGTCATCGGGACTAGAGATGGGCACGGGACTTAATTTCAAGGCCCGGCAAGCCCGAAGCCCGCAGCACATATTTTAAGGCCCGGCCCGGCCCGGTCAAGTCCCCAAAAAATTAACAAAATTAGTATTCATTTTTCTTAATCAAAAAGTATAACTATATATAAAAAAAACGTATATACAGTTTTAATATTCATTCATTTTTTCTTAATCTAAAAGTCAAAGTATGATATTTATCTTAATATATATAAATGAGAAGAGAAATGAAAGGAGAACTATATTAAAAAGCGAAATTGATTACATATTTTTATGTAAAAAAATTAACATGTCTAGGTTTTCACTTTTTAGTCTAGTTCTCCTTTTATTTAATAATTTTCCAGAAGTGGAAAAAAGACGCTCGCTTGTTGCAGAACGTGCGGGTATGCATAAAACATTTTGCGCCAATTTTTGCAAAAGTTTGAGGTCGTTGGCATTTTTCCAAAACTTTAAAATGTCCTTTTCTTGGGTGATTATATTTAAACATTTATCAATTCTCTAAAAAATTCCAAAATTGAAAATTCTGAATTCTTGTGTCTAGCTTTACGGGCCTGACGGGCTTTTTTTTTCCAAGGCCCGGCTGTGCGACCCATATAACGATTTTTGACGAAGCTGTAGAGATGAGGAAGAAGAAGAGACGGTGGAGCACATTTTCTGCTCCTGTCCAGCTGTCAGCAGAAGAAGGCTACAACATATAGGCTCGCCCTTCATAGCAGATATTTCAGAAATGTCCATAATCTGTCCAAGGAAGATAGCTAACTTTATAAGAGCAGCCGGATGGGATAATTTCTGGCATTAAGGTCTCACGACGCGGAAAGGGGAAAGATCCTCTTGCGGTATCACAACGGGCCGTAATCGACCTATGTGTGGTGGGCTCATGGCGAGCCTGGCAACCGCTTCTACCTAACCTAACCTAACCTAGTTCCTTTAGTAAGATTAGTTCTCAACTGAGCATAATTCAACAGAAGGAATTCGAAATAGAGAGGTTCTGAAATTTTTAATGTTGCAGCGAATCGGACAACAAAATTCAAGTTGCTGAATTTGTTATTGCCTACGAGATATAAGAAAGTTAAGGTAATGCAGAATTTGTTCCTAATATATCCAGCGATAGGGTGGATATAGCGTCCAGTATACAGAGAAGACAAAGATACGGCAAAGATGCTAATAGTTTTCGACGCACGGATCAGCTTCTTTAAATTACCATTTCAATCCAGGTTACAATTTATTAAACGATTTGACTACAATTTTAATTAAATTTCGTTGCCAGAAAATTGCTATCGTGGCTGCCATTGAAAAAGAATTTCCACAAATTGCAATTTGAAGAAGACGATCGAGATTTTCATAGATTTCTGTAGTAGCGCTCAACCCCAGAGATTAGAGGACTCTATCAAGAAATAGAGGAATATAGTATAGCACGAGTTACATTTGGAGTGACATTGAGCTCATTTCTCCTGGCGTCTACGATTCCGCAGCAACTCCAGAGGCAGACTCCTGAGTGTGAGTTTCTACGAAAATAATTTTATGTAGATGATTTAATCACAAGCGTAGAGTTTTAAGAACTTGAATCTGAGAAAGTGGAACATAAATACTCTTAAAGGAACGAATTGCAGGAAAACATCAAATACCACCAGTACAGCAAAAGGTACTTGGAAACAAATAGAATACGATCGAATAGAATAATAAAGACACTTGGCTTTGCTTCAGAAAAAGGTATATAAGTGCCCATTTTCAGTTATTTTGAAGTGAGATCACTTCACTTCACTAATTTTTTTAGGTTGTTCCATATTTGCACTTCATAATGCAAATGTAAAAAACACAAGAGTAGTGGTAAAAAATATAAATAAAAAATGTTATATATAAAAACATATTATATTTCGTAAAAAAAAACCCGGTTTTCTAAAAGATGTTTGGTTTTAAATTATTGCGAGTTATTAGTGCTGGTAATTTTAGATGTAATATAATAATTAATTAACCCAATTTTTTTAGGTTGTTCCATATTTGCACTTCATAATGTAAAATTAAATGAGGGGGAACGTTGTACCCCGTACTCAGTCAGTATATATGTGAGCCTACGATTTATGTAATTTATTAGCCAATGGATTCAATTTAAAAAATATTAAATCGAACCCTTTCGTCGATTTTTATATGTACATGAATTGCACATAGCTGATAAATGCAAATTTGTATGAGCGGGAAACAAATATAAACATATTAGCTAATGTTTTGGGTTCATATTTATACATCGGAAATTTATTTTAGTATATCTTAATGTATGCAATTAATTTATTTCTAATGACACCTCAAATTTTACCCCATCCGAAAAAACCAAAACAGCAACAAATTGCGAGTTTCCTTTGACAGATAAAATATTGATATCAATAGTTAGCAAGGGGGGTTGACAAGTTACATGGGTAAAAAAAACGGAACACTTGATAAAACTCAATATTCATTATTTAAATAAATCAAATAATGGCAGCCCTGTCAACTGTTTACTAAATAGTAGTCTAATATTTTGTAAAAATGTGTACAGATACTCTACTCCGCAAATGTCGCCTACGCCTTAATTCTCGAATTTTTTTTTTCTTTGGGCTTGTTGTATGGCAACTACGAATACGAAAGACGTATTCAAACTAAAATATGCAAACTGATTGCCCAGAGAAAACAGCTGTTTTCATGAGAAAGTATCGCAAAAACATCACTATCGATAACAAAAAGCTGCGAAAACCAGAGTTCACCAATTTCAAATCGTACAAATTTGCGATAACCGGAGCAAAGCTGATTATCTGTTTCCATTTCTGTTTACATTTGTTTTTTACATCTATCTTATCTACATTTCTACATCTACATACGTGGAATCGTGGAAATGTGTGCGAGAGAGAGAGAGGATGAGTAAGCGCTTGGAAGGCATTGCGTGGCCACTGAAATTTTATTTGTTCCCTCTGGCTATAATAATCATCCGAACTGATCCAGACTCAACGCTCTGATAGATTTGGCCATTCTATTTTATTCTGCGTTTTTAGTTTTCTCGCATCTTAAAAATTGTGGATTCCCCAGATTTTCGTCCTTTGTGGAGGAGGAAGGGGGCGTGGCAAAATTTTGAAATACACTTGTATTGAAGTGATATCCCAGGAGCATAGTCTAATAGTCTCTCAGGTCTAAGCGCCCATCTGGACGAATGGGCACAGCAGACGGGGTCGCGTGTGAGAGAAAGCGAGAGGGAACGATACATTTCGAAATGTTTTTCTTCTTTGTGGCTATATTTATGATCTGATCTGATCCAGATTCGACACTTTGATAGATATGGTCATTCTCTATGATTCTGCGATAGAGAAGAAAATTTGTACATGGTTATTTTGAACTTTAGATTGTTAGATATTAGTATTACTCTTAGTTTAGAAGGGTTAACATCCATTTTAACTTGAATATTTAAATGGGACTTGTCTCATGATTCTCAGCATATTTTTCTCTAGATTTTTGGATATTTTTGGATTTTTGTCCAGGAGTTTCTTCTGGGGTCTTTTATTTTATTGCATTATCCATCATTACCTTGGAACACTCCAATGTTTCGTCAAGTTTCCAAAGTGAAAATTCTTTATTCTGGACGTTTTGCATGTCCATGTGTACCTGGACGTTGCAATGCACGTTCTTTACCATCCTAAGTATCTGAACTTTGGATGGAGCTTAAAACCAAACAACTCTTAGAAAACCGGTTCTCTTACGAAATATAATATGTTTTAAGTGTGTGTCCCTATTATTTTTCACAACTTAAAAAAAATTTTTTCACCACTTCTCTCGGGTTTTTTACTTTTACATTATGAAGGGCAAATATAAAACAACCTAAACACTTCAAAATAATTGAAAATAGCCATTTTATAGACCTTTTTCTGAAACAAAGCCAATTGTCCATATTATTATCCACATGACTGTAATTAAACAACAAAAAAATTACCAATATTACAAGAAAATTATTAAGACAAAACATTCTGAAGCGAAATAACTAACTAGGACAAATTCATTATATGTGTGTCAAAACTTGCAAAAAGCAAAACCAAAATTGTTTAACCATAAAAATATCTTAAATATAGCTCTCTTTGTTGTTCACCATCACTATCCGTCCTGGCATTGAATATACCAAGTTTTAGAGCATTTGGTTATCCAATCCAATTTTTCCTAAAAGAGGAATTTGGGAATCTTTAAAATAAGCCTTAGTCAGCTTTTGCGGCATAGATGGGTGCATTATCCTGCTGGAATATCCAGGTATCACCGAAATTATCCTCTCCAAATTGCACTTAACACAGTCTCCAATAACTCAACGTAATTTTGTGCATTCATTTTATGGGTTCTAAAACACATGGGAGTCTTTCCATTAAAGCCGAATGCAGCCCATATCATGCGAGACACTCCGTGCAAATTTCTGGACACGTCAACTTTTTTTGAGCTTCGCACATCGCGGTAATAAAAGCTGTACTGATGGCTACAAAACTGGCCAACTAAATTGAACTTTTTTTCGTCGTTAAAAATTATATTTTCCCATTCGGTATCTCAAAATGTATATTTGTTGGCAAACTGTAATCGAGCAGCTTTAAAATTTGTTTTAAGAGATAAATCACTCCGTATTTGGGATGCGATGATATTTTCATTGATCGCTAGATTTTTTATTCGTCTTTTGTTCCGGTTGTCAACCAATGGTGGACGACCAGAGCGGAGCTTTTTCCCATGATTTTCTGGGTTCTTTATCAATTTATCCACAGTGTTCTTATTTCTGCGAACCTTTTTTGCAATTTCGCGTATTGACATCCCCGAATCACACAGTGCCAAAATTCTTACACGCTCGATATCGGTTAAACCTCCGAAACTTTTCTTAACGAAAATATCAATTAGGAGTGGTCTGAACAGAATTCAATCTAAAAAGTTCAAGTTTTACGTGGTTAACTATTCGCAAATGAAAACAAACTAATCTGTCCCATTTCTTATTTCGTTCGCAAAAGTCCACTTTGTCTTCTATAAATAAACATAACGTGAAAACCCTCCGGTACTTTTTCGAAATTCTTTGCTTACCGCACAAGCACACTGTAAACGAAATATAGGAGGAAGAGAGAAAACGAAGAATTGCATCTTGCTTTTAATACAACGTGCCAATTATTTATTTCGCACACCTTACTCCAATTTCCTATGAAGACATTCAGTTAATCTAGGAATACCCTTCAGTAGCACACTATCATGGAGCAAACAAGTTTCAAAAGCAACAGGACGTACATATGGTCTGTTGCGATAACTACACTAGTCAACACAACATTTCCGCTGTAGCCAAAAGTGACTTTTTCTGATAGAATTCGGGATTTCTCATTTTTTAAAGAATTATGGTTTTTTTATGGTTTAGTTTTCTTTAAAACAATTTTTTAAATTTGGTATTTTTTTTCATTTTTTTTCCAGAGGTAGTGCTTCTATTCCATCTGGCTGTATTAAACTTTGCAGTTCTGAAAAGCTGAGAAATGCAACTATTAACCAGACCTCAACACTTTGTAGCTGCAGCTTGCCGCCTGGAAATTGATAATTCAAATTTGATAATTTTTGTGGTATTTTTTTTCGGACATTTTGACTTTGAAAACTCAGGAAAAGTCGAACAAAAATTATACTTAATAATTATAATTATAATACACCAAACTTAAAAAATTTGTTGTGGGATAATGAAAAGACATTGCAAATTTTAGTTTTTATTGTCATAAAAAAAGTTTATATTTTTTGTATGCCGAAATTTAAAATGGCGGCTGCTTTCGTCGACCTCTGCTTGAAAAAGATGGTCCCCGAACTTTAAGTCTGAAGCCTCTTTTAGTGAAATGAAATGACTCAAGAACCGATTTACCTATACCGCAAACTTATCCCTGCTATATCACAACGAACAAACACTTATTTACGCCCTCAAATTCAAACGCTTTGTTCGAAGAGGCAATTCTTCTTTAATGGAATCCGCCTAATCTTCCCCATAACTTTAAATCATTTAGGAGAGCAGCCCTACGCCGCGGCTCTACTTTATACCCGGTACTCAGTCAGTATATATGTATGTATGTGAGCTTGTTGTAATTTATTACATGTTCGCAAAAGGGACAATTTTAGCCAAAAAAGAAAAAAGTAATTAAGTCGAACCTTTTCGGAGATTTTTATCTATAGATGTTTCCATATTTGTTTACATACATTTTTTACATCTGCATTTTATACATGTCTTTATCTACTTCCTACATATACATACACGGCTGTGTGCGAGAGAGAGAGGGAATGAGTCTGCGCTTGGAAGGCCACTGAAATTTCATTTGTTCCTTCTGGCTATACGAATGATCCGAACTGATCCAGATTCAATACTCTGATAGATATGGTCATTTTCTATGATTCTGCGTTTTTGGTTTTCCCGTATCTTCAAAATTGTAGATTTTTATCTTTTGTGGGGGCGGAAGGGGGCGTGGCCAAATTTTGAAACAAACTCGTCTCGGTTTGATATCACAGGAGCTTGGATAGAAAGTTTGGCTGATCTAGCTCTTATAGTCTCTGAGAACTAGGCGTCAAAAGATTCGATCAGGCATAGCGCCTACCCCTGTGTGTGAGAGAGAGCGAGAGGGAACGATGCATTTCGAAATGGTTTTCTTCATTGTGGCTATATTTATGATTCGATCTGATCCAGATTCAACACTCTGATAGATATTGTCATTCTCTATGATTCTGCGTTTTTAGTTTTCTCGTATCTTTAAAATTGTGCATGCCACAGATTTTCGTTCTTGGAGTGGGCGGAAGGGGGCGGCGCGAAACTTTGAAATGCACTTGTAACAGTGTGATACTGGATTGAGGCTGGATACAAAATAGTGTTCCTCTAGCTTTTATAGTCTCTGAGCTATAGGCGCTAATGAAGACGGACGGACGGACGGACGGACGGACAGACAGACATAGCTATATCGACTTGGCTATTGATGCTGATCAAGAATATATATACTTTATGGGGTCGGAAACGCTTCCTTCTGGGTGTTACACACATCCATTTTTTCAACAAATCTAATATACCCCTTACTCTTCGAGTACCGGGTATAAAAAAAGAATGAAAAAAATGTTAATGTATAAGTATTAGTTTTAATAAGATACTCTCCCTGTTATTTTTTTAAACGTTTAAAGACCGAATTAATTTGTTAATTTTTTAAATATTAATTTGTCTGATGTTTAAAATCAGATAGAGCTTTGAAATATTTGTTAACTTAAACTCATATTTTAGGATGGTTACTTACCCAAATGACCGAACCGACCAGAACGCCCAATACGATGCAAATATGTCTCAGCCATTCGAGGAAAATCAAAGTTAATTACAACATTTACGGCCTGTACATCAATTCCTCGAGTAAATAAATCAGAGCAAACTAAATTCCTACAGAGACCTTGACGAAAGTCATGAAACACTCTGTTTCTATGTGCTTGTGCCATTTTTGCATGTATGTAATAGCAGCAATACCCAAGCTCTGTAATTTTTTTAGCTAATAACTCAACACGTTGCGTAGAGTTGCAAAATATTATAGATTGGTTAATTTGCAACTTTGAAAATAACGTGTTTAAACAGTGTACTTTTTGTCGTTCTTGAACAAATGCATAGTACTGAGTTACACCTTTTAACGTCAGTTCCTCCATAAGGTTTATTTCGTATGGCTCGCGTAAGTGCTTCTCCATAAAATTTTTCACAGTCAGTGGAAATGTTGCAGAAAATAGCAGTATCTGTGGATCCTTTGGCAATTTTAAGATAACATGATCCAGCATGCCTTGAAAATCAAGCGATAGTAGTTTATCGGCTTCATCCAAAACTAATATCCTGCAATGCGACATATCAGCAACTTTCTTATCCATCAAATCCAATATTCGTCCAGGAGTCGCAATAATTAATTGTACTGTAAATAAAAATGAAACCATTACTCGATAAAACACCTGCCATTTGGAACGTCGATTTTTAAAAGGTCTAGAATAGTTTTGCTAATACGCCAACAGTGTCGAAAACCCTTCGTTCTCCATATGTATCTATAATCTTCTTTAAACCAGACCTTTGTTCTCGGTACACATCTTATGTATCGTTATGAATAGCACCATTTGTTTGGTCCAAGTACCATTAACTAGTGGTAACTTATCAATAATATATTTGACACATTTATCTATACAGCCGTAGTCATATAAATAGCACAAACCAAAACAGAATGTTTCGATTGTTCATTTGGAATGCTGAATCGGCCTTTCGAATAAAAAGTTTTTTTTCGCAGAATTCTTTGTTTGATTCTCAATATTTCGGTAACGAATTGATGTAATTTATCGAAAATGTGCTAAAATGGGTCGTGGAAGGCATTGCTCAGTTAAAGAAAGGAAGATTATATTCATACTAAGTGAATCTGAAACGAGGGCTATGTTGTAAGCCGCAGCAAAGGCCGCGGCTCTACTTTATACCCGGTACTCCGTCAATATATACATGTAGGGATGTTAATTATAACATTGTTTATTGGTATTGAGTGTAATGAAGGTTTACAAGAGTTTTTTGCATCTCTCGCGTCGGCTGGCTCTCGCTGATGACCGCTCTCGCCATCAACTCTCTGCTCTCTCGCCATCGGGATAGGGGACGCGAGCTCACAGAAGGACCAGACTTCTTACATACATATGTGAGCCTACGATTTATGTAATTTATCATATAATATATATATATTAGATATTATCTTTTTACATTTGTTTTTTATATCTGTCTTCCTACATTTCTACATCTACTTACGTCTTTACTACGACTCGTGGAAATGTGTGCGAGAGAGAGAGATGGAGAGAGAAAGAGATGAGTAAACGCTTGGAATGCCACTGATATTTCATTTTTTCCTTCTGGCTATAATAATGATCCGACTTGATCTAGATTCAACACTCTGATAGATATGGACATTCTATTTTATTCTGCGTTTTTAGTTTTCTCGTATCTTAAAAATTGTGGATTCCCCAGATTTTCGTCCTTCGTGGGGGCGGAAGGAATCATGGCAAAATTTTTAAATACAGTTGTATTGAAGTGATATCACAGGAGCATGGATAGAAAGTTTGGTTGCTCTAGCTCTTATGGTCTCTGAGATCTAGGCGCTCATCTGTACGAACGGGCATAGCACCCAACCCTGTGTTTGAGAGAGCGAGAGGGAACGATGCTTTGAAATCGGGCAGGGCGAAATTTTGAAATAAACTTGTAACAGTGTGATAAGACATTAGTCTGGATACAAAATAAGGTTGCTCTAGCTTTTACAGTCTCTGACGGACGGACAGACAGAAATACTTATCGACTCGGCTATTAATGCTGATCAAGAATACATATACTGTATGGGGTCGGAAACGCTTCCTTCTGGGTGTTACACTTTTGGCACAAATCTAATATACCCCTATACTCTTCGATTACCGGGTATAAAAACACCTAATGTATAAGTACTGACTCAAAATGTTAATATATACAGTGGCGAGCATGCATGGATACATGCTCATCACTTTTCAGTTTGAACGCCTGTAAAATCTTCAAAAATTACTCATTCCAATCAATATTCTTTAATTATATGAAAACGAAATAGAACAATAATTTCCATTACAAGAGATCAGGTAAGTTCCTTAAAAGTTTTGTTATTCCGAAAGAAAAATAAGTGTATCTACTACAGCACGTTTTGAAATTTCTTAAATCATAAATTTTGTATTAATATTTGGTCCAAAGGCCCTTAGCTTTTATTGCACTATCAATGCGTTGGGGCACACTCTCGACTAAATTTTGAATGTCGAGATATCATACGCCACTCCGTCTGCACGTGCTGCCAAAGCTCATCCAATCTCTTTGGTGCAGATTCGTACTTTGCCAATAGTTTTTTAAGTAGAGCCCATCGAATTTCATCCCATTGAAAATCTTGGCTTTGAGCAGGCCACTGCATTAAGTGAAAATTCTGATTACTCAGCCAATTTTTCACGGTTTTGTTCTTGTGCTTCCGGTCTTGCTGTAAAGTGATCTCCGCAATGGGGTAGGCACATTTGTTTATAAAATTTGGAAAATAATTTACCAAAATATGAAAATAACATTCTTTTTTCATTATTCCATTGATTTTAACCAATGAGTCAACGTGTTCCACCAAATGGAGAAGCCATACACCATCAGGCATCCTCTTCCGTTCTGCAGTGTTGCCTTGACCTGATGCTTTTTTAGCTTTTCATTTGGGCGGTGCTAGTAGTACTCCTTTCCATCAGAATGAAAACGGTTTATTTTAGTCTTATTTGACCAAATTACCTTCTTCCAATCTTCCATGCTCCAGTTCTTGTGCTCCTTGCAAAATTTAAAATGGAGAAGCCATACACCACCAGGCTTCCTCTTCCGTTCTGCAGTGTTGCCTTGACCTGATGCTTTTTTAGCTTTTCATATGGACGGTGCCAGTAGTACTCCTTGCCATCAGAATGAAAACGGTTTTTTTTAGTCTTATTTGACCAAATTCCCTTCTTCCAATCTTCCATGCTCCAGTTCTTGTGCTCCTTGCAAAATTTAAAAGGCGCAGCGACGTTTTTCTCGGACAGAGCAGTTTTTTTCCCAATCTGTAAGTAGACGTGGTCGTGATTTTGACGTTACAGATACGACAAAATTTCGTCATTTTTAAACTTGTAGACTGCTTCCAAATACCAGTGCGGATTGGTTGTTTTTTGTCATTTTGAGTTAAATATGAGGTTTGGAAAAAAAAATTCGCAGATATTGGAATAAACATTTTTACTATTGCACAACTCAACCAAATTGAACTTTTTTTCCCTCTGTGGCCAAAAATTTTTTCAGAGGTAATGCGCTTCTTTTTTTCACATTTCTTATGTATCTTACAGTACCAGTACCAAAAAGCTGATAAATGCAGCTATAAATCGTACCCGAACTATGTGTACATGCAGCTTACCGTCTGGAAGTTATTAAGCTTTCAAACTTAAATTTTTATCATTTTTTGCGGTATTTTTTTTCGTAAATTTTTACTTTGAAAAAATGGTTGTTTTATTTCGTTTTAAAATAACTAAAGAATATTCAAAAACAAAAAAAGTCACAAGGATTGAGTCGTTTTAAAAGATTTTACGGGCATTCAAACTGAAAAGTGATGAGCATGTATCCATGCATGCTCGCCACTGTAAGTATTAGTTTTAAGAATATACTCTTCTAAAGGATATATACAACCTAAGTTACTAGCGCAATAAAAATAAGTTAATACTTGTAGCGTTGGGATATAGCATGAAATAAATTAAATTAAATTACGACTTTACGCTGTATGTTGCTGAAGGAACCTGCCCTACGTATGGTCCGGATGTATTTTATATTTGGCAAAAGGTCTTCCCAAAGAAAACAATTTTAAGCTTTATTATTTTGACTGCTGGTTTGCTTTCGTAAGCCTCCTGATTTCCTTGAAGGAAATGGGAATATTTGCCGCCGTAAAAATCGGGTAAGCAATAGCCAATTATTTTCAGATGGGGGTCTTTCGATATAAAATGTGAAGTAAAAAATAACATCATATGAATGAAATGGTTTGACAATAAGCCAGTTCATCTGATGTCTTCAAACGAAGACATCTTCGTTTAAAGCCCGTTGGGACATGTAAACGTTAGAATCCGAAGGATAAACTTTATATTGATCTTGCAAAGCCTGCGATTGTTGCTTCCTACAACGAACGAGGGGGAACATTGTGAGCCGCGTCTGGGGCTGCGGCTCTACTTTATACCCGATACTCAGCCAGTTTTTATGTGAGCTCATGTTTTCTGCAATTTATACAATATATTTTATATATCGTTTTGTATCGCAAAAGGAACAAATTGAATTTTGGACAAAAAAAATTGAAAAAATTAAGTCGAACCATTTTGGAGATTTTTATATACATATGTATTAGATGTTTCCATTTTTGTTTACATACGTTTTTTACATCTGTCTTTTCTACATGTCTAGTATCCTGTGATATCACACTGTTACAAGTGTATTTCAAAATTTCGCCCCGCCCCCTTCCGCCACAAAAAAGACTAAAATGGCATTCACAATTTTAAAGATATGAGAAAACTAAAAACGCAGAATCATAGACAATAACCATATCTATCAGAGTGTTGTAACACTGTGATATCACAGTGATATCACACTGTATCACACTTGTAACAGTGTGATATCACAGGATACTGGACACGAAATTTGGTTACTATAGCTTTTATAGTCTCAGAGCTATAGGCTCTATAGAATAGAACACTAAAGACAATAAAGCAAGAAATGAGCAAGTAGAGCGCTATTATGGAATACTCGTTAGAGCTTCCTCCCCTTTCCCCTCCTCAAATGGTTTCTCAATCTTGTTGAAGAGCATATATCCGGCAAGGACGGGGAACCATCAGAGGCGCAATGATTGGAACAACGATGGGTCTAATGAAGCCGTTGGAAAGCTAGCCGTATTACCCGTCGACCCTGGCTCAGTTAAAAGCCATGCTTTTACAACGGGGGGAGGATGTTCGTAGCAGAAAGACGCATACAGCCAGGTTCCGGGTTTCACATTCACATACATTTTTCATTTACTTTTGAATTCACATAAATTGGCGCTCTTACGCTGAAAATACAAACGATGTTTTACATTTCAAAACGTCAACCTTTTCCTATGTGAAATGAAAATTAAACGGATTTTTATACAACAAAACGAATCTTAATTGCAAAAGGAAAAATTAATTGCAAAAGGAAACGAGGGGGAACGTTGTGAGCCGCGTCTACGCCGCGGCTCTACTTTATACCCGGTACTCAGTCAGTATATATGTATGTGAGATTGTTGTAATTTATTACATGTTCGCACAAGGGAAAAATTTAATTTTAGTCAAAAGCGAAAAGAAAAAATTTAAGTCGAACCTTTTCGGAGATTTTCATCTATTAGATGTTTCCATATTTGTTTACATACTTTTTTACATCTGCCTTTTCTACATGTCCTTATCTACTTCCTACATATACATACACGGCTGTGTGCGAGAGAGAGAGGGAATGAGTCTACGCTTGGAAGGCCACTGAAATTTCATTTGTTCCTTCTGACTATATTTATGATCCGATCTGATAAAAATTCAATACTCTGATAGATATAGTCATTTTCTATGATTCTGCGTTTTTGGTTTTCCCGTATCTTCAAAATTGTAGATTTTCATCTTTTGTGGGGGCGGAAGGGGGCGTGGCCAAATTTTAAAACAAACTCGTCTCGGTTTGATATCACAGATATCAGATTCAACAATCTGATAGATATGCTCATTCTCTATGATTCTGCGTTTTTAGTTTTCTCGTATCTTTAAAATTGTGCATGCCACAGATTTTCGTCCTTGGATTGGGCGAGGGGGGCGGGGCGAAATTTTTAAATACGCTTGTAACAGTGCGATAGGACAGGAGTCTGGATACAAAATTGTGTTCCTCTAGCTTTTATGGTCTTTGAGCTATAGGCGCTAATGAAGACGGACAGACGGACAGATGGACGGACAGACAGACATAGCCATATCGACTCGGCTATTGATGCTGATCAAGAATATATATACTTTATGGGGTCGGAAACGCTTCCTTCTGGGTGTTACACACATTAATTTGTTTTGCACAAATCTAATATACCCCTTTACTCTTTGAGTACCGGGTATAAAAAAATAGATGACTTATTTGTCCATTCAAATAAATTTGACAACACTTCAAAATGATAAGTAAACGAATTGGTTGAAAAGGTTAAATGCAAAAGTAAATGAAACCCGAAACCTGCCTGATGATTGTCTTAAATGCCATAAATGCCATCGAGAAGAATTGTTTGGTTTTTTTTTTTTTTCTTTTTTTTTTTTTTTCTTAACAATGACTGTTGCTGTATTTGTATGCACATAAAAAATGCTTGGCTGCCAATGAGCAGCGTATGTACATATGTACATAAATACGTACAAGGTATAGAAAACAGAGTATGTATAGGTCATTCGAGTATGTAAAAAGGGAATATAGTATACATATAATGGTAGGGGTATAAGTATATAGAGATATGTAAGTGCGGGCAGTATCGGTGCTGGTGGTATGCTTTGTTCCATCAAGTTTGTTCATGCAATTGAAAATGCTTTTCAGACTTCCGCCGATCGCTGAAATATCTCGGCTTTCACGTATGTTGGTAAGTATAAATATTCGATAAATATATATATTTATGTGCGTATGTGGTATATGTTGGTGTAGGTATATGTGTGGCCCTTCTTCTTGGCAAGCAAAGGCGTTAAGTAAGGCACAAGCATTTGAGCCACTGAGATTACTTGGTAGTCGCTATTCCTTCTCATATTCGAGTAGATTATTTGAGGTCCATTTAGGATTGCTTCCGGCTGCATATCCTCTCCTAGTACAGCATTATGGCGGCCTGATGCTTGTCCTCACTTTCCGGCTCCAAGCGAAGCCGGCGATCGCGGTTCTCCCGGCGTCTGGCATAGAGAAGAATGGTTATGTTGAGCATCACCACAATGGTGGAGATCACGACCAAGTAGAAGCTGTAGCCCAGAGATGCCAGCCCAGTGCTATACCAGAGCTGCTGCTGGTGCTCGGTGAGAAGCACGTTGTGTATGAGATACTGGTAGAACTGCACTAGCCATGCAACAAAGGCCACAACCTGCGCTCCTGCGGCTGACATATTGGCAGTGAGGAGCAGAACCATAGTTCCTCCTCTTTTGGCTGCCGAGGCAGACTTTAGGACAGCAGCAATGGCAGCCACAGCGCAGGCCAAGAGACCAAATCCAGTCCCCAAAGTCGTAGGAAGCCAAAGCCAAAAGCTCGTGTCGCCGTTCTCAGTCCGAATGAAGGTGTAAACATCAACCGGATAGGTGCGAACTCCAAATCCGGGGTTAAGGTGCTGGTTTCCATAGAAGAGGCCAAAATTGACATCACCTTTAGCCTCTAATAAAGTGTTTCGTCGTGGGTTGGCTCGTACCCAGTGGTTCGTGGTCATGCTAACAAGTAGAAAACAAGCTGCCAGACAGCTACCAAAAAATGTGGAAAAAACCAACGCACGTGTGCGCATGCTCATCTTGATAAAACTTGTGATTACCGGGGGCAGGAGCTGATCGGTTTTCACCATTTAGAAATCTTCAGCACGAAAGACTTAAACCTTTTCGATTTACGGGCCGAACATATGCGTACTCAGACTTTGTTGAATTTTTCTTGATTTATTTTGCGAAATTAATATCTTTGTTATTTGTCTTCTTACTTATTCAAATACGGTAACATCTTTCCTTTGATTTTTTCCAGGGCTGAAAGGTTTGTTATTATCTATCGCTATGTTTGAGCTATTTTCTTATCTTTTTCTTGGCGCTCTTCTCTTTCGTTTTCAGCTGCTGCTGTATCTGAGTCGTATAGATGGAATTAGCGCAACCCCACCAAATACAATACAAACGAGGGGGAACGTTGTGAGCCGCGGCTCTACTTTATACCCGGTACTCAGTCAGTATACACTCCCCGAAATTTAATTAGAGGCACTTAATTTTTGCATAAAAAAACGTGATTGAAGATAACGGTACCTTGTATTTTTCATCCTCTTTTGTTATTCTTATTCGTAGCCAGTTTTAAGTTTCAGAAATGCATTTACCGTTTGATTTCAGATTGTTTTTGCAGAATTGTCTGCTTAGTTCCAACTTTCGATGCGAAATTCAATTAAAGGCAGTGTCTTTGTAGCTGTTCAGTAAAAGATTGTGAAGTCAAATAAATTTTGTCCGTACTAATTTCAAGTGCTGAGTCTATTTATGACCAGAAAATAACCTAAAACTGCTGATTTCTGCTTAAAATTTAAAATGGGAAAGGGAACAGCACTTTCATCCGAAGAAATTGCAAAGGTCCTTGCCTATAAGGTATGGTACTGGTATGTCCAACCGGAAATTTGCACTGAAATTAAAACGTTCAGCCTCAGCAGTGGACAATGTGTTCAAACTTAAGGAAAACTATAACAAAAATTGGTCAAAACACAACAACCTTAAAATTTCTCCAATGACTAAAACCGCAATTATTCGATCCGGGTTAAAGGAAAACACAACAGCTTCCAAAATTAAAACAGATCTGCAGCTGCCAATATCTACACGTCATGTGCAGCAAATTTTATCGGGCAGTAACCGACTAAAGTGGAAGAAAATGAAGTCGAAGCCAGCCCTTTCTAATGTCCATAAATTAGCAAGGCTGAATTCTGCAAAAAACCATATGGCGTGGACATAAGATTGGAAGAAAGGGATTTTTTCGGATGAAAAAAAAATGAATCTTGATGGCCCAGATGGTTTCAATTATTATTGGCATGATTTGCAAGGATCTGAACAAAGAGAAACTGTGGAGGTGGCTCGTTGATATTTTGGGCTGGATTCAGTTTTCACAATAGGACGCTTATTTGAAAGTTTACTGGCAGAATGAAATCAGAAGGTTATGCAAACTTGCTGGATGAAGTCCTTGTAGGCTTTTTGGAGCAGCAGCCGGACCAAGAAACAATTTTCCAACAAGATAATGCCCCAATACATGTATCGCGAGCTAGTCGTCAATGGTTTCAAGCAAGGGAATTTGAGCTTTTGGAGTGGCCAGCACGTTCCCCAGACTTGAATTCCATCGAAAAAATGTGGGAAATCTAGCTAGATGTGTTTACGCCGGTGGAAGAAAATTTCAGTCGTTAGAGGAGTTACGGACTGCTGTCATCAAGGAATGGGTTGAAATTCCCCAATCAGAGTTTCAGAAGGTTGTGCAATATATGTCGAAAAGAATTTGTGAGGTGATTTCCAATGCAGGCGGTTGGACTCCTTATTAATTAGCCATGAATTTATCAAAACTGCTCAATTACTATTTTTATAACGATTTTTGAAACACTGGCTTTAAATGACAGTAACATATTAAAAAAAAATTTGTTCCCTAATTTTTAATATGAAATACGAACGAAAAATGAGGTGCCTTTGATATGAAATACGAACGAAAAATTAGGTGCCTTTAATTAACTTTCAGGGAGTGTATATGTATGTGAGCTTGTTGTAATTTATTACATGTTCGCAAAAGGGACAAATTTAATTTTAGCCAAAAAAGAAAAAAGTAATTAAGTCGAACCTTTTCGGAGATTTTGATCTATTTGGTGTTTCCATTTTTTACATCTGCCTTTTCTACATGTCTTTATCTACTTCCTACATATACATAGACGGCTGTGCGCGAGAGAGAGAGGGAATGAGTCTGCGCTTGGAAGGCCACTGCAATTTCATTTGTTCCTTCTGACTGTATTTATGATCCGATCTGATTCAGATTCAATACTCTGCTAGATATGGTAATTTTCTATGATTCTGCGTTTTTGGTTTTCCCGTATCTTCAAAATTGTAGATTTTTATCTTTTGTGGGGGCGGAAGGGGGCGTGGCCAAATTTTGAAACAAACTCGTCTCGGTTTGATATCACAGGAGCTTGGATAGAAAGTTTGGCTGATCTAGCTCTTATAGTCTCTGAGAACTAGGCGTTAAAAAATTCGATCAGGCATAGCGCCTACCCCTGTGTGTGAGAGAGAGCGAGAGGGAACGATGCATTTCGAAATAGTTTTCTCCATTGTGGCTATATTTATGATCTGTTTTCTCGTATCTTTAAAATTGTGCATGCCACAGATTTTCGTCCTTGGAGTGGGCAGAAGGGGGCGGGGCAAAATTTTGAAATACACTTGTAACAGTGTGATAGGAGAGGAGTCTGGATACAAAATTGTGTTCCTCTAGCTTTTATAGTCTCTGATCTATAGGCGCTAATGAAGACGGACGGACGGACAGACAGACATAGCTATATCGACTCGGCTATTGATGCTGATCGAGAATGTATATACTTTATGGGGTCGGAAACGCTTCCTTCTGGGTGTACGACAATTTAAATGGAACTTGTTCCCGTCCATATTGTACATAGTCTTTAGTATAACTTTATTGCGCCAGAAATGCAGTTGTCTGCATTAAAGCTCCTGCCCTATTCTAAGATAACCCCTTCCAAGTTAAATACAAATTAATTTTTCTTATATTTTCGCCTTTGAACTATCTTTTAAAATATTAAATATTAAAAAATACCTTTTTGATATATACGTAGAATGTCGTCTTTTAGAATGGTACCTCCAGTGGTGACCATTACTCGTATATCGAGATGCTTTGCTAGTTCAATGCATATTTGTGAAGTTTGTAAGGCCAGTTCTCGTGTAGGAACCATCACTAATGCTTGGATATAGTCTTTCGTTGGGTCTATTTGCTCTAAAACTGGAATACAATAAGCTCCAGTTTTACCAGTTCCATTTTTGGCTCGAGCTAGTACATCTTTTCCACTCAGAGCAATAGGTATAGCAGCCTCTTGAATAGGAGAGGGACGCTCCCATCCTTTTTCGAAAATACCCATAAGTAATTCTCTTTTAAGGCAAAATTCTTCAAATTCGTTCCCACGTGTATCGGTCACATCCTAAAAGAAAAAAAAGAAAAACATACACTTAATAATCGCATGTTGACCGTTTCCAACGGTGAATTACAACCCCTTAAATTACGATGGCTATCGGAAAAATTGCTTAGCTCTGTAGAAAGGCGGCACATCACAAATTTGGACAGGTGTTTATTTCTCGATAACTAAAAATAGTATGTGTATTTAAATTCTAAATTTAAAACGATTTGTACGCTTTTGACCTTTATTCTTCACCATCATTTACATTTAATGAAGCAAGGGCCGCGTCTCTACTTTTCTAGCCGGTTCTCAGTCAATATACAGTGTCGGCGGAAAAAATAGCACCGCTAGGTACAACAGTCTTTATTGTTTCATTACATGACCACTGCCAAACATTTGTTGGACTTTACTGTAATTTCAAGTAGCTTTACATGTCTCCTCTCTGAGAGAAGTGAGCTTACACTCTCATTCCTAACGGTTCTTATTACTTTTGGCAATTTTGCGAAAGAGGAGCAAAATAAAACGCCTACAAAAATAGCACCAAATAACGCTTTTGTTTCAAAACTTTTTCTTTTCTGACCTCTTTGGATATTTTAAGTTCTTGATTGAATTAAAAATCGGTGGCATACATCGATTGTTACAAGAAAGTTACAAAATATAAGTAGTTATGGGTCGTGGAAAGCACTGTAGTGAAGAAAAAAGCCAAAGGATCAAAACTTTAATTTCAGAAGACAGGACTTTGAAATAAAATTATTCTTAATGCTTAAAATTATGTTACCAACAAGAAACACTTGAAGAAAGGCCGCGATATGCACATTTCTGATGAAACTACTGGTTCGTGAGAGCAAGAACGACCCATTCAAGCCACCCACAAAGCTAAAACAGGATCTTAAAAAATCGGCAGGTACCAGCAAAGTTAGATATTGCTTGCAAGAACATAAATTGGGTGCCAGTAGTCCGAGGAAAATTCCAATTTTGACTACAAGGCATAGGGCAAATCGAATTCAGTATGCCAAACAGCTTTCAAGTTGGCCCAAATAAAAATGGAGAAACATCCTTGGGTCCAACGAAAGACAAAACTTTTTTTCGGTGTTAAAGGGTCTTGATCTTATATGAGACGACTATATAATGCAGAATACAAATTTCCGTAGCGTCCATGTCCGTCGAGTCCGCCAGCATTACTAATATCCCGTCCACTTCGATCCCACCAACAAACATACAACCCGGACCACCGGGTATTGCCATCACAGGTACAAGGTCTGTGGTGCCAAACCCAAGATTGGTGGTGATCACACCTACACCTAAACGACAAATATTTGTCTCACGGCTTGCCCCTTACACCACTATAGATGACGTTACTGCTTTTATTCAAAGCAATATACAAGCCGACGGTTTAAAGGTGGAGAAGTTTAACTTCTCTTATGCCAGGGATGAAGCTACCATTCAAAATAAGCGTCTCCCCAACTCATTTTGACACCATTTGCTCTGCCAAATTTTGGCCAGAGAACATGGTGGTGAAGGAGTTTAAGGCAAAGAAGAAGAGTAGGCCCCCAATAACTCTTAATACTAGTCAGGCCAGTGCTCCATCCTCATCTTCCCAGTCCACCCATCCAAAAAACTAACTTCCTCTCTCTTAATCACCTACCAGAATGTTAGAGGCTTGCGTAGTAAGCTCAGCACTCTGTTTCGGGATAGCGTCGCATTTGCATCCCATGTAATTGTGTTTACAGAGACCTGGTTAAAACCGGAAATTCTTAGTTCTGAAGTTTTGGCAGGTCGGTACACAATCTTTAGAAATGACCGTTCGTCTCGACGTGCAGGTGGGGTTCTGATTGCAGTGGACTCTAACTTCACGTCGGAACATTTTACAGTCCAGATTCAACAAGAACTGGAATTCCTGTGTATAAAACTGATTCTTCCCGCTTTTTCAGTCTTTATTACATGCTCGTATATTCCACCTTCTTCGGATATCGCAATTTATGAGCAGCACTTGTCCGTCTTAAGCGCTGTTTCTTCCTCGCTATCAGATAAAGATCATATGATAGTTCTTGGGGATTTCAATTTACCAGGAACTGTTTGGTCTTCGGTAAACGAGTCTAATAACTTAGTCCCCATGTCACGACATGACTTTATAGACGGCTTACTCGACTTATCCCTGTCTCAAGTCAACCATGTGAAAAATTCCCTGGGTCGATTGCTTGATCTGTGCTTTGTAACGGATCCGACCATTGCGTTGTTAACCCGAGTCCCTCCGCTCACTATACCTGAAGACGCCTACCATCCTACACTTGAAGTGTCGCTCGATATAGGACCAACCGCATTGGATCGGTCGGGTAGGCTACCTCAATGTGTCCGCTGCTTTCGTAAAGCCGAGTTTGCGAAGCTTAATAACCTCATTAGGGATTCTGATTGGTCCGCTTTGTATTTGTGCACTGATGTTACAATATGCACAAACATTTTCTATGATGCACTTGACTCACTTTTTGAGTCTTGTGTCCCACTTTCCTGTCCTATTAGATTTGGGAAGCCCCCTTGGTTTACCAAAGAGTTATCCAGTCTAAAAAACTTAAAATCAAGACTTTACAAAAAATTTCAAGAAGTTGGCTCTCCTTCTTCTCTCTCTCGCTATGTAATGGCTCGGTCAAACTTTTCAGTTCTTAATTCCCAGTGCTATAAGAACTACCTATCTAGATGCAGGATACGTTTTTCTCAGGACCCTAAGCAGTTTTACAGCTTCGTAAACAGTAAGCGTAAAACGTCCGCTCATCCATCCTCGCTATCATTTCTTAATACGTCGGCAAACACTGATCAGGCAATTGCCGATCTTTTTGCCCAATACTTCCAAACAACCTATTCTCAGGAATGCTACTCCGGGCAGCCGTACCCATACGGTTTACCCAGGTCGAACGGCATCTTCAGTCCCTTGCTAAATGAAAGCTCTCTGCTTCTTGACCTCCGGAAAGTTAAGCCGGTGTTTTCACCGGGTCCGGACGGAGTTCCCGGCTGTGTACTTAGATACTGCGCCGAGTCTCTGTGTGGACCGTTGCTTAAACTATTCAGCCTGTCCATTAACTCTTCATGCTTCCCCTCCATATGGAAGGAGTCGTTCATTATTCCTCTCCATAAGCAAGGTAGTAAGTCTGACGCGAAGAACTACAGAGGTATATCAAAGTTATCCGCAATTCCTAGTGTTTGAGAAAATTTTAACTCCGCAACTGCAGCATCTTTGCAGATCACTTATATCTCCAGCCCAGCATGGATTTATAAGGCGGAGATCAACAACCACGAATTTATTGGAGTTCACCTCCTTTATCATTAAAGGCTTCCAAGGTAATCTACAGACGGATGTCATTTACACAGATTTCAGTAAAGCATTCGACTCTGTAAACCACACTCTCCTAGCACAAAAACTTGACCTTTTAGGGTTTCCACCCAATCTCTTGAGATGGATTTCTAGCTACCTTTGTTCCAGGTCCCAAAGAGTCCTCTTCAAAAACTCCCTATCTTCACCAGTTATGGTTACTTCGGGCGTACCACAGGGCAGCCATCTAGGCCCCCTACTCTTTACACTCTTTATAAATGACCTGCCTTCGGTATTAACATACTCTCGAGTACTTATGTATGCGGATGATGTTAAGCTGTGTGTCCAGTTCAAGGACAGCTTATCTCACTCCAGGTTGCAATCCGATCTTAATACCTTTCAGTCATGGTGTTGTGCAAATTTGTTATACCTTAATGCTTCGAAATGTAAAGTAATGACATTTCATCGCTCCAGCGCCTTTCTGGCTCCTTACACACTAGGCGGGGGTTCTCTCGAGAGAATTACCCTAGTTGATGATCTTGGTGTTCTTTTAGATCCCAAGTTAAAGTTTTCTGAACACATTTCTACCATGGTAAATAAGGCCATGGCGTGCTTGGGTTTATACAGAGGTGGTCAAAGGAATTTGACGACCCCTATATAACAAAGACTCTCTATGTATCGCTTGTTCGTCCGATTTTAGAATATGGTTCTTGTGTATGGTGCCCTCAGTACAAAGTACACCAGGACCGTATAGAATCAGTACAGAAAAACTTTTTAATTTTCGCTCTACGCGGCCTCAACTGGGATGCAAGTGTGAGACTGCCGTCTTACTCTAGTAGATCGCTTTTAATAAACCTTCCATCTTTAGTTAACCGTAGAACAATGCTTGGTGTGATTTTTGTGCACAACTTGATCAAGGGTGACGTAGATAGCCCTGACTTGTTGAGCCGCATAAACTTCACGATTCCTATTAGAATTACTAGAAATTATACCCCTCTATTCCTTCCGATTTGTAGATCGAATTATTCCTTGCATGAACCTTTTAGAGTTCTATGCTCGGATTATAATTCCCTCTACCATATTATATCGGCAACTAATTCCCTTCCTCTTCTTAAATTACTAATACTCACATACCTTTCTCGTAGTTAGTAATTGTAGTTGTGGTGTACGATAGTTTTAATGCATGATTAACTCCTTTAGTAAGATTAGTTCTAATTTTCCTCGAATACTAGTCTAACATCTATCTTTCCTGCATGATCGCGATCGGTTCGGTTAACGAGTCGCGCGTTTTGCGACAGCGCCCCTCGGTCGGTTGGGTGGGAGGAGGGCTGCGTTTCGGCCTGGGATTCGCGCATAACAGCATTCGGCTGGTGTCCCATGGGCCACTTGATGGTGCAGTCATTGCATGTCAACGTCCAAACAAATACAAACCCCTGATTCACATGTAAAACCATTAAACATGGAGGAACAAGCATCTTGATATGGGCATGATTTTCGTGGCACAAATGGATGTTGGATCAAAATTTCTATGTTGATATATAGCAAACAGTGATGCTGCCTTATGTGGAATACGAAATGCCGTCTTTCAGCAGGACATTGACCCAAAAAGTACCAGAAAAAAGCTCGAAAGTGGTTTGAGAACACTTCACTTAATGTAATAGATTGGCCTTTTCAGTCCCTAGACTTGAACCCCATTGCAAATATTTGGCGTAAGGTTACAAAATATATTTCTTATGCGAAACCAAGGAGTAATAAAGTTCTTTGAGGTATCCTGCATGATTCGTGGATAAATATACCGAAGTAAAGATGCGAAAATTAGGTGGACTTTAATGCCGAGACGTTGTGCTGCTGTTCTTGCTGCTCAAAGGTGTACACCTAAATATTAACCTTTAAATACAACTAAAGTAACAGATTCTAATAAAAATTTCGGACAAATTCTTTGTATTTTATATTTTGTCAATTTTTTGGTAAATAGGTGCTATTTTTGTTGGCGCCTTAATTTCGGATTTAATCCTTTTCTTTTGAAATTTTTTCATTTGGAGTCTTGCAATACATACCAATCTTTGGGATATCTTAATTTACACCTTAAAGTTTGTATATAAGTTTTGAAAGCATTCATTAGAACCATTGTTTCGACAAAAACCTTCAATGCATTTGTCTGTATTGAAGCCGCATGGTGCTATTTTTTCTGTCGCATCTGTAAGTATGTATGTGCATGTGACCTTATGATGTATGCAAGTCCCGCCTCATAGCAGGGCGACAGCCCCGCTCGTCCTCGTCGCAAAATTCCCAAGAGAATATTATTGATTATATACAGTGGCTCCATCGCATAATAGGACAATAGTTTCCTCAGTACAAATGTGATCGAAAACTATAAAGAAATGCGTTAGAATTTTTGTTCTTTCACTTTTATTATAACTTTATACTTTTATCTATCTAGAACATAAAAGAATATCATACTTTCTAATGAGAACAGTTAGTTTTAGTCGAAAAAGAGTCATTTGATATTTATATTGATATTTGTGATATTTATTTAAAATGTAGACTGAAAACTCAAGAAAAGTAGAATGTAGACTGAAAACTCAAGAAAAACAATTTGTATATTTCTTGGGCTTTCATATTTTTATACCCGGTACTTGAAGAGTATAGGGGTATATTAGATTTGTGGTGATAACGGTTGTGTGTAACACCCAGAAGGAAGCGTTTCCGACCACATAAAGTATATATATTCTCGATCAGCATCAATAGCCGAGCCGATATAGCTATGTCTGTCCGTCTTCATGAGCGCCTATATCTTAGAGATATATCCAGACTCCTGTGATATCACACTGTTACAAGAGTAATTCAAAATTTCGCCCCGCCCCCTTCCGCCCACACAAAGGACGAAAATCTGTGTCATGCACAATTTTGAAGATAAAACGCAGAATCATGGACAATACTCGTATCTTCCAGATTGCCGAATCTGTATTAGGTCGGATCATTATTATAGCAAGAAAGAACAAATGAAATTTCAGTGGCCTTCCAAGCGCTTCTCATTCCGTCTCTCTCACGCACAAAGCCGTGTATGTATATGTAGGAAGTAGATGTACATGTAGAGAAGACAGATGTTAAAAACTTATGTAAACAAAAATGGAAACGTTTCCTCTCGTTTTTGCATAGGTACATTAATTAGGCGTCTTTTAAGGTATCGTTTGTAAAAATCTATGGAAAAACGGCTAAGGTGCAGCCGCCGATAAATTCCGTTCTGTACCATACCATTTTACTGTTAAAAACTGTTACAATCGCAGATTTTTTGTATTTTTTTTAAGAAAAATAACGGGTATATGTCGACTAACGGAATCTAACGGCAAAATTCAGCATACGAAGGTTTGGTCAAACGGCAGAAAACTAGCCGTTTATCCATACATTTTTACAACAGATACCTTAAACGAAGCATAATTAATGTACCTATAGTCATGTGAAAAATAATAAGGAAACTTGGTTTTGTTTCAGAAAAAGGTCTATAAAATGGCTATTTTCAATTATTTTGAAGTGATCTTAATTTTTTTAGTTTGTTTTAACCCAAGAACCCAAGAGTAGAGGTGAACAAATTAATTACCATTTTTTGTTCGATATGTCATATACTTTAAGCTGTAAAAAATAATAGGGATACTAGGGTTGCGGTTATTTGTGTGGGCGGAAAAAAATGTGTCGAAATCAAATGTCTCAGGTTCTTAAAATGTTCCTTTTGGTATAAAACAATAAAACATAAAGTTTAAGCCCGATTCGATAATGTTTAAAGGTAGCGCCCTGAGGTCAAAGCTGAAAATACGTTATTTGGCCGATGGTTCCTATGGGAGCTATGCTATATATCGCTCTGATCGCATTGAATTTTTTCTATGATAAAAAATATTAATATACAGTTCAGCTCCAAAAATTTCGTTTCGATTGGGTAATATTTAATCAAACAATAAATGGTTAATATTCCACTTTTCCTACTAATGTGTAAATACATTTGCATGTTATTAATACATATATCGAATTGCTGGAACATTTATTTAGCGAATGGAAAAATCTTAGAATAAGCAAAAATACAACTCTGGAGTCTCCTACAGAGCAAAGGAAGCTACTTTTTTTAGCTAATCTCGGTGAAAAAAAACAACACTCCGAGAGCCAACTGAAGGACCAAGTCCAAAAGCGAAAAGAGAGTGCGCGAATCGCTACTGAGATCGTTTTATAGCCTACGCTTCGGGCAAAATTTGGCTCAACTTCTAGTTGAGGTAGAGGCTTGAAACTTAACACCAAATTTTTATAATCTTATACTAAGATGATATATAAAAATCAGCAGGATCGGACCACCATATCATATAGCTATCATATGAACAATCGGTCTGAAATGAAGTGTTTGTATGGAAAACTTTTTTGTTTTCCATTGTATTGCAACGCAACCTTATAATTCTTCATTGAAAACAATTTTACATAACCAGGGCGAGCTTAGGGAAAATCGGGATACTATATTATATAGCTGCCATAGGAACAATCAGTCTAAAATCGATTTTTTGTTGGAAAAATAATTATTAAACATTTTTTCAAAGCTCATATGTACAGTGTACTTTGTACACGCTTTAATTATAAAGTACAAATTCAGCAAATATAAAGGAAAAATTCAACAAATATATGTAAGAAAGAAAAGAATAGATATTTTATATACCATTTTTCGTGCCAGGTATCGTCACTTAAATCGATCTAGAAGCCAAACGCCTCATTTTCGAGAATAGGGTAAAGGAATGAAATGAACATATGTTCAAAAAATATCTCGGGAAAATTTGAAGAACTTTTTTTGAAAAGTCAACTCAAAATTTAAAAACATCCCAAAAATGGGATCCATACACTAATATGTACATCCATATATTTCATATATGTATTAGACATTGGAGATACCAAAAAAAATAGGAAAAAAAATATTCTTTAGTTCAATTAAGCTTATAAGATAACGGAAACTCTAACGAAACACAGACACATCACAAAAACAAGTCAAAGCAAGCGCTTTGCAAGGAAATTTTAAACCTTGAAAAAAAAAGACGGCCTTAGTATATTGTAGATTATGCACACATCTGTTCACATTATCAATGCTATTTTTAGAAAGTCCCGTTAGATTTCTAGGAAAACCGGTTTGCCATTAAAAAGTTTGGATATTTTAAGGGCAGTTTTTTTACATTTTGTACTTTTTTTTTTGCAATAATTTTTTGAATTTTGGCTTATGGGCTGTGCATAGGGGCCCTAGAGGTGGCAAAAAAGTTGAGTTTTAGTTGCGTTTCAATCGCGTTTGTCCGACTTTCCGAATATTTCAACACAGATCTGCCTATCGTGGAACTATAAAAAAAAAAACGTGCAATTGAGAAAAAAGGTAAAAAAAACATTTCTTAAAAACAATACTTTAAATCCAATTTTATCACTAGGTACGAGATACGGTTTGGTCACCTGAGGCCTGGACTTTTGGCACATTACAAAAATAAAGAAATAAATTAAACAAAATTTTACTTTTTTCCACTTTTATTTATATTAATATTCAAAAAATGGGGTTTGACACAGCAAATAGACTCACTACCGTACGATATTCCGCAGAGGATCCTAGGCAATAAAGCGCTTTGGTTATTCTCTTCTCCAGAGGGATTGTCAGTCGAAAAGGAGTCTTTCTTTCGCAGATTGGGCAAAAGTTCAAAAAAAATGTTGAAAGCACGCCTTTCCATGCAGAAATTTTCCTTATTACTTCCTCCTCTTAAAAAGATCCGTATTACGGCTATAATAAATTGGGATACATTATTTAATATAAAATAGAAGCACTCTGTTATCGATAGGTAACGCACTGTAGTGTAAATAGGCTATTACTTTCGGCATTGACTAATAGCGCTATTACTTTCGGCATTAACTAATAGCCTATTTACACTACAGTGCGTTACCTATCAATAACCGAGACAGATCAGGGTTGAAATATTCGGAAAATCGGACAAACGCGGTTGAAACGCAAGCTCAACTTACTCGACACTACTCGACAAAATTGAAATTTGTTTCCCGCTGTCGCCCAATATGACTTTTTCTGGTAGATTTTGGGATTTACATTTTTTTTGAAGAATTATGGTTTTTTTTTATAGTTTAGTTTTTTTTAAAGAATTTTTGATATTTGGAATTTTTTCATTTTTTTCCATACGTAGTGCTTCTATTTTTCACATAACTTAAGTATCTTATATCTGGTTGCATAGAACTTTGCAGTTCTGAAAAGCTGACAAAAGCAGCTATAAATGCGATCCACGTTGTAACTGCAGCTTAACGTCTGGAAGATATTAAGCTTTCAATTTCAAATGTGATCATTTTTTACGGTATTTTTATCCGAAATTTTGCCTTTAAAAACTCAGGAAAAGTCGACAAATATTTCTTGGCCTGTCTTTTTGGCTTTAGATAGGTACATTAATTAGGCGTTGTTTAAGGTATCGCTTGTAAAAATCGATGAAAAAACGGCGAAGTTGCAGCCGTTTGTTCAAACCTTTGTGTGCCGAATTTAGCCATTAAATTCCGTTAGTCGACAAAAAATACCACAAATCTGTGTTTGGAATGGAATGGCAAAATTCGTTATACGAAGGTTTGGTCAAACGGCTTTTCTTCTATGCCAACAAGGAGGATACACAAAACATTAGATCACAAAGATTTCATTTGAAATATGTTAAGCTAAATGTTTTTAATTTAACCGATACTCAAAAGAGTGTAGGGGTATATTTGTGGTGAAAATGTATGTATGCAACGCACAGAGGGATGCGTTTCCGACCCCATGACCCTGACCCCATAATTAGCAGAGAGTAAGGTATAGTGGCGGACACTGTGGTTTTTTCCATCTATCTCTCTCAAAAATCAATATTTTTCAAAGTTTCAAAAACAGGCAGTCGCTGGCATCTATTGAGCATATTTCTGTCTAAAGCGGTTGTTAACATTTAAATGGAGTGAAATTTTACAGCTCTTCGCGCGAACCATTAATTAATTGTAAGGTATTGTGGCGGATTGGTATATTCATTGGTATATATTGTGTTGACTTCTCAATAGATTTAGAAGCCAGTAGGTGTTGTTTGATTTAGAGTTCTTTATTTAATGCCTTCATGAGGCTAAGCGCTGCTAAAGCAGCGCTGTCGGTGTAGCCGGTAGCGCAGCGGCTAAAATATTAGCTTATGTAAATGTATATGCTCGACGCTGGTGTTAGCGGGAGCGCGAGGGAAGATATATGTATGCATGCAATGCTATGTGCCGTCGAGTCGTGGGAATATGCTGACGTTGCACTTGCATTGCCAGAGACACTCTTGGGCGATCGTTATACGATCGCTCAGTTATGCCTCGGACTTTATTATTATACAATCACTGATACAAAGTGTTACAGTGTGTATTTTCTAAGTACCCTTAGTACAGTGGGTACCCGATATATGCGCATACTACAATATATTATGTAGATGTGAAAATAATTTATTAAAACTAAAGGAAATGAAGGCTGGCGAAAATCCTCTAGCTGAACCTTCCACGAGGGTGCCGTCTGGGCAATGGGTACTGCATTATCCCGGACGAGGGTAATGCATTGCCGCTTGCTCCGTCCTATTCAATGCAGTGTCTAGCTAAGGCAATGGCCAGGTGTCTCCTCGACCTCCTCGGTGGGAAGCGTGGCTGCTACCACCGGCAGGCACGGGGAGGACCAATTCTCTCTGCACTGGATCTACATCTCGGTAGAGCGACCAACTCTGCTGTATGGAGTCCTAGTGTGGTGGAAAGCCACCGCGAAGAAAGTATATCACAAGCTTATGGAAAAAACTCAGCGGCAGGCTCTGCTCTGCATTACAGGGGCGCTGAGATCAACCCCAATAATAGCACTCGAAATCATACTTAGAATTGATCGCCTGGGCATCCACGCTAGTCTGACTGCAGGAAAGGCAGCGCAGCGCCTAATTACATCAGGTAATATGTCGCCACAAGGATTCGGGCACAGTGCAATCGGAAGGGGCATGATTAGTTCTACTGACTACATGACCCCCAAATATGCCTCGAGGCTAAAACAAATACACTTATGGGACCCGAAGACTGGAAAACAGGACGGGACCAGACTCAATACCTCAATGTATATACAGACGGATGGAGAGGAGGAGATGGAGATGGACGGAGGAGTAGGAGCGGGCCTTTACTGCACAGACCCAGAAATAAGGTCGTCATATAGGCTACCGGACCGATGCAGCATATTACAGGCGGAAGTCTTCGCTGTCAAGAAAGCTGCAGAGGTCCCTCAACAGACCGAACGAGCACATAATGTGGTCAATCTATTCGTTGAAAGCCAAACGGCGAGAAGATCCATGCAGTCGTCCGCGGTTAATTCCAGAAATGTCCTGGCAAGCAGGGAGGCACTAGACACACTAAGCACGACCAAGTCAGTGCGGATCTATTGGGTTCCCAGTCACCAGGGCATCGAAGGGAACAAAGCGGCGGACGTTCTGGCAAAGGAGGGCGTCGGACTGGCAAGCGATAGAATCGAAGACGTGCCTGTCCCTCTTAGGACGCTACAAAGCGACTTGGAGAAGCAGGCCGGACTGCAGACCGAAAGCAGGTATAGAAGTACCACCATCTGCAGAATCTCGAGAACCAAGTGCAAGGAGCGCAACGGAAAACTCTGCACCTACCACGGAAGGACTGCAGACTGCTAGTGGGAATACTCACAGGTCACTGTCTGTCTGCGGCGCATGCAGCCAAGCTGGGCATCACCAGTACAGACAGCTGCAGGAAATGCGATGAACCCGCGGTTATTGAAACCCTGGAACATCTCATATGCAAATGTAAGGCTCTCTCACGGGCAAGGAGCAGACATCTAGGCGCACCGGTGCTGGCATCAATGGAAGACACCAACAGTAGGACGCCAAGGGAACTCCTTGCTTCCAAACCTCGACACCACACCCGTAAAGGTCCATACACCCCATCCGGATAACTAAGGGCCATACTGGCCTATGAAAGACCCCGCTGAGGGCCGTCCGGGTTAACCTAACCTAACCTAACCTAATGGAAATGAAGCTTGAAAAAGGCTTGGCATCATGTTTTCTACGTATCGTGGACACATTGTCAGGCGATGTCAAAATTTGGACTTCATCGGCTTTCAACCAACCGATTTGATTTTTTGATTTAAATTCCCAAATCTATCAGAGTCTTTTTGGGTCACAGCGAAAACGTCGTGTTGACTAGTGTTATCATCATATTTTTCATTTTTATTTAAACCACCAATATCTGTAGGACGTCTATCATATTCTGGAAGTGAGTGCGAATTTAGCGATTATTTGATGCACAATTATCTGGAAATGGAAATTTCGGATAACGAAACTGAACCATCTGCAGCGAAAAGGGGCAGGAAAAATTTGTAAAGCTAAGTGGAACGAGTGCCAATCATTATTTCACATATATAAAGCTAACAACTTCTGGGAATGCCAAAATTAGGTGCTTCTACTGGAGTAGAAATATCAAACGCAACTTTTAACTTGTTGACGGAATGGGGTATAGTTGATAAAATCAAGCTGCCTGTTTCGATACATTGCATCCAATTCTGGACGACTTAATGGCGCTGCATTCCGTATAGACTCTAGAGTAACTATTAGACTGAAACCTTTTATACCTCCCGTGCAGACATCACATCAGTGAAGTATACTTGCGGGCAGCATTTGAGTCATGCGTCAAAGCTACATCACGAGCAAACGTTCCGCTCTTTACCTTTAAAAATTCCTGGAACAGTATTGGGAAAACCAACTTTAAGTTTGGTGTGACTAAAGAGTATGTTGTAACGCATTTAAATGACCGAAAAAATCCAATCAATTTTTGTAAAGTTGAATTGACGAAACATTATGCGCAACATCATTACGTTAAATTGTTAGAGTTAACTCTAATTTTTCTGGGATCGGTTCCGAAGGGTCTTTGTTTCCGACTCCCTGGACCAATGCACCATGCACGCTGGATGTCTAAGGCTATTTAGACCTAAAAAATATATATTTCTAAAAAGGAGTTTAAATTGACAAATCGAGAAGAAAACAAATTGGACGACGTATCTAATTATATACATTATTGGTTTCGGTCAACATTAAATTGATAAATCATAGCAAAAATTCAATCCGATCAGAGCGATATATAGCGATGATGTATCGACCATATCGAACGGAACATTTCATTTCATTTCATTTTGTGTCATTCTGTAGAACGAAACATTTTATGATCGATTTTTATACCCGGTACTCGAAGAGTAAAGGGGTTTATTAGATTTGTTGAAAAAATGGATTCTGTAAGTATATTTGTTGCTTTTGAAAATGTGTGCGTTTAAATCATCCTGTGTGGATAAATGTCGAGACTGACATTTAGTTACATTCATTTAGTAATTAGCGAAGAGCGCGCGAGCCTGCTAGTTCTATATAAAATAATAATTTGTATTGGAGGAATAAGGGGGATCATACTTAAAACTTTACCAGCAAACTATTACCATGGATAAGAAAGGACATACGAAGACACTGACAGAACAAACATATTATTTAGTAAACATAAAATTTGTATAGTCTCTGAGCTATAGGCGCTAATGAAGGCGGACAGACAGACATGGCTATATCGACTCGGCTATTGATGCTGATCAGGAATATATATAATTTATGGGGTCGGAAACGCTTCCTTCTGTGTTACACACATTCCATTTTTTTAAGAAATCTAATATACCCCTTTACTCTTCGAGTACCGAGTATAAAAATTGAGTTACAAAAAAATTCTATGATTTACTTAATAAACGTATGACCCACTGTGCGTCCCCTTCCGCACACACAAAGGACGAATATCGGTGTCATGCACAATGTTGAAGATACGAGAAAACTAAAAACGCAGAATCATAGCGAATGACCATATCTATCAGAGTGTTGAATCTGGATCAGATCGGATCAATATCACAATGAAAAAAGCATTTCGAAAGGCATCGTATGCGTTTTTTGTTAATCAACCTTAACCGAAGATCAATAGTTATATCTACAAAAAATATCTATTATTAGTTGGACGATCAAAGCACTAAAGAATTATTATGAATAATGAGGATCAAACACAAACTATATTTTTAGCGAATACTCACTGTTGTTTTAAATCGGTTATCCTTTGGTGGTAGCTTTAACTTGGATTTCCAGCCCATATCATCGCTGATGTTGCCAAGAATTTTCTGGTCATTTATTATGCTAAATTATAACAATAAGTAAATGTTTATCATTTTATATATTACATTTAAGTTTAGATAAAACAATATATTGTTTTTTAGGTTACATTAAAAAAGGAAATTATCAATGGTGCATTAGATTTGTTTATCAACTTAACGCCAAAAATTTGTTCAGCAATCTTCTTTTGAACAAATGGCGTTGAAATATCATGCTTAGTAAAAAGATGACACTAAAAAATTTTAGATATGCAGTCACCGACAAAAAAAGGCGCACTCTAAAATTTCATACATTTTTGACTGCTCCACCCTGGGGTTTCCCCAAATGTTACTCGATTCGTCTTTTTTTTTTGCTTTGAGTCAAAAAAAAGTTCTGCGATTTTTAAAATAAATATTTTGTATACGTTGTCAAACTTTAATAAATGTAACAAATATATCGAAAACCAAACCAAATCGCGCGATTTTTAAAATAAATATTTCGTATGCGTCGTCAAACTTTAATGAGTGTACGTTCTTAGGGCCGATATCTCGACTTCGGGTTAACACGAATCGGAAAGTTAAAGTGTCCGATAACAAAAATTTGTTCTCTCAAGGGGTCATGTCAGGGTTAGCTTCCAACCAGCGGCTGAGATCCGGTTAACTTCCAACCGGTGGTCGGCTGACCGATTGAAAATGTGAAAGCTGAAAATATTGAAAACTGATTCACGAAACCCTGATAAATTGTCGTACTTGTGCCTGAGTGCTTTCAAGGGGCGAATTGTTCTACTTCGTGCAGCAAATTTTTCGGCAAGCCGATTCCAAACTTCCATTTTCTCTTTCCATGTTATGGCATCACTCTTCTTATTTTCTAAAATGTCATTGAAACTCTCAACGAGATCAACGAGGGTGTTCTCTTCCAGCTGGGAAAAGTTATCCTTCGAACTTTATCTTTAGACATTTTTGGAAATCAGGAACGAAAGTAAACAAAGCATAAACAGCTGATGCAGTAATTAAAGCATTACTGTGTTTTGCAGAAAATTTGTGCGCTTTACAACACTTTTTTCGTTTTGGTTGTCAAACGGATTTCGAGAGAATTAATTGTTTTACCAACCAGTCAACTTCATCACTTTCCAAAACCGGCACTGCAACCCGAAATAGAGATACCGGCCCTTAATAGTTAAAACAAAAATATTTAAACTATATACAAGGTAAATTCATTAATTCTAAAGTAGCAACGTTAATAAATTTTAAGCAATTAAAGAAAAATGTAAAAAAAACGAGAGGGAACGTTGTGAGCCGCGTCTACCGCCGCTGCTCTACTTTATACCCGGTACTCAGTCAGCATATATGTACGCGAGCTTGTAATAAAGTACATTATTACATGTTCGCAAAAGGGATAAATTTAGTTTTAGCCAAAAAAGACAAAAAAAATTAAGTCAACCTTTTCGGCGATTTTTATATATTAGATGTTTCCATATTTGTTTACATACTTTTTTACATCTGCCTTTTCTACATGTCCTTATCTACTTCCTACATATACATACACGGCTGTGTGCGAGAGAGAGAGGGAATGAGTCTACGCTTGGAAGGCCACTGAAATTTCATTTGTTCCTTCTGACTATATTTATGATCCGATCTGATCCAGATTCAAATTTCTGATAGATATGGTCATTTTCTATGATTCTGCGTTTTTGGTTTTCCCGTATCTTTAAAATTGTATATTTTCGTCTTTTGTGGGGGCGGAAGGGGGCGTGGCAAAATTTTGAAATACACTTGTACTGACGTGATATCACAGTTGCATGGATAGAGTTTGGTTGCTCTAGCTCTTATAGTCTCTGAGATCTAGGCGCTCATCTGGACGAATGGGCACAGCGCCCACCCCTGTGTGTGAGAGAGAGCGAGAGGGAACGATGCATTTCGAAATGGTTTTCTTCATTGTGGCTATATTTATGATTTGATCTTATCCAGATTCAACACTCTGATAGATATTGCCATTCTCTACGATTTTGCGTTTTTAGTTTTCTCGTATCTTTAAAATTGTGCATGCCACAGATTTTCGTCCTTTGAGTGGGCGGAAGGGGGCGGGGCGAAATTTTAAAATACACTTGTAACAGTGCGATAGGACAGGAGTCTGGATACAAAATTGTGTTCCTCTAGCTTTTATAGTCTTTGAGCTATAGGCGCTAATGAAGACGGACGGACGGACGGACGGACGGACGGACGGACGGACAGACAGACATAGCTATATCGACTCGGCTATTGATGCTGATCAAGAATATATATACTTTATGGGGTCGGAAACGCTTCCTTCTGGGTGTTACACACATCAATTTTTTGCACAAATCTAATATACCCCTTTACTCTTCGAGTACCGGGTATAAAAACAATAGAGATAATTTATTGTATAAGTACTGGATAGAAAGCTACATCATTCCTCTACTAAAATAAATTAATCGCTTTGGAATATTCCTTTCTATTTTTTAGATTTTTGCATTTTAGTAGATTAAGCTAAAGTCGACTTCTATTTCGCGTACGTTCGCGACATGTTTTTACTACCCCTATGAAAAATATAACTCGTCGAACCCTATATTTTGTACCAAACATAGAGCTAACAAAATTCTATAGAATCGCAAAAAAAAACTTGGGAAAGGTTTTTGGGTTCTATCTTTTGTATGCATTAAAAGCGTACGAACGTACTTTCGCGATCCTGCCCATATATGCTTATATATATATGTTGATTTATCACATACATATAAAGTAACAGACATCCTCAGTATATTGAACTTTACCGGTCTAAATTGTTATTTGTTGACGGCGTTTGTGATTTGATACGATGATTAAACACGAATTTTTTTCTCAGAATTTATATTTTTGACATCAAATTTTACTGCCAGGAATCTGCTCTTTATTTCTTGTGTGTGGAACGAAACTGAAATAGTGTAACCAATTACCTAAAAAAGGTCGGCTACTCTAATTAATCAGCTGTGTTTTGTAAACAGCGCCAAATGTGAGAGTTCAATTAAAATTGAAAAGCCTGGATGCACTATGTGAAATACACAGAATCCTAAAAGCAGAATGGGAAAGAGAGTATGCCGAGTTTGCAAGCGCCAAACAAAGAGGGTACTGCTCGCTTTTCCCATCTACCTCCTCCAAACCTTGGTTCCTAAACAAAACCAAACTAAAAGCCATTGACGCTAAAAGAATCAGCAGACTGTTAAGCGGTAACGCATTCGATAGGCACACACTCGCCAAGATGCACGTCGTACCTACAGTGACTCCATCGCATAATCGGACACTAGTTTCCTCAGTACAAATGTGCTCGAAAACTATAAAGAAATGCTTTAGAATTGTTGTTTTTCACTATTATTATAACTTCATACTATTATCTATCTAAAAACTAAAAAAAAACTCAAACTTTCTAGTGAGAACAGTTAGTTTTAGTCGAAAAACGAAAAAAGTCATTTTTCGAGGCTCAACGAATAATCGGACAGGGCAGAAGTGCCAATAGAAAATTCCGTTATTTCCCAGAAATCTCTCGAACACTTTTGTTCTTTTTATTGCACTCGCTGTCTGGTTGTCTGGCTGTCTGATTGACGAAAACAAATTACTGAAATGGTGTAAAATGGCTCCGCAAGGCAAGCAAACCTCCGTAGAACTTCGACAGCTAATAGTAAAGTTTAACTTGGAAGGGAAAACAGTTCGAGAAATCGCGGATTTGGTCGGAAAATCCAAATCAACTGTCCAGGATATAATTACGAGGTTCCGGGATGAATTTAGGCTAGCCAACAAAAGCCGAGAAGGTCAAGGAAAGATTTTAAATGAACGAGAAGAGCGTTCAGTATTAAAAGAAATAAACCAAGATCCTTTCTTAACCGCAAAAGAACTCCAGATATCCTTAAAAAATCGATCGGGAAAAGACGTTTGTCTGAACACAGTACGTAATACTCTCCATAAGTATGATTACTATGGAAGAGTTGCCAGGAAGAAGCCGTTTATAAGCCCAAAAAACAAACTCAATAGACTAAAATATGCAAGGGAATACTTGTTAAAAAGTCCACATTTTTGAGATACGGTAATTTACAGGTATATCATCTCTAAGTTTAATTTTATTAAAAGTCTTTATTATTTAAAGGTTCTATTTAGTGATGAAAGTAAATTTAACTTACATGGGTCAGATGGCAAAAAGTTTGTGTGGCGTAAAACCAAACACTGAATTTGAACCCAAAAATACAAAGGCCACTGTGAAGCATGGAGGAGGTTCTGTGATGGTTTGGGGCTGTATGTCGAGTGCTGGAGTAGGCAATTTACATTTTGGTTTTCCCGTATCTTTAAAATTGTATATTTTCGTCTTTTGTGGGGGCGGAAGGGGGCGTGGCAAAATTTTGAAATACACTTGTACTGACGTGATATCACAGTTGCATGGATAGAGTTTGGTTGCTCTAGCTCTTATAGTCTCTGAGATCTAGGCGCTCATCTGGACGAATGGGCACAGCGCCCACCCCTGTGTGTGAGAGAGAGCGAGAGGGAACGATGCATTTCGAAATGGTTTTCTTCATTGTGGCTATATTTATGATTTGATCTTATCCAGATTCAACACTCTGATAGATATTGCCATTCTCTACGATTTTGCGTTTTTAGTTTTCTCGTATCTTTAAAATTGTGCATGCCACAGATTTTCGTCCTTTGAGTGGGCGGAAGGGGCGGGCGAAATTTTAAAATACACTTGTAACAGTGCGATAGGACAGGAGTCTGGATACAAAATTGTGTTCCTCTAGCTTTTATAGTCTTTGAGCTATAGGCGCTAATGAAGACGGACAGACGGACGGACGGACAGACAGACATAGCTATATCGACTCGGCTATTGATGCTGATCAAGAATATATATACTTTATGGGGTCGGAAACGCTTCCTTCTGGGTGTTACACACATCAATTTTTTGCACAAATCTAATATACCCCTTTACTCTTCGAGTACCGGGTATAAAAAGTGCAATACTGGCTGCCAGGAGTTATCGCACTTTTAGAAACGCCTGAAGGCAATATTGAACCAGGCGTTGTTGCATGCACCCTGGTCAAATAGGTCAGTTTTTTTCCGGGCTTGTGTGATGGTGTTTTTGTACGGATTTTAACAAATAAGCACTCATTTGAAAGGTTATACATTTGGAAACTTTTTGGCAATAATGATTTTTGTCTGGCTAAATATTTTTCGAGCTAAAGCCAGGGATCGTAAGAGTTATAATTTTTATAATAAAAATCGTGAATTAAATATTAATTTTTGATTTTTTTTATAAATATCAGAAATAAGTTTTATTTTTGATTTTTATTTTAAAAATTACAAAATGATTTTTACCCCTAGGGAGTGTACCGAAATAAGCGGTCCCGGACAACCAGCGGATGTTCGCGACGCAGCAACACTGATGCTGCGCTTGTGGTGCCGCCTCGTATAAGTAACTTACACACTCTTATCCCTACACACTACCTACCCACATCCCAACCCCAACACTCACCACACACCGGGCCGGACTAAGGTGTTACTCGACCCGTGCCGAGAGTCAGCCTGGCTGCCAAAAACGCAAACGAGGAGAAGCACTAGGCGGACTACAAAACCAGTCTTTCCCAATACAAAGAAGAAACACGGAAAGCAAAAAGGGCAATCATTTTTCCCTGAAATCGAGGAAACGTCAGAAGGCTACTAAAGGTCCTCTCTAAAACAAACCCCTTGGTGGGGTACTTTAAAAGAAGTAATGGTACGTCGACTAACTCCAGTGAGGAGTCCCTACAGTTTCTTTTCAACACTCATTTCCCTGGGTGTACAACCACCGAGCCGGCACACATCCCTAGTGCATGCTCGGAACTTCGATGGCGCACATCTTTACAAAACGGAACATTAGATGGGTAGTAAAAAGCTTCAATTCGTTGAAATTGCCAGGTCCGAACCAAGTCATTCCGGTCCATCAACTGGCTACAGTGTATCTTAAGTAAAATATTGGTAGTGGGGAAATACCACACACGTGGCTTAAGGTAAAGATAGCCTTCCTCCCCAAAGCAGGTAAAGCCTCGCACAGCAGTCAACAAGATTCTATGTGACCTAGAGGGGGGAGGCTGCAAAGTTGTGCCATATTCGGATGACGTTGCAATTATCTTCTCGGGAAAATACCCTCAGTCTCATGTGTTACATGAAATGAAAAAAAACATGAAAAACATACCACATTTTAATTCTTTAAAAAGAACTACACCTAGAAAAAACAACCACAATTCCTTACACATTTTTAAATTCCCAAATCTATCAGAAAATCTGTTGAGGCCACAGCGGAAATGTCGTGTTGACTAAAGTAATTAACAAGAAGTTTAATAAAACACCGAGTTAAGAAAGCCACGATAGCCCTCTACACATGCAAAATACCTATTGGCTGAAAGAGGGGCATGAGCCCAAGCATAGTCCAATGTATACATCTAGCTATAGCTATAGTTAGACCAATACTACTCTAAGGAGTGTGGTGGCCGGTCCTATCAAAAAGGACTGTCCCCAAACGACTGGGTAAAGTTCATCGAACTGCAGCCCTAGGCCTCAGTGGAGCTCTTCGCACCACTCCAAATGATGCGCTAAATACCATCCTATGCCTCCAGAGCCTTGACCTTGCGGGAAAAGACGGTGCAGAAATGGCAGCAATACGTTTGAGAAACTCTGAGCTATGGGAACCACAGCACATAGGTCACTCCATCCATACTAAATAATAGCAATACAGTCTCCACGAAAACGGACTACTGCGATCCAATGGAATATACAGATACCCCTTTCAATATAATAATTCCTAACAGAGAGGAATGGCTCGAGGGACCTCCAGGCCCTGATGGGGCCATAACCATCATCACAGATAGATCGAAGCTGGATAAAAAGGTCGGAGGAGAAATTTACTCCGAACAGATAAACATAAGGCACTGCTTCAGGCTCCCAGATCACTGTAACGTCTTCCAAGCGGAAGTCATTGCTATCAGGGAAGCTTATGAATTTACCGTCATGGCGACCAAGCTTAACATTTATACCAACAGCCAAGCGGCGATCAAATCGCTACATGCGATTATCTCGAGGGCAACTGTATAGCAGACGAGTTTGCCAGATCTGGTACTACAATCCCCCTTCTCCAAGATAAGGAGGATACTCGTATGCCAATGGCCACCTGAAGGCTTATCATAAAGGAGCAATATAGGAGACTAAAAGATAAAACGTGGCAATCAGCTTCAAGATGTCGAATAATTCGCGGAAATGGTCGGAAAATCCAAATCAACTGTCCAGGATATAATAACGAGGTTCCGGGATGAATTTAGGCTAGCCAACAAAAGCCGAGAAGGTCAAGGAAAGATTTTAAATGAACAAGAAGAGCGTTCAGTATTAAAAGAAACAAACCAAGATCCTTTCTTAAACGCAAAAGAACTCCAGATATCCTTAAAAAATCGATCGGGAAAAGACGTTTGTCTGAACACAGTACGTAATACTCTCCATAAGTATGATTACTATGGAAGAGTTGCCAGGAAGAAGCCGTTTATAAGCCCAAAAAACAAACTCAATAGAGTAAAATATGCAAGGGAGTACTTGTTAAAAAGTCCACATTTTTTAGATACGGTAATTTACAGGTATATCATCTCTAAGTTTAATTTTATTAAAAGTCTTTATTATTTAAAGGTTCTATTTACTGATGAAAGTAAATTTAACTTACATGGGTCAGATGGCAAGAAGTTTGTGTGGCGTAAACCAAACACTGAATTTGAACCCAAAAATACAAAGGCCACTGTGAAGCATGGAGGAGGTTCTGTGATGGTTTGGGGCTGTATGTCGAGTGCTGGAGTAGGCAATTTACATTTCATTGATGGAATAATGGACAAATTTGGCTATTTGGCTATTTTAAAGGAAAATGTCAAGCAAAGTGCGGAGAAATTGGGCATCGCGAGCAACTTTGCCTTCTATCAAGACAATGACCCCAAGCACACATCAGGCGTTGCAAAGCTTTGGTTGATACATAACTGCCCCAAAATTGTACAAACGCCTGCACAGAGCCCAGACCTCAATGTAATTGAGCATTTATGGGAAGAATTAGCCAGGAGGGTTTATAAAAAAAAATGTATTCGCTAAATCAGCTTAAAGAGGCTTTAGTAGAGGCATGGAACTCCATAGAGCCGCAGGTATGCCAGAATTAGGTAAAATCAATTCCAAAATGCTTGCAGACTGTTATTGAAACAAAAGGATACGCAACAAAATATTAGTTCCTAAATTAATGCTTTTTTTTCATTACTTTTTGGCTGTGTGCGATTATTCGTTGAACCTCGAAAAATGCCTTTTTTTCGTTTCTCGCTTTAAGCAAAGTGTTCTCATTAGAAACTATTAGTTATATTAAAAAAAGTTATAAAGTTATATTAAAAATTAAAAAAAAATTTTTTTTTTTTCTCATTTCTTTATACTTTTTGAGCACATTTGTACTGAGGAAACTAGTGTCCGATTATGCGATGGAGTCACTGTAGTAACATTTGTGATACATGCGATAGTATCGATAACGCTTCGCACGTAATATTTAAGTGTACCAAATATAACTCAACAAGACTAAATTTTCCATCTCTAAGTAAATATAATGATATTTACAAATTCTTTGAAAAAGAAGACATTACCTCGTACCAAACATTAGTCGACTTCATTGACAAAATCGACGTAAAACTATAAGTAACACACCAAAATCTACAACTATTTGACTTGGCAATCATATCATATATCACACAGGCGGGCGGCCAAATAATCCCACGCTACTCAAGGGTAGCCTGGTAACTTAAAACCAAAAAAAAAAAAAAATTAAATTGAAAAGGAGAAAAATCGACTCTACCGACGAATTTATTGTGCTGGGGGCGGCATATATTGTTGCAAACAAAAAAGCGAAGAAGTACAGCGCAGACGGAGGCACCAAAATGAACCAAATTCTTATTTTTCGTAATCCGCCAAAGACATTGCCTTGCCTAAACTGCTTTAATTAAAACAATCTTCTCTTCACTTTGACAATTTGCATATTTCTTGTTTGTTGTTCGAACAGTTTTTGACTCCATCTTTCACATTCATTTCACATGAAATTTCATTTGTTCCTTCTGGCTATACTAATGATCCCATCTGATCCAAATTCAACATTCTGATAGATATGGTAATTTTTATGATTCTGCGTTTTTGGTTTTCTCGTATCTCAAAAATTGTGGATTTTCGTCCTTTGTGGGGGCGGAAGGGGGCGTGGCCAAATTTTGAAACAAACTCGCCTCGGTTTGATATCACAGGATCACAGCTTGGATAGAAAGTTTGGTTGATCCAGCTATTATAGTCTCTGAGAACTAGGCGTCAAAGAATTCGATCAGGCATAGCGCCCACCCCGGTGTGTGAGAGAGAGCGAACGATGCATTTTGAAATGGTTGTCTTCATTGTGGCTATATTTATGATCCGATCTGATCCAGATTTAACACTCTGATTTTCGTCCTATGATTGGGCGGAAGGGGGCGGGGCGAAATTTTGAAATACACTTGTAACAGTGCGATAAGACAGGAGTCTGTATACAAAATTTTGTTCCTCTAGCTTTTATAGTCTTTGAGCTATAGGCGCTAATGAAGGCGGACAGACAGGCATAGCTATATCGACTCGGCTATTGGGGCTGATCAAGAATATATATACTTTATGGGGTCGGAAACGCTTCCTTCCTTCCACTTTTTGCACAAATCTAATATACCCCTTTACTCTTCTAGTACCGGGTATAAAGTCTACATACAGCGCACTATAGGCTAACAAATCATATAGCGAAATCGCACAAATTGTTAAATTGAATCGATCTACTATTCATACCATCGTTCGCAACTATACTGCCGAGAATAAGCCCAGACAAGGAAGACAAAAGTCCGTTTCGAAACGAGATGAACGGAGTATCCTTAAAGAAGTCCACCAAAAACCGCAAAATAAGTGGTCCAAAATTGGATGAATACATTGAGAAATCTTCCGGCGTTACTGTTCATCCGAGAACAATAAGAAATTTCTTGCATGGCGAAGGTTATATGAGCAGAGCTCCACGAAAAAAGGTAAACATTTCCTAGAATTTGCCAAGGCTCATTTAAACAAGGTTTCGAGTTTTTGGAATCAAGTTTTTTTTACTGACAAGAGCAAATTTAATCTTTTTGGTAGTGATGGCCAAGCCAAAGTTTGGAGGAAGCCAAACACAGCACTTGGCCCTAAGAATATTATACATACCTACTGTCAAACATGGAGGCGGTAATGTAATGGTTTGGGGAGCTATGGCGTCGTCTGGAGTCGGCCGAATAGTCCTTGTTAAAGGTAATATGGATCGTTTTCAATATAAGAACATATTGGAACAAAATCTGAAACCATCGGTAGATAGCTTGACCTCAGGAAACTCCTGGACCTTTTAGCAGGACAACGATCCAAATCATACCGCCCATGTTGTGCGAGACTGGGTGCTCTATTATGATCCAAGACAGCTAAATTCGTCACCATTAAACAAAATATAACATCTTTGGGAAACTTTGGAAAGGCTAGTTCGTAAATATTAAATCATTAGCCGAGAAAAGATGAAAATCGCTCTAAACTAAGCTTTGGATGAAATTACACCTCAAACAACCGAAAACTTTGTTGAATCAATGACTCTATGAATGAAGGCTCTAATTGATGCCAATAGTTGCAAAAAAATAAGGTTTTTCTATGAATTTCCAACCATAATATAAAGGTCTGAAGACTGTATGTTGACTTTTTTCACATGAATTTTTTATGTTTTTGTTATTATTTTTGTTAATATAACTATGAATTACAGTTTTTATTTTCTTATCCATTTGTGTATTAGTCCCCTAAACAATGGCATACTCAGTTTTTAAATTTCTCTTGCGGTTTCCCGAAAACTTGAAAAAATTGTGGTGTATGTTCACTACTTTCCTTTACTGTTTGTTAAATCTGACGCTGTTTGTTTTTATTGTATTTAAAAAATAATAAAAGTTCGTACTGAAGGGCAATTTTTAAATATTACATCAACTTTTGTATCCCGCATGAAGTTTGTTTTAACATATGGTTACAGATTGTTTAATTTTGATTTAAATATGCAATAAACTTACGCATTTACCCCAAAATCCAAAATACATATGTATGTAAGTATGTACCAGAATAAAATATTTTGTTTTGTTGCGCAAAACATATATGTACATACGTGTAATTTAAAGTATATTTATTAAATAAAAAATTATACATCCACATATAAAAATATTGGATATCAAAACTTAGGTTTGCATTAACATTTTTTAGACATATAATATACAAACCTCTTGTTTGATAAATTAGTGTGGCCAGAAGACATTTTTTCCATCATCATAATTCAGTTTTACTCAATGTAAATTTCACTATAAAAAAGATTCAGTAGTAACAGCATCTACAGATTTACATATATTGATACGATTTTTTTATGCAACGAAGGCCTTAAAGACATTTAAAGATTTTAGTCGCCTTACAACATGCTGTCAATAGTACCAATAACACGTAAACTCGGACAATAGTTTTAGACAAAATCTTTGGGGTTGGAATGTGGAAAAGGAACAAATGGTATGTCCAAGCATTTAATACCTTCCGGTGGGAGTTTTTGAGTGAAATACCGTTTCACACTCAACAAACCCACAATCTACCAAAAAATTAGTCATAATTGTCAAATTTCAACAACTTGAAATAAATAATTGGCGAATGTATTATTAAGGCCTGTCTCCAGCGCCCAAAAATGTCAAAATTACTGAAATACATTTTTTCCGTGATCCGCCAAAGACATGGTCTTGCATTCATTAAAATATTCCTTTCACGTTTAAAATTGGCCTCTCTCTTGTTTGTTGTGCGCATAGTTTTTTTCCTGCATCTTTCACTTTTCACTTTAGAACATTTTCGACACTATTACCAGGACAATTCAGCCTGAAACCACTTATCAAACAGATTGTTGCCGCGCACTGTGCAGAAGAGTGCGATCCGGTCCAAGCTCACTCTCGCGCGCTCGTGGGGGCTCTCGCGCTCTCACGGTCGCACTCTGGCTTCTTAATTTTCTACGTACTCGTCGTTGGAATCTCACCCGATCCGCCCTCCTACAAACATTGGTCCTTCGAGCCGGATCTTCGCCAAATCAAGAAAGGAGAAGTCCATCCCAGCACGCATCGGCGGATCCTCCCAGAATCAAAAGATAAGTAATATCAATCCTAAGCCAACAGTGCAGTGCTTGTGTGCTTCCAGCCCGGTCCGAATCCCGTAACACTTGTATTTTCCGCGCCTTCCTTTTCGGTGGCATATTATCGGCTATTCCGGCCGTTCTCCGATCTTCCGTTTCGACCCTCCGTTCCGTGGGTCTGTGTTTTCTGTGTTCCGTGATCTGTGCCGGCTCCTCTGAAATTGCGCAGTCCAATTATTTGAAAAAAAACAAATAATAAATCAAGCCCATACAAAGATACACAGACATCTACATATATAAGCAACGCAATCCCAGTCAAATAAATACACTATCCTGTGTTTCATTTCATGTTCATTGCTAGTCCGAATATAATATAAAAATTTCTACAGTCCACTCCGAATTATCGAAAATATACGTACTTACATAGTCCTTTACATATATATATACACATAATCGGTTCGTTAGCCCAAGCCGCGGTACATTACGCTCATTTCCAGCCATACGTACATACAAGCAGCAATAGCGGTGCCTTCTCCTTGTTTCGTTTTCGTTTCTCCACCGCTGCTCGCGTTGTATTTGTTGGGAGAGCATATTATCAGTGCCGCTCTTGAGCATAACGGAGCGCCAAGTGACGCGCTACCCTGTATTCCGCGGGTATATCGTTTTCGGCTAATACTTGCCAAGTGACACTCTACCCTACATTCCAAGGGTATATTATTTTCGGGTGTCACTTGCAACCGCATCTCCCTTGATACCTCGTGCCTCGAATTCCAATATTACTGTTCGGTCCCTATTGTCGTTCTGGATTGAACATTTATTTTTATTGCTATCGCCCGATCTCCATAACATACCGAAGCACTTCCGACGTGAAAATAAATCCACATTGCGACAAATACCAAGCGTTTTTTTGTTGCATCCGCTCTCCGTATCCATACAAAGGTCGTGTCCATCCGTCCGACACTCACGCATCCGATTTCTCTTTCCTCGGCGTGTGACGCCCGAATATGCCCACTGGTGAAAAGGACAGCAAGAAACCTTTGTCGCTGCCCGCTCCAGGTGCTAACAAGCCCAGGAGTTCTTCCGTTCCGGGAACACCTACTGCGGCGTTCGAAAAGGTCAAGTCACCAAGTACTCCCAAGCCCACAAGATCCATCGTTCCGAATAGGTTCTGTTCCCTTCGCCGGTCACGCTCAAGACCCCAACACTTATTCAAAACAGTCCCGTCGGCCCTCAACGCACCCGTACAATGGCCCAATCTGGCTTCATCTCAGCACGGGCGAAATTCGTGGCAGCAATCGACAGGCTGACACATCTGGAAGCGCGTTTTACCGCTCATGATACCAGCCCACCATCCTCCAATATCTGTCGAGTCCGTTGTGACCAATTACGGAGCATGTGGGCAAAGGTGGAGGCTGAGTTCGAGGCCTGTTCCGTCGCAATGGTCGATGAGGATCCAGAGGCTAAGAAGGAGATTCAGGATATGTACTGCGATTGTTATGAGGGCTATGAACGATACATGGCTGACCTCACTGTCCAAGCTGCCGGTCCAACAGAGCTTCCTTCTACGCAGCCAAACTCTCATGGTGGCTGTCGATTGCCCCCATGTGATATAGAAGTTTTCACTGGGGATTACGTCCGCTGGCCTACATTCCGTGATCTTTTTACCGCGATTTACATCCAAAATCCCAGGCTTTCTCCGGTGGAGAAGCTGTACCACCTCGCCACTAAGACCAGCGGTGATCCTAAGGCCACAGTGGAAAAGTCCCCACTCACTAATGACGGTTTCGAGGCGGCATGGGATGCCCTCCGTGATCGATACGAAAACAGACGGCTCCTGGTGACCAACCAGATTAACCTTCTCCTCTCCTTGCCTCACATCGGTTCCGAATCAAGTCGTGCTCTGAAAGAGCTTCAAAGCACGATCCAAAGGGTTCTAACCGCACTCGCTCATTCCAAGGTCTCCACTGAAAATTGGGATGGCTTACTTGTTACCATTTGCGCTTCTAAATTGCCGAGGTTGACCCGCGCACTGTGGGAAGAATCCGTGACCGACAAGAAGGAAATGCCGCCATGGAAGGAGATGGACTCATTCCTAAGTCAGAGGTACCTGACGCTAGAGGCAATCGAGGGCAACCCTTCCATTCCATACGGTTCGAAAGGCGTTCCGAATTCGCCACCTTCCAGAAACAATCCGTTCCGTTCCCAAGGGAGTCTTGTTCCAAGGAGGGTTCACTCGTTTGAGACTACGGTGAATCCGAAGACGAGGACGTGCGATCTCTGCTCAAAAGAGAATCACCCAATCCGTGTATGTCCTCACTTCCTCCAAATGACCGCTGATGCTCGTTCCAGCTGCATTAAGCAAAAACAGCTTTGCTTGAACTGCTTCGCAAGAGACCATCAGAGCCGAGAATGCCAAAGTGCCCACAACTGCATCACATGTGGAGAACGGCACCACACACTGCTACACCGTGGCAATCCGATATCCAGCGAGTCCACTTCCGCATCCGTTCCAAATCCAAGTGCTTCCGAATCCCAGCCCAACGTTCAGGCTTATTTCACGTCCGGCACAAGTGCCGTTCTTCTGGGCACGGCTATGATTAATATTTGCCACCTGGGAACAAACTTCCGCGCCCGCGCTTTGATCGACTCTGGCTCCGAGGCAACGTTCATTACGGAACGTCTGGTCAACATGATCAAATTGCCATTCCAACGCATCCAGGCACAGGTCTCCGGCATCAATCATACCGTATCCGCCCAGTCCAAGAAGCTCTGTAATTTTGCCATCCGCTCTCCGACTAGGCCGGGCTTACAGTTAACCGCCACAGCATACGTTGTTCCGGAATTGGCACAGAATATTCCATCGCATCCGATCTCGCAAGGTTTCTTGAGAGACTTGCCGAGCCTTCCATTTGCGGACCCTACATTTTTCGAGAGCTCACCCATCGATGTTCTGATTGGAGCTGACATCCTACCATCTGTACTGTTGAGCGGCTTACAGACTAACATTTGTGGCTCTCTCCTCGGGCAAGAAACAGTTTTCGGTTGGGTGCTCACTGGCCCAGTGTCCAATGCGGCGAAGCATAACATTGCATCCTTTTCAAGCCAAGTTTCCAGAGGACCTATCAACATGGTAGGAGACTCAGATTTCTGCTACGAAAGCAATTTCCTTCCAGACCCCTCCACAGAATTTCTCGAACGATGTCCTACGCTTGACCGAAGAGAAAATTTCCAAAATAACTTTATTCCTTCTATAGACCAACGTAGCCTCACCAGTAGTAGCAGTGGGGCCGTTTCCAATGTCCCACGTCTGCCCGTAACCCGTTCCAAGCTCCTTTCTAATGCATCTTCGACTGCTTTATTTCATCCTAGCCCTCCACATCTAGAACTGGATACTCGTTCCTGCGCCGACCGTATCATGGAGAGCCGACAGGGTCGCGCTCTCAATTCCTACCAGTGCCGAGTCTGCCCAGGAGTGCATCCACTACGGACCTGCCACCGCTTTCTCCGTTTGAGCCCCGATCAAAGGAACCGAGCCGTCTTCCTACACAAATATTGTGTGAACTGCCTGGCTCAGCAACACTCCGGCAAAAACTGTCGCAGTGGCGGGCTGTGCAGAGTGTGTGGGAAAAGCCACCACACGCTGCTTCACATACCAGCGTCTCGTCTTCCAGCCATCTCAACCACGGCAGTATCGTCGCCAGCTTCTGCACCCCACGTCTATCGCCGCCCACGGCGGCCCGCCAACCGGCCAGCTGGAGGAACTGTGGAACCATCCCCTTCGACTTCAGCGTCCCGCGCTGAGCGCCGCCTTCGTCTCCCCGTGAGCCACCCCATGGCAGGGACCCCGGCGCCATCCGTAGACCCCCTACAACCTCAGAGTCTCAACCTCCTCCAAACGGCGCTGGTGGTTCTGGATACGGGTTCCGAAAACTTCGAGACACTGCGTTTATAGGCCTCTGCCCCCATTATTATTTGCAATCTTGCAAGGGGGGGGGAGGATGTTCAGAGTAGCAGCAGATTGTTGCCGCGCACTGTGCAGAAGAGTGCGATCCGGTCCAAGCTCACTCTCGCGCGCTCGTGGGGGCTCTCGCGCTCTCACGGTCGCTCCCACGATCCACACGGCATTAGCCGTATAAGCATAGATTGTAAGCTAGTCAGTTACGTTTCCACCCCCGTTTCCACCGGTCGACATACATTATTATTCCTGCCTACATATGTACATATATACAAACCCAGCAGCTCCAAATACATATACATATATTGAAAACCCACTGCACTCTGGCTTCTTAATTTTCTACGTACTCGTCGTTGGAATCTCACCCGATCCGCCCTCCTACAAACACACAGAAACATCCAATCGACTTAAAACTGCCTGCAAAAAATTTCAAAACGATTGAGTCCCATGCTCTCCTGAAATTTTTTTTATACATTTCAATCTCAGCCTCACGTATAAAACGAGAGAGCGGGCTATTCTAGAGAGTCGAGAAAATATTTAGAGAGAGCCAAAATTGTATGAAGGCAGTTTTTAGTGGATTTGATGCACCTATGTGTGTGTTGTTTGCTTAGTTCTAGAACGTAGGTAAAATAAATTTTTGCGTATAACAAAAAAGATGTGCGCGTAACAGCTCAGAATGGGCTCGTCGCATTTTAAATTGTGTTTTTAACAGAACAGAAAGATTTTTTTTACGCCACATTTAATTCGGAGCTAAAAATGTAGGTGCACAATAATTTACTTTGCAGTAGCACCAAGATGGGGTTGAACATTCTCCAAAACTATTTTAAAAGTATTGTAATACATGGGGAGATTATTATTATACTATATATTATATTATATGAGAAATAGTTTGCCTTAGCTGAGAGTCTTAGAGAACAACACGTAAAATTCGCAGTGAATAAAGTAACTCTGCATGGTTGAAAATACTCTCTGTTTTTATAATCTCAGCCCGGAAAATATGAAAGTAAAAACTTAATTGTATAATTGTCTATCCGAAATCGACTTTACAAATTTGAAAGCTTGACAATTAGTGTTCAGAGCAGCAACCGTCAAAAGTTCTTAAGACATTTCAATCAAAATTTAAATTTTTTTCCGCCGCTGCCAAATATGACTTTTTCTGATAGATTTGGAGATTCAACCATTTTAAAGAAATTATGGTTATATTTCGTAGGCGTAGTTTTTTTAAGAATTGTTTCTACCTCTGTTCTTTTTTCAGAGGTAGTGAATCTTTTTTCACATTACTTAATAGAGTTAGTCGGAAAACCAATTTTTTCAAACTTCAATCGGCACATTCAATGCCCATCTCAAGCTGTAAAAAGATTTTTCTTTCTAAAAAATAAATCCAACGGAGAGATTCAAAATAAGTTGGACTGCTGACTTTATGCGCTGGCGGACAGGCATTTTTGACGAGGATCGTATGGGACGTCCCAGAGAGGTGACGACATCAGAAATGGTAGATAAAGTTCACGGAATGATTTTGGATGATCGCCGAATAAAATTGAGACAGATTGCTTAGGCCCTAAACATTTCTCGGGAATGTGTTGTAAACGTTTTACATGAACATTGTGAGGAATTAATATTCCTCACAAAGCCCTAGTAGGGGATGGGGCGAATTCGCCGGTTACGGGAGCGAGGCGTTCCCGCTACGAGAGAGCACAATGCGGATCCCACGAGAGGGAGGGAACGGTGGTAGTGGGCCGGTCCATGTAGGCCATGTAGGCGGGCCCATGTTGGCCGTACATGCCATGCAGACCATGTAGGCTGATCCCGCTAGGGAGGACGTGGGAACACAGAGAGGCCGATGGAAAGCTACCGACGTCACCGGAATTAACCGTTGTGGCTGGGCAGCGGCGCAGACGCTGGGCCGCGCCGAGCCTATAAGAGGAGGCCGGCGGCCGTGAAGCGACACAGTCAAGTGCGGAGAGGAAACAATTGCGGAGAGAAACCAAGTAGAAGTGCAACGGAGTAACGCGGAAAACAGGTGATACGGAAGCCAGCGACGGAACGATCTCCACAGACAGGCTCGGAGAGCAGTCCGACAGACCCAGATCAGAGGTGAGAGTCAAAGTGCCAATCCATTGAGTGCGGAGCTGTGAGCGGTGGACAGAGCGATAGCCGAGTCAGAACCCCCCGCCGTTGCCCAAAGGAGCCATGAGGAGACCCGATTGGTGCGGAGTTGTGCGGGCGGACAGAGCGAAAGCCGAGTCAGAACCCCTAGCTAGAGTGCCATCAGAGTAGTGGTCGGCAGAGGTACCACTGAGAAACCCCAGCGAATGATATAGCCATTAGATAGCCGTAAGTTAGCCATAAGATACCAATAAAGCGAAGTACTCTTAGAATACCCTACCTGAGTGTATTTCTTGCTTGTCGCCGGGGCAACATACAAATTTGTTGCATTCAAAGATTTGGCCGAAAAGCATGTGGCGGAGCCAGAATTCGCGGATGTTTGAAGCATGGGAAATGAAAGCGGACGTCGTCCCGGCGGCTGCTCCGACTGACGAATGGGGTGACTCGGTTGAAAACCTGGAGACCCCGATCGATTCAGACCGGCCATCGCAGGGGAAAACGCCGGCAGAGGCCCAGCAGGAATCGGCAGCGAGCATGACGGTGCCGAAGAAGAGTCGGTCTTCCAGTCGACAAAGGTCAGCAAATAGCCCGCAACGAACGGGAGAAGAGCCCGCCGAAAAAGGGTATCGAAGAGGGACCGAGGAGCAGACCGTGAGGCGTTCGCGAGAAAATTATGCTTGCGTAGCTAAACAGGTGCGAGAGTGGTCGTTCCGCTTCGACGGTTCGGAAAAGCCCCTAGAGTTCCTGGAGCAGGTGGAGTGGTCAGCCGACATGTACGGGCTGGAGCTGGATCAGGTCCCGAGAGCAATGCCAGAGCTTCTGAAAGGGCGGGCGCTCATGTGGTTTATCGCCAATAACAAGCAATGGCAGACATGGGAAGCGTTTGCCCATAGCTTCCAAGCCTATTTCCTGCCGAGAGGGTACTTCGAGAAGTTGCTCCAGGAGGTTCGAATGAGGAAACAAAGGTGGGGAGAATCCTTCAAGGATTTCATGGTGGAAATGCAGACCCTTATGAGGCCGTTGAAGTGCACACCCGACGAACAACTGGAGCTCATAAGGGAAAACAGCATACCGGATCTGCGGATATTTATACGACCACACCACTGCCAATGTCTCGATCAGCTGATGATGCTGGCGGACGAGTTCGAGGCATTAGAGCGAGACCGAGTGGAGTTCCAGCGGGAAAGCCCGGCTGGACGGGCGAGGGCGCCGAATCCGTTCACCCGCACGACGGGGACAGAGGTGTGCCGAAGGTGCAAAGAAGAGACGACGCCCGGGAAGGCTCACGAGAGGAAGCCAACGGTGCCAGCGAGTGGGCATCAAACCAACGCCAACGTGGTGAACGGGTATGTGCAAAATCCGTCGCAGGCATGCCGAAGATGTGGGAGTGATGACCATTGGGCCCAAGGGTGCACAGGCAAGCCGCTGACGTTTTGCTGGAGGTGTGGCAAGGTGGGAGTGCCCACCTGGCAGTGCTGCAAGCATGCGGGAAACGCGCCGCGACCCAAGCCAAGAAGGGCCGTGCCAGGGTCGCAAGTGGAGGCCCCCAAAAAACAGAGGAAGCCTCAGCGGGGGCTTCCCAAACCTAATCGGTGGTCTGACGGAAGAGGAGGTGCAACTGTCAGCCGTGGTGGCGATTGCTGGAAGCGAGTGGAAAGCTACGGTGGATACAGGTGCCACCAGTAGTTTCATTAGCCGCGAGCTGGCGGACAAGTTGCGGGGAGTCAGTCGGGAAACGGAGATGCATAACTCTAAGTAGAGGTTTCGTTTGGGGACAAGAGAGTCCCGATGGCACTCCTCATATTGCCGGGGGTGATCGACGCACTTGTTCTGGGTTGGGACTTCATCGCCGACGTCGGAGCAGAGGTGACCTATGCGGGGCACAGGTCGACAATGCGGGCGGCTAGAAGAAAAGTTGTCTGTGGCGATCGTGGAGACCACGGAAGAACCCAGTGGAACAGGGAGCGAGGAGGGCGAGCAAAACGGGAGGCCCAAGCCGGTGGCGGACGAAGACTTTTTGGCCAAGGAGCAGCAGGAGTTCAGGGACATGACGGGGGTGTCCAATGTGGCGGTGCATACCATCACCATGAAGGACACTCAGCCGGTCAAACTGCGATACTATCCGAAAAATCCCAAAATGCAGGCCGAGATCGACCTGCAAGTGGAAGAATTGCTGGAGACGGGGCGGATTGAGCCGTCAAAGAGTCCCTACAGTTCACCCATTGTGATGGTCAAAAAGAAGACGGGAAAGTGGAGGTTGTGCGTGGATTTCCGACAAATAAACGCGAGGTCCATCAAGGACGCGTATCCCATGCCCAGAATAGACTACATTTTGGATCAGCTCAAGGAGGCGCGGTTTATCAGTAGTCTGGATTTGAAGGACGGATATTGGCAGATACCATTTGAAAAGAACAGCAGACAGTTCAAAGCTTTCACGGTGCCAGGCAAGGGGCTGTTCCAATGGAAAGTGATGCCATTTGGGCTCCACTCAGCGTCGGCCACGTTCCAGAGGGCGCTAGACCAAGTGATAAGTCCCGACATGATTCCACACGCGTTCGCGTACCAAGACGACATCATTGTCATCGGGCGAACGAGGGAGGAACACCGGCGAAATCTGGAAGAGGTCTTCCGCCGACTGAAGGAGGCCAACCTGCGGTTGAACGTGGACAAGTTTCAGTTCTTCCGGAGGGAGCTGCGTTACCTGGGTCATCTGGTGACAGGCGAAGGGATTTTCACCGATCCCGAAAAGGTGGCAGCCATTGTGGAACTACAACCGCCGGCGAACGTCAAGGAGCTACGCCAGTATTTGGGCGTGGCATCATGGTATAGGCGTTTTGTAGAAGGTTTCGCCACTCTAGTACAGCCACTCAGCGCGTTACGAGAGACAGCAGGCCTTCGAGGCAGTGAAGAGCCGGCTGGTGGCGGATCCAGTTCTGACATTCCCAGATTTTTCCAAAAGGTTCGTGCTCCAGACGGATACCAGTGACAACGGGTTAGGGGCGATTCTTACCCAAGAAACGGATAAGGCGAGAAGGTCATCTCGTATGCCAGCAGGACGCTGAATAGCGCTGAAAAGAACTATTTAGCGACGGAAAAAGAATGCCTGGCCATTGTATGGGCTGTCAGAAAACTGAAGCCATATTGGGAGGGGTACCATTTCACCGACCATATGGCACTAAAATGTCTCAATAGCATAGAAAGCCCGACGGGAAGAATCGCGAGATGGGCGCTTTAGCTTCAGCAGTATGATTTCGAAATAGCATACAGAAAGGGACAAGTGAATATAGTAGCGGACGCGCTCTCTCGACAGCCATTAGCGGAACGATGCATGAGAGTGGACGACCAAACAGGGAAGGCGCCGAAGGATTCGCCGCGAAATTGGCCCCAAGATTCCACGGGCCATACCAAATAGTGAATTTTATCTCGCCGGTGATTTGTGAGCTCAGGAAGGAAGGCAATAAGCACACCCGGAGGGCGCACATTGGCGATCTGAAGGCACAACCGGAAGGGGAAGACATACAAAAAGGAAACAATACGGAGATAGTGGAACGCGAGAAGGAATAAAAAGGTCATAGGCATATCCAAGTGTCGCCGATCCCAAGGGGTGGCACGCAGGACACGGGATGGAACCGACGACATTTCGGGAACGGCGGACGGCGAAGGCAAAAATAAAGCTGGGACATAAAAAAAAAAATGTGCAAGACATACCTGGCGGCGCTGAATGTGGGCCGGCCGGGTCCCGGGCTGAGAGGCTTCCGGTGGCCCGGGGGGGGGGGGGGGGGGGGTGAACTAGGAGTCAGGAGAAGGCACTGCCAGAGTTCCAGATCCGAGGACCACCCATATCTGTCGGGTACGGCCGTGCAGAATGCTCGCCCAAGCGCTTTCGGGCGAGGTCCGGGGCGGTTGTTTTGCGCAGAGGCCACGCAAGAAGCCAAACCGAAGGCAGAGGGGAAGATGTGGGTCGGGTACGACCGCCGCCGTAGCCGGGCGAGAGGTCGGAAGACCTACTAGCGGCGGGTGATGACGGTGGTCGATAGCCAGAACCTAGGATACTGGACGGGCTGGAAGAGGGGTCGGAATTAGTGGATGAAGGAGTCGAGCTTAGGTACTCACCTTGGCCAATGGGGTCGAACAGTCCGGGGACAGCGTCCCCTCTAAAAAACGAAGAGAAAGCAGAAAACACTACAAGGAAACTCAAAAAAAAAAAAATATAAAATATATATATTTATATATATAAAAAGAAACACTCAAGGACAATAAAAAAAAAACAAAAAAAAACAAAAAAAATAAAATATAAATAGGAAGAGGATAGGATCGTCGCTACGATCAGCCCTAGTTGTCCCAAAATCTTCCAGCCCCGAAGAGGGAAGGGTATCGCCGAGAGGGAAGCAACGGGATCCCAGGCGAGAGCAATAGACGGAAAAAACCGTACGGCGGAACGAAGGGAATTGCAACACTGGCAGGTCGGCTGCCAAAACGGCAGCGGTCGATCACTTAGAGATCACAGCCCAAAGAGCAGACACGTGTCAAGGAGAAAAAAAAAAAGGAAATGGATAAGTTAATGGAGACGGGCGGAGCCCTCGCGTGGTGAGCGGTGTGCTCGGCGCAGCGAAACGCCAGAGCTGGAACTGATGGCGTCGCCGATGGGGAGCCCAGGAATTTCCCGAGGAGCACGTGGTCGGCACTGGAGTCCCCGCGGAGTAGGCGGACGATCGAGGTGTCGGAGGACAGCGACGACGTGGTGCTGGTGTCGGTGGAACCAGCGCCTGTACGAAGAACGCCCACACGAAAGGAGCAGGAGGCCAGGCGCGACGCAGCGTTCCTGAGCATCGTCATCAGGTCCGCGGAGCGGTTTCTGCGTGAAAGGAGGAGAGAGGAGCCAGCGCAGTCAGCACCGAAGCCGAGGCCGACGCCGGCACCGCCGAAAGGCGAGAAGAGGTGGAGGCTCCACCGCCACCAAAGTTTTTGCGGATAATGTCGGCCGCAGAGATGCAGCAGGGCCTGCCAGAGACGCAAGAGCAGCCACTGCGCTCGCAGCAGGCGAAAGCTTATCCGTGACAGCGCAGGGAGCAGCAGCAGCAACAGCCGGAAACGCAGCCGCAGCAGCAGCAGCATCAGCAGTCGCAGCAACAGCAGCAGCAGACAGAGGCGCAGCAGCAGACAGAGGCGCAGCAGCAGCGGGGCCAGCAGGAGCCGGCGCCGGAGCCTCAGCCCCAGTGGCAGGGGCCCGAAGCCGCAAAGTACGGGCCATTTGTGACCGAGAAGGTGCATACGGTGGTCGGCGACGGGGTGGTGTGGCACCACCAGACCATCCAAATTTCATGGGCGGTCGAACAGGCGCAGCAGAAACCGGAGGAGCCCAAGTTGTGGGAGGAGGAGCCGCCTCGATGCAGCAACGCGCGTGATCCGCGGGGGCACCATGAGGAAGGGAGGGCACCCGAGGAACCGCCTGCACCACCCACACTCGCGAGCGCGAAAGCGGTCAGAGAACAACAGCAATGTGATGGCAACGGTTTTCTGGTATGACAAAGGAGTTGTTTATGTGGATTATCTGGAACAATTACTAAAGAAAACTATTTTAGCCTTTTCGGACGATTTAATTCAGAACTGAACAAAGAAAGCCGCACATGGCGAAGAAAAAATTCTATTTCATCTGCTCCCAAGAGCGTTGTCATGTGTGTGAATTGCACTACAAAATTCTTCCCGATCTCCACTTTTCTCCAGATTTGGCAGCCTTTAACTATTTTTTATTTCCAAACTAACAAAAACGAGGGGGAATGCTGTGAGCCGCGTCTACGGCCGCGGCTCTATTTTATACCCGGTACTCAATCAGTATATATGTATGTGACCTTACGATATATGTAATTTATTACTTTATTATTAATTTTAGCCAAAAACGAAAAACAAAATTATGTCGAACCTTTTAGATTTTTGTTTGCATTTGTTTTTTACATCTGTCTTCTCTACATTCCACTACGACTACTACTACGACTCATGGAAATGTGTGCGAGAGAGAGGGAATGAAACTGAAACTTCATTTGTTCTTTCTGGCTATAATAATTATCCGACCTGATCCAGATTCGTCAATCTGGTACATACGGCTATTTTTCATTTTCCTGCGTTTTTGGATTTCTTGTATCTTAAAAATTGTGGATTCTACAGATTTTCGTTTTTTGTGGGAGCGGAAGGGGGCGTGGCAAAATTTTGAAATACACTTGTACTGAAGTGATATCACAGGAGTGTTATGGTCTTTGAGATCTAGGCGCTCATGAAGACGGACGAAAAGACGGGCAGACGGACAGACAGATATAGCTATATCGACTCGGCTATTGATGCTGATCGGAAACGATTCCTTTTGGGTGTTACACACATCCATTTTTACAACAAATCTCATACACCCCTTTACTTTTCGAGTACCGGGTATAATTGAGACGAACCCTGTAAGGAAGCGATCCAGGCTGGGGTATAACTCTCAGTCTCACCAGGGTCGAAATTAAAGAAAAATTTCTAATTTGCTGAGACTCTGAGTTTTGGGCCAGGAATAGGGCGGAATCTTAGCGCGATGATAGTTCTGTGGATCTGTTGAGGTACACGCTAAAATACGGGAGAGGGGCAAGGAACACGCGGGGACGGTAGTCAGCATCTGCAAAGGCAGAGGCAAGCGTCGGACGGAACCTTGGGGCCCGCCTGTCTACACACTACAATAGGGAAGGGGTGAAGAACACACAGAAGCGTCAACCGGTATTGCCAAATTGTCGAGGCAATCGCTGGACGACCCTTTGGGAATCTATGGATCCTCGCACTACGCCAAAAGGAAGGAGAAAATAGGAGTATATAACGTGGAAGCACAATTGTGGTGCTCGAAAACACCCCACGGTCCCAGAAGATTTAACACGGATGGTTTGCAGGTGCAATTTTCACTTTTCACTTGTTTATATTCTTTGCCCCGCCTGCCGCACCGCTCAGCTACCCCTTACCAATCCCGTGAGGCTCGCTTACCCCTGTTACTTGTTTATCCTCCAGCCAAGTGCTTCGTTGTTGCTGAAGGCGATTCTTATTCCGCCTCCTAAGCAGAGGAAGGTAGTCACGATTGTTTTCCTGAACTTCCAGGGCTGTCCTCCGATTTCGTCTCCTTTCTGGCACTCTCGACTACGCGTGACGTTGTTTCTTCACTCCGGTTTTCTTTTATTTTGTTAATCACATTTCCGTTGACACGTCCGTTCACTTTCAGTTGCCGCCAATCAATCTTTTGCTCTAATTTTTCAGCCGGTCTCCAGCCTCCGATCGGCTCTTGTTCTGCCGTTTTTGATTCTCCTCTGCTCTCTTCTGTCGATTCTCTCGACTCAGCGTCGGCGTCGGCGACTTAACTCTCTGGGCGTAGGGCTTTCCACTCGATACCGTCGTTGGGCCTCGCTCTCTCGTTGTCGGCGGCGTCGGTGTCTGGGTTTTTGTTCTCCTCTTTCGCCGTTGATACCGTCGTTGGGCCTCGCTCTCTCTCTGTCGGCGGCGTCGGTGTCTGGGTCTTCGCTCTCTTCTTTGGTAGTGTGAGAGTCTATGGGGGCCCGCGCTTGGCTAGAGATGACACTTGGACCGTGCTCCTCGTGATTCTAATCCCCCCTTTTAAATCACGAGACGCTCATATTCTTATTGGCTCTTCGGGCCGTATAATTAATAAAACTAATTGATCCAGAGTAATGTCTTTATTTACATGCTATATGTCCTACAACTATTTAACGAAATGATTTCTTGATGTCACTACTTAATGCTAAAGGAATAAAACGAAAATAATAAAGAAATGAAGCAAACTTAAAAATGAAACGAGGGGGAACGTTATGAGCCGCGTCTGCACCGCGGCTCTACTTTATACCCGGTACTCAGTCAGTATATATGTATGTGAGCTTGTTGTAGTTTATTACATGTTCGCAAAAGAAAAAAATTTAATTTTAGCCAAAAAAAAACAATTTAAGTCGAACCTTTTCGGAGATTTTGATCTATTAGATGTTTCCATATTGGTTAACATAAATTTTTTACATCTGCCATTTCTACATGTTTTTATCTACTTCCTACATATACATACACGGCTGTGTGCGAGAGAGAGAGGGAATCAGTCTGCGCTTGGGAGGCCACTGAAATTTCATTTGTTCCTTCTGACTATATTTATGATCCGATCTGATCCAAATTCAATACTCTGATAGATATAGTAATTTTCTATGATTCTGCGTTTTTGGTTTTCCCGTATCTTCAAAATTGTAGATTTTCATCTTTTGTGGGGTCGGAAGGGGGCGTGGCCAAATTTTAAAACAAACTCGTCTCGGTTTGATATCACAGGAGCTTGGATAGAAAGTTTGGTGGTTCTAGCTCTTATAGTCTCTGAGAACTAGGCGTCAAAAAATTCGATCAGGCATAGCGCCTACCCCTGTGTGTGAGAGAGAGCGAGAGGGAACGATGCATTTCGAAATTGTTTTCTTCATTGTGGCTATATTTATGATCCGATCTGATCCAAATTCAATACTCTGATAGATATAGTCATTTTCTATGATTCTGCGTTTTTTTTTTTCCCGTATCTTCAAAATTGTAGATTTTTATCTTTGGTGGGGGCGGAAGGGGGCGTGGCCGAATTTTAAAACAAACTCGTCTCGGTTTGATATCACAGGAGCTTGGATAGAAAGTTTGGTGGTTCTAGCTCTTATAGTCTCTGAGAACTAGGCGTCAAAAAATTCGATCAGGCATAGCGCCTACCCCTGTGTGTGAGAGAGAGCGAGAGGGAACGATGCATTTCGAAATGGTTTTCTTCATTGTGGCTATATTTATTATCCGATCTGATCCAGATTCTACAATCTGATAGATATGCTCATTCTCTATGATTCTGCGTTTTTGGTTTTCTCGTATCTTTAAAATTGTGCATGCCACAGATTTTCGTCCTTGGAGTGGGCGGAAGGGGGCGGGGCGAAATTTTGAAATACACTTGTAACAGTGCGATAGGACAGGAGTCTGGATACAAAATAAGGTTCCTCTAGCTTTTATGGTCTTTGAGCTATAGGCGCTAATGAAGACGGACGGACGGACAGACGGACAGACGGACGGACAGACAGACATAGCTATATCGACTCGGCTTTTGATGCTGATCAAGAATATATATACTTTATGGGGTCGGAAACGCTTCCTTCTGGGTGTTACACACATTAATTTTTTGCACAAATCTAATATACCCCTTTACTCTTCGAGTACCGGGTATAACAAAAGGAAATTAATTGCCCGTAGTCCTCCGGGGGCGTATTCTGCACATCCTCGCTGACGGGTAGCCTTCTTTTGTGGCAGAGCGGAAGGCCGTCTCCCCTGTCCGTAAAAGTTGTGAGGGAGCGTACGCTTCTTCACAATCCTTTCGGAGATTTTTATGTACTACATGTTATTTGTTAACATTTTTGCTTACATTTGTTTTTTACATCTGTCTTCTCTACATATCTACATCTACATATATATGCTTACATACACATAAACGGCTATGTGCGAGAGAGAGAGAGAGAGCGAGAGAGAGAGAGAGAGAGAGAATGAGTAAGCGCTTGGAAGGCACTGTGTAGCGACTAAAATCTAATTTGTTACTTTTGGCTATAATAATGATCCGACCTGATCCAGATTCGTCAATCTGGTATATACGGGTATTCCCCATGATTCTGCTTTTTTGGTTTTTTCGTATCTTAAAATATGTGGATTCCACATGTTTTGGTTTTTTGTGGGGCGGAAGGTGGCGTGGCAAATGAAATATACTTGTATTGAAGTGATATTACAGGGGAGCATGGATAGAAAGTTTGGTTGCTCTAGCTTTAATAGTCTCTAAAATCTAGGCGCTCATCTAGACGAACGAGCAAACCAGACGGGGTGTAGTGTGAGAGGTAACGAGAGGGAACGATGCCTCTCTAAATGGTATTCTTCATTGTAATTATGATAATGATCCGATCTGATCCAGATTCAACACTCTGATAGATATGTTCCTATATCTAAATCTAAATGTAAGCCTAAATCATCTGCGATTATCGACGGGAGCCGCCATTTTGCAGCCGCCATTTAGAATTTTTCACTTACAAAAAATATAAACTTATTGAGAAATATTACATCTAGTTGAAAATTAAAACCAGAAGTTGCTATGTCTTTTTATTATCCCACAACTATTTTTTAAAGTTCGGTGTATTTTGGGCCGATTCATGGAAAACCTCCCCTTTAGTCCGTGTCAGATATTGCGCTATGCTCAGCAAACAATATTAATTCTGCATGTGAATATGGACTCATTTTATAATTAATAGAGCGTTGAAGGCATTGAAACATATTTTTTAGAATTTCGACGGTTCTTTTCGATGTTCCATGCATCCGGCGTCTACACTTCTGTAAATCATTAAAACGAAAAGTTCTAGTGCTTATCCAGAATCTTCCACAAAAAAATGTCCATCAAATCTTTATATGTTCTCTCTGGCTTTTTTTCCAAATAAAGGAATCATGGCAAGATCCTGGGTAATATGAATTGCCAATATCTCCACCGTCTTGCATCTGATGAAAATAACTACATTTTTTGGAAAATGGATAATGAAGAACTAGCGATTGTCAAAACTGTGGTTCAACAGCAAAATTTGTTCATGCTAAGATTATTCACGTTGTTGAAGATGAAGACAGATGAAGTCCAAGACTTTGACGACGATGAGCTTCTTGACTGGTTGTGGACATTTCTGAGGTCTCTTACTAAATCCAACCAAAGTCTTAATTACAAGGTCTTATGTTTCGTTAAAGCGGTTCAGGACATTTTGGGAGAAAGATGTGCCTGAAAACAACGAGGCGTTTTTTAAGGAGAGCTTCAGAATGGAGAAGCACTGCTTTGACATGTTAGTAAATCGGCTGGAAGTGCTCCGGAAGAAGGACATAAGCTGTCGAGCTGCAATTAAATTGCAAAAGCTAATTGCCATTGCCCTTTACACCTTGGGCTGGTCCTCTGAGTATCGGACTGCTAGTAGACTTATTCTGCATGAGTTTTGCAGTTTTTGGAGGAGAACATGTCGCCCGACTATTTCGCTTCCGAGAAAATTGATGAGTGTTGTCTTAGGCCGGGGTACAGCCTCTCAGTCTGTCCAGGGCCCAATCTTCAATACAGCCAATTTGCATTTTCAAAGACCAAATAGAGGGATCGGAGGGGCGCGTGTCAGGGCGGGGCTCACCCCGACCGAGGGAGGGGAAAACTGTGTAAGGGATCGCGGATGTGAGGGTCACCCGGCGACACACGGGGCTCACTTAGCGCAGGTTACGCTAGGTTAAGGTTGCCGGGGCGCGGAAGGGGTGCACCCTCCGCGGCTACTGGCCGTAGCGCGGGCGGTCTGGCTATGGCCGCCTGTGAGGAAAAACACATGTGGCGTGGCCGTGGCCAGGGGGAGGTAAGGTTTGCCCAGCGCCTCGTGGAACGTGCGGAGGCGGGGCATATGACCCGTGGGCTCGGTGTACGTGGAGTGGGGCACGTGGTGTCGATTGTACCATCAACGGGGAAGAATAGGTTAAGGAGGAAAACCAAAGGGGAGTGGGGAGAGTCAGGTTCGCAAATTCGTGGCGTCCGCGTACAAATTTGCTAGCTGGCGTCCCCAAGGATAGGGGGGGGTGTTCTACAGGATGAGTTTTCTACTGGGAAGGGGAGAGCTCAGTTCGTGGCATCCGCGTACAACTCCACTGGCTGAGGTCCCGGGCATGCAGAAGGAATTTGGTGCAATGACAGAGGGGAAGGGGGAAAAAAATCGGGCGGTGGTTGTTGACGGCGGTTCATGGGCAATAAATATATGTATTGTGAAAATTTAAGTGAAAGTCGCGGTAGTTTTCTTATTTCAATTCTTTATTGTCTGCCTGCTTCGATTCCTATGCATGTATGCGTGAAAAACTAATTCCCCTCGTCGCACCTATCCTACTCTAACTCGCTTACGCGAGGTCAGCTTACCCCTCTTCCTCAACAGGGCTCTGTCCCTCCATCTGTCCTGCGGCTGCTGCTCCTCGCTGGTCCAGAATACGAAAACGGGGAAGGGGGACGCCGGCTCGGTCCACGTGCTGATGTAGATTCCCGGTGATCGATGGTTTGCACTTTTTTATCTCGTTATTTTCCACACTCGCGACTGTCCACTCTAGAGCCTGTTTTTCGAATTCCCAATCTCCATAATTTCGGGTGCCGGCACAGCCGGCCGTTCCAGCCTCTGCCCGCAGCTTCTGCCGCGACCCGGCGCTTTTGTCGCGTACCAATTCGGCTTCCCCTTTACTCCCGCTCTCTCTGGGTCGTGCGTGGGTGCTTTGGCGCAGCTTTCGCTCTCCTTATCGCTGGCGTCTGCCTTGCTCTCTTCGGCATGTGAGGGTGGGTTTCGCGCACCTTGTGTTCGCTGGTCTTTGCTCTCGTGGCTTTGGCCGATCTCCGCTGATCTCTGCGCCGGCCTCTACTGCTGCGTCTGCTGTTGGTCTCTGCTTCGGCCTCTGCTGCTGTGTCCCTGCGCCGGCCTCTGCTGCTGCGTCTGCTGCTGTGTCTCTGTGTCGGCCTCTGCTGCTGCGTCTGCTGCTTGTCTTCGCGCCGGTCTCTGCTGCTGCGTCTGCTGCTTGTCTTCGCGCCGGTGTCTGCTGCTGCGTCTGCGGCTTCGGCCTTTGCTGCTGTGTCTGCTGCGTGTCAGTGATGCGCTCTCTGGTGACCGCCCCGTGATCCATCACCCCTTAGCTACATGTGTTGTGGAGGGGTTTGCCTCTTCACAGTGTGTTCAGGGATTCGAGGCAATTGGGTTTCCGCAGTGCTTAGGTGCCATTTGTAAGAAATCAAAAATGTATATATAGTCATATATATATATTAAAATATATAAATATTACATATATACATATTACATATACATATTTCACATACATATTACATATATGTATACTACGTATTACATAAGCTTTACTGATATACAGTGTATATTATACACATTCAAACTTTATCTAAAAGCTTTCTTTTGCATAGAGTTTAGAATGAAAGCTGAGAGGGTGAGTTAGTCTTAAATAGATCACGGCTGAAGAAAGAATAAAATTAACTTAAGCAATAAGAAATTGCTCCGCTCTTTATTTCCCCCGCAAATCAAGAGATTTGCGAATGAAACATAATCTAATCTGGGAACAACTATACTATATAAATTGGCTTTAGAACTTCCTTTTCATTCTAGATGGCTGTCACATCGAAATTAAGCCACGCGCAGATGAGGCAGTCGATATAATATAATATATAATATATATAAGGGCTGGTATTGAACCGTATTGTTTCCCTTGTGGATATGTAAGATACTAGTACGAAATATGTATTTATTAAGAGGTTTACACTTGTTGCCGCCGAAATTTAAACACAAACGGCCACGTAGGCGCATACGGAAACGCCACCATCCAGAAACAACACCATTGACAACACTACGAAATGACGAATGGGCAACGATAAAAAAACAGCCGGCGAATGCAGGGAAAACGCGACACAAGAACACAAGGTTTTTTTAAAGCTCTCTCTAATATTTTATCTCAGGAAAATAAATGGAATGCTACACAAATTTGTTTACTTCTTTGCTTCGAAATACCCCGTGCCCCAACATTCTTTAAAAAAACTTTCATTACGCACAAACAACAAACATAATCGTGAACCACGCTTGGATTTCAACAAATTGCGAAATACACAAAGCCGCACGCATACATAATTGCCTACATATACACACACAAGTGTAAAAGCCATGTATGTGTAATAACTTTGTTGTAGTAGATCGCGCTGAATACAAGCAAACACAACAAAACTAAGTTAAAGTGCACAATTCTATAACATATAGACTAAAATGCCTATAGAACGAGACAATACGGTCTGCGGCGTCTGCAAAAAGAGCCGTATAACAGAAGGCGTCCAACACTGGGTGCAATGCGACAAATGCAAGACTTGGCACCACTTTACTTGTGTTGGTGTGAACAGCACTATTGCGCAGTTGGAATGGACATGCGCCGCATGCAAGGCACCAGCAAGTGATCGCGCTTCAACCAGTAACGGTGGCGGACAGCCCCAAGATCCGGAAAACATCAGTCCTTTGGACACCATGCAAGTTGACCAACTCAATGTTGACCCAGCATACACACACACATACCAGCTCAAGTTCTTTGATATTGGCAATGCTGGAAGAGACACGCGAAGCTGAAAAAAGGTACATAAAGCAGAAATACATGGTTCTTGCACAAGAGCAGGGAACACAGGCTATTTCATTCCCATCAATTGGACCAAGTGCCTCCCAGTTAGCTGCAAAACAAGTACTACCACCGGATCTGCCCACGTTTAACGGCAATTCAGAGGACTGGCCGATCTTCATAAGCATGTACGAGAACAGCTGCGCAGTGGCCGGCTTTTAAAATGCAGAAAACATGCTTCGGCTCCAGAAGTGTCTTAAGGAAAAAGCTTATGAGTTGGTGCGTGATAAGCTGCTGCTGCCAGCATTAGTCCCAGAAGTGATCAATACCCTAAAAACCTTCTTTGGACGACCGGAAGAAATTCTTGACCGTTTGATTGATAAAATTAGAAAAATCAACGTACACAAAGATAAATTGGAATCTATTATAGACTTTGCAATGGCAGTACGCAACGCGTGTGCAACTATGGAGGCCTGCATATTGAACTCACACCTGGACAACCCATTACTGCTCCGCGAACTCGTCGATAAGTTGCCCACTCAACAAAAATTAAACTGGGCCATGCACCCTCGCAGTGACGTCATCCCAGTCATCAAATCATTCAGCGATTGGTTATACAAGTTAGCCGAAGCAGCATCCACCGTTATACCTGGACCAAGCTCAAAAACTAGCACCGTTAATACTCACGCACAGGTTCGCCATGGATTGGACAGTAACGAAAACTTTCAGTCAGAAGACGATCGGCCACAAGAAGCTACGTCAATTCTCATCTTTGTAATGTGCAAGTCTGCCGAGCACCACGCTGCCCAGTGTGAGAAATTTCAGATGTTGACCGTCGAGGAGAGGCAGCACATTATCGACGAAAGCAAGGCGTGCTATAGATGACTGAGCACCCACCTCCGGAAATGTTTCTCCAAACGAGATTGTGGCATCGATAACTGCCAATCTAAGCATCACCCACTTCGTCATAAAGACGCACCCAAGGCCGAACTCGTCATTGCCCACCTGAAAGATAGCAACATAGAAGAACAATACTTCCGTATTTTGCCCGTCACACTGCACGGAAACGGAGTTACGTTTGACACTTACGCCTTTTTGGATGAAGGCTCGTCCGTTACGCTAATCGATGACAGCATTATGGGAATTCTTCAGGTTTCCTCGACTCCCGAACCACTTTGCCTGCAATGGACCAGCGAAACCACTCGAGTGGAGAACACATCCGTTCGAGCTCACATGAAAATATCAGAACCGGGAAGCCACAAAATGTTTTGGCTCAATAATGTACGTTCAGTAAAAAATCTTGCGCTACCAAAACAAAGTGTCGATGTCAGCACCCCGTAAAATTCGTGAAGGACGACGACACGCACCCATCGCATCGAAGTATACACTAGGATGGTGCATCCAAGGAACAAGTAATACAAACAGACATATTTCCTTGCATCATTGTAGCTGTAATTGGAGTCAATTGACAAAGCGGTTAAGGAGAGTTTTAACGTAGACCCAATCACACCACGGGAGCTCCACTCTGAAGATGACAAAAGGCCATGACTATTCTCGAAGAAACTTGTAAAAAAGTTAACGGCCATTATCAAGTCGGCCTGCTTTGCCGAGATAAGAAAGCCATTCTACCGGAAAGCTACTCTGCTGCTTTGAAGCGCCTTGAATGTCTACGAGCTAAAATATGCAAAGATCCATGACCTGTTCGAAAAAATACAGGGCCAAATTGATAATTTGATATCAAAAGGGTACGCATTTGAACTCGAGCCCGAAGACGCAGCTAACCAGATGGGTCGCGTATGGTATATGCCGATCTTTATTGCCTTAAATCCAAATAAACCAAGTAACATAAGGCTAGTCTGGGATGCAGCTGCCAAGAGTCATGGAAAATCACTAAATGATTTTATTTTCAACGGACCTGACTATCTTATTCCACTAACCGATGTTCTAATGGCATTCAGAGTCGGCCAAATTGCCGTGTGTGCAGATATCGTCGAAATGTTCCATCAAGTTACCATTCAAGATAGCGACATGCATGCTCAACGATTTTTATGGCTCCATAAAGAGAATAAAACTCAAAGAATTTTCATGCGCTCAGTGACATTTGGAATTAGAACACAACGTTTTTTTAAAGCTCTCTCTAATATTTTATCTCACGAAAATAAATGGAATGCTACACAGGACTCCCAAAGAGTCCTCTTCAAAAACTCCCTATCTTCACCAGTTATGGTTACTTCGGGCGTACCACAGGGCAGCCATCTAGGCCCCCTACTCTTTACACTCTTTATAAATGACCTGCCTTCGGTATTAACATACTATCGAGTACTTATGTATGCGGATGATGTTAAGCTGTGTGTCCAGTCCAAGGACAGCTTATCTCACTCCAGGTTGCAATCCGATCTTAATAGCTTTCAGTCATGGTGTTGTGCAAATTTGTTATACCTTAATGCTTCGAAATGTAAAGTAATGACATTTCATCGCTCCAGCGCCTTTCTGGCTCCTTACAAACTAGGCGGGGGTTCTCTCGAGAGAATTACCCTAGTTGATGATCTTGGTGTTCTTTTAGATCCCAAGTTAAAGTTTTCTGAACACATTTCTACCATGGTAAATAAGGCCATGGGCGTGCTTGGGTTTATAAAGAGGTGGTCAAAGGAATTTGACGACCCCTATATAACAAAGACTCTCTATGTATCGCTTGTTCGTCCGATTTTAGAATATGGTTCTTGTGTATGGTGCCCTCAGTACAAAGTACACTAGGACGGTATAGAATCAGTACAGAAAAACTTTTTAATTTTCGCTCTACGCGGCTTCAACTGGGATGCAAGTGTGAGACTGCCGTCTTACTCTAGTAGATCGCTTTTAATAAACCTTCCATCTTTAGTTAACCGTAGAAAAATGCTTGGTGTGATTTTTGTGCACAACGTGATCAAGGGTGACGTAGATAGCCCTGACTTGTTGAGCCGCATAAACTTCACGATTCCTATTAGAATTACCAGAAATTATACCCCTCTGTTCCTTCCGATTTGTAGATCGAATTATTCCTTGCATGAACCTTTTAGAGTTTTATGCTCGGATTATAATTCCCTCTACCATATTATATCTGCAACTTATTCCCTTCCTATTCTTAAATAACTAATACTCACATACCTTTCTCGTAGTTAGTAATTGTAGTTGTGGTGTACGATAGTTTTAATGCATGATTAACTCCTTTAGTAAGATTAGTTCTAATTTTCCTCAAATACTAGTCTAACATCTATCTTTCCTGCATGATCGCGATCGGTTCGGTTAACGAGTCGCGCATTTTGCGGCAGCGCCCCTCGGTCGGTTGGGTGGGAGGAGGGCTGCGTTTCGGCCTGGGATTCGCGCGTAACAGCATTCGGCTGGTGTCCCATGGGCCACTTGATGGTGCAGTCATTGCACGTCAACGTCCAAACTTCTTTGCTTCGAAATACCCCGTGCCCCAACATTCTTTAAAAAAACTTTCATTACGCACAAACAACAAACATAATCGTGAACCACGCTTGGATTTCAACAAATTGCGAAATACACAAAGCCGCACGCATACATAATTGCCTACATATACACACACAAGTGTAAAAGCCATGTATGTGTAATAACTTTGTTGTAGTAGATCGCGCTGAATACAAGCAAACACAACAAAACTAAGTTAAAGTGCACAATTCTATAACATATAGACTAAAATGCCTATAGAACAAGACAATACGGTCTGCGGCGTCTGCAAAAAGAGCCGTATAACAGAAGGCGTCCAAAACTGGGTGCAATGCGACAAATGCAAGACTTGGCACCACTTTACTTGTGTTGGTGTGAACAGCACTATTGCGCAGTTGGAACTCCAAGAATATTCGTCATGCGCTCAGTGACATTTGGAATCAGCTGCGCCCCTTGCATTGCTCACCATGTACGCGATAAAAACGAGAAAGAATTCAAAAATCTAAGTCCAAGAGCATACGAGTCCATTACAAAAGCGCACTACGTAGACGATCTCATAGACAGCTACAAAGACGACGATGAAGCAATTGCAGTTGCATCCGCAGTCCGAGATATCCATGCTAAAGGAGGATTCACCATAAGAAACTGGAACTCAAACTCGACCTCTGTACTTCAATACTTTGGAGAACGACAAATCGACAGCCAACACCCAAAAGATTTAGGGGGACCGGAAAAGGTACTTGGGATGTATTGGGAACCCTCCAGAGACGTTTTTATGTATATTTTCAGATTTGCGAGACTGAAAAGAGACGTTTTGAATAGTGAAACAGCCCCAACAAAACGCGAAGCCTTACAAGTATTGATGTCCGTGTTCGACCCACTGGGCCTGTTATCATTCTATACCGTTGGTCTGAAGATGCTACTCCAAAAACTATGGCGAGCTGGAATAACATGGGACAAAGAGCTTCCAGATACACTCCTTACATTTTGGACACAATGGAAAAGCGTACTTCTTCAAGCTGGAGAACTGGAATTTCCTCGCTACTACTCCCACCTGCTGCCTAATGCAGACAAGATCGACGTGCATACATTTGTAGACGCAAGCGAAGACGCCTATGCCGCAGTCACCTACCTTCGCATAAGAAGAGGAGAAGACATCGACACGGTATTAGTAGCAGCCAAATGTAAAGTCGCACTATTGAAACCCGTCTCAATACCACGAATGGAGCTTTTGGCAGCCGTAATGGGAATGGGACTAACAAAAAGAACCATAAACACTCGAGGACTTAGAGTCGATACAAGCACATACTGGTCCGACTCTTAAACCGTTCTTCAATAGTTAACTATGGATTAACATGGATAACACCAACCGTAATCAGTGGCGCTGGATTCCTACGAAGGAAAACGTTGCAGACTCAGCTACAAAATTCTTCAAAACTCCCGACGCATTCAGATGGATCCAAGGCCCACAATTCCTTAGACAATCGGAAGAAAAATGGCCACACCAAGATGTCGTTTTTGATAAGAATACCGACCAATCCGAATTACATTCAGCAGACGATGATGCCCTTACTGCAAATCACCTGCTTCTAGGATCACCGAGTGGCTACAAGCCAATGACAGAAGACAACACTGATCTAAGGCTGCGTTGGCATCAATCGCGACTGTTCGCCGATCAATTCTGGAAGCGTTGGGTAAAAGAATATACACCAACACTGACTAGACGCAGCAAGTGGTTCACCAAACGCCCGCCAGTAGCTATAGGAGATATAGTCATCGTTATTGACGACCAGCTGCCTAGGAACCTGTGGCCAAAGGGGCGTATTAGCGACGTAGTAACAGCCAAAGATGGACAGTGGCCAAATTAGCAGTCTTGGATGTCGGCTTTAAAGAAGGTGAACATCCGAAGGACCTTCACGGGGGGGGGAATGTTGCCGCCGAAATTTAAATACAAACGGCCACGTAGGCGCATACGGCAACGCCACCACCCAGAAACAACACCATTGCACTGGGTGCAATGCGACAAATGCAAGACTTGGCACCACTTTACTTGTGTTGGTGTGAACAGCACTATTGCGCAGTTGGAACTCCAAGAATATTCGTCATGCGCTCAGTGACATTTGGAATCAGCTGCGCCCCTTGCATTGCTCACCATGTACGCGATAAAAACGAGAAAGAATTCAAAAATCTAAGTCCAAGAGCATACGAGTCCATTACAAAAGCGCACTACGTAGACGATCTCATAGACAGCTACAAAGACGACGATGAAGCAATTGCAGTTGCATCCGCAGTCCGAGATATCCATGCTAAAGGAGGATTCACCATAAGAAACTGGAACTCAAACTCGACCTCTGTACTTCAATACTTTGGAGAACGACAAATCGACAGCCAACACCCAAAAGATTTAGGGGGACCGGAAAAGGTACTTGGGATGTATTGGGAACCCTCCAGAGACGTTTTTATGTATATTTTCAGATTTGCGAGACTGAAAAGAGACGTTTTGAATAGTGAAACAGCCCCAACAAAACGCGAAGCCTTACAAGTATTGATGTCCGTGTTCGACCCACTGGGCCTGTTATCATTCTATACCGTTGGTCTGAAGATGCTACTCCAAAAACTATGGCGAGCTGGAATAACATGGGACAAAGAGCTTCCAGATACACTCCTTACATTTTGGACACAATGGAAAAGCGTACTTCTTCAAGCTGGAGAACTGGAATTTCCTCGCTACTACTCCCACCTGCTGCCTAATGCAGACAAGATCGACGTGCATACATTTGTAGACGCAAGCGAAGACGCCTATGCCGCAGTCACCTACCTTCGCATAAGAAGAGGAGAAGACATCGACACGGTATTAGTAGCAGCCAAATGTAAAGTCGCACTATTGAAACCCGTCTCAATACCACGAATGGAGCTTTTGGCAGCCGTAATGGGAATGGGACTAACAAAAAGAACCATAAACACTCGAGGACTTAGAGTCGATACAAGCACATACTGGTCCGACTCTTAAACCGTTCTTCAATAGTTAACTATGGATTAACATGGATAACACCAACCGTAATCAGTGGCGCTGGATTCCTACGAAGGAAAACGTTGCAGACTCAGCTACAAAATTCTTCAAAACTCCCGACGCATTCAGATGGATCCAAGGCCCACAATTCCTTAGACAATCGGAAGAAAAATGGCCACACCAAGATGTCGTTTTTGATAAGAATACCGACCAATCCGAATTACATTCAGCAGACGATGATGCCCTTACTGCAAATCACCTGCTTCTAGGATCACCGAGTGGCTACAAGCCAATGACAGAAGACAACACTGATCTAAGGCTGCGTTGGCATCAATCGCGACTGTTCGCCGATCAATTCTGGAAGCGTTGGGTAAAAGAATATACACCAACACTGACTAGACGCAGCAAGTGGTTCACCAAACGCCCGCCAGTAGCTATAGGAGATATAGTCATCGTTATTGACGACCAGCTGCCTAGGAACCTGTGGCCAAAGGGGCGTATTAGCGACGTAGTAACAGCCAAAGATGGACAGTGGCCAAATTAGCAGTCTTGGATGTCGGCTTTAAAGAAGGTGAACATCCGAAGGACCTTCACGGGGGGGGGAATGTTGCCGCCGAAATTTAAATACAAACGGCCACGTAGGCGCATACGGCAACGCCACCACCCAGAAACAACACCATTGACAACACTACGAAATGACGAATGGGCAACGATAAAAAAGCAGCCGGAGATGCAGGGAAAACGCGAAGCAAGAACACAAAGTTTTTTTAAAGCTCTCTCTAATATTTTATCTCATGAAAATAAATGGAATGCTACACAAATTTGTTTACTTCTTTGCTTCGAAATACCCCGTGCCCCAACAACAAGAATACGGTAAACCTAAAATCTTTTTGCTGATAATACTTAAGAAAGTGAACATAAATTAAATTGACGAAAGGAGCAAAACTGAGTACATGCGTGTTGTTTTGTTTTTTTTTCTTCGACTCTTTGAAAACTTCTTATTAATTTTCGCTATCATTGCCTATTTGTTAAAGGAGGAAGTTATTGATATGGAAAAATAAAATGGTTTGCTTTGCTTTATTCGTTAAGCTGTTGTGGGCGACAAAAGTCAGTGATTATGAGTATGGAATCACTTTTGCTCCCCACTGTAAATGTATTAGCTTCTTAGAATTGCAAAGTATCTTACAACCAGAATAAACATTAGAAAAGAACACAATTTTTTTATAGTGCATTAAAAAAACATTGGCATGAAAAAACAATAATTCTTTAAAAAAATGTAAAGCCTCAAATCTATCAGAAAAGGTAGTTTTGGCTCGTTGAGTAAAAATCCTGTTGCATAGTGTTCCTTCTTAATAAGTCGAAAAAATTATACCGCCAGAAGGGTTTCTGTAGAAAATGTGTATAATATTTACGAGAAGGCGAGAGTTAAAGCTGCTCCAAATCGAACAACGCATGACCAAGAGAGCGAAAAAAAAAAAAATTTAAGTCGAACCTTTTCGGATATTTTGATCTATTAGATGTTTCCATATTTGTTGACATACATTTTTTACATCTGCCATTTCTACATGTTTTTATCTACTTCCTACATATCCATACACGGCTGTGTGCGACTATATTTATTATCCGATCTGATCTAAATGCAATGCTCTGATAGATATAGTCATTTTCTATGATTCTGCGTTTTTGGTTTTCCCGTATCTTCAAAATTGTGCATGCCACAGATTTTCGTCCTTGGAGTGGGCGGAAGGGGGCGGAGCGAAATTTTGAAATACACTTGTAACAGTGCGATAGGACAGTAGTCTGGATACAAAATAGTGTTCCTCTAGCTTTTATGGTCTTTGAGCTATAGGCGCTAATGAAGACGGACAGACGGACGGACGGACAGACGGACAGACGGACACGGATACATGCAGCAAAGTCGTGGCTATTTAAACAATCGCAGTCAAAAGCATATTCTATCGAAATCGGCTCCCTTAAAAACCATTCAGCTGTGGACAAGTCAAGCCCATTAATTGCTCTGAACGTTTACCTAGACGCAGAAGACATCATACGTGTACAAGGAAGAGCAGATCGCCTGAATCCAACAGAAGACGCCATCGTATTGCCAAAAGAGTGCAGAGTCGCCTTTTTAGTAGCAAAGTACTACCACGAAAAATCTCACCACATGCTCCACGAGTCAACTATCAACCTAATTCGAAGCACATTTTATATACCACGTCTACGAGTATTGTACAAAGCCGTACGTAAGAGATGTCAAAAATGCAAAATCGCAAATTCGACACCAAAGGCCTGCTTTGAAAGACCCTTTACATATACGGGTGTCGATTATTTCGGTCCCATTTTAGTGAACGTTGGAAGGCACAAGAAAAAGCGTTGGGGAGTCCTATTTACATGCCTCACATTTAGAAGTAGCACACAAGCTTAACGTAAGCTCATGTATAATGTGCATGAAGAATTTCATGGCCCTCCGTGGGACTCCAAAAGAAATCTTCTCCGACAATGGAACTAACTTTAGAGCCACTGAAAAGGTCGTAAAGGAGGAACTGAAGCAAATCAACTTTGATGAAATCACCATCCACTACGAAGCTATTAAATGGAGTTTCAACCCACCAACTGCACTCCACATGGGAAGAGCGTGGGAACGACTAGTTAGATCTGTGAAGACTGTATTAAAATCGATCTGCCCATCAAATAATTTCAATGATGAGACCCTCCGAGCCGCTCTAATGGAAGCTGAAACCATTATTAACTTCAGACCACTAACCTTTGTCTCCATAGATTCAGCAGACGATGATGCCCTTACTCCAAATCACCTGCTTCTAGGATCACTCATTGGCTACAAGCCAATGACAGAAGACAACACTGATCTAAGGATGCGTTGGCATTAATCGCGACTGTTCGCCGATCAATTCTGGAAGCGTTGGGTAAAAGAATATACACCAACAGTGACTAGACGCAGCAAGTGGTTCACCAAACGCCCGCCAGTAGCTATAGGAGATATAGTCATCGTTATTGACGACCAGCTGCCTAGGAACCTGTGGCCAAAGGGGCGTATTAGCGACGTAGTAACAGCCAAAGATGGACAAGTTCGCAGAGCTACAGTATGGACACCCAAAGGGATAATGGTCCGCCCAGTGGCCAAATTAGCAGTCTTGGATGTCGGCTTTAAAGAAGGTGAACATCCGAAGGACCTTCACGGGGGGGGAATGTTGCCGCCGAATTTTAAACATGAACGGCCACGTAGTCGCATACGGCAACGCCACCATCCAGAAACAACTCCATTGACAACACTACGAAATGACGAATGGGCAACGATAAAAAAACTGCCGGCGAATGCAGGGAAAACGCGAAGCAAGAACACAACGTTTTTTTAAAGTTTTTTTAAAAGTTTAGAGAGAATATTTTATCTCACGAAAATAAATGGAATGCTACACAAATTTGTTTACTTCTTTGCTTCGAAATACCCCGTGCCCCAACAACAGTATTCTTATTTTGTTCACTTTAGATACAGATTTTCAGATGTAAATGAAAAAGGCAAGGAAGTAAACGGAGTGCAGTTGCCTGTTTTGCTAATCGAGGACTCGGCCTTCCGTTTTTCTAAAAGGCTCATGAAGCCATATCTATTTTCTACAACCGCCTTTTTTGGAACAGCGTACGTTTAATTACAACCTATCTAAAGGTGTGTTGTAGAAAATGCGTTTGGTCATTTAGAAGCTCGATTTAAGATAATCGGAAAAGGTATTGACAGTTACCATAGGAAAAACAGCGCTGTAATATTGTGCTGTTGCATACTGCACAACATTCCAAATATGCACAACAGCTTAATAAATGATAATTGGGAGCTTTTAACAGCAGGGCATAGACAACAGCCCGATACCACCAATAGTTCTGCTGATTATAACCAGTCAGCAGAACAGATACGATCTGCAATAGATATTGTGTAAATCGTAATAAATAAAAAATAATGTAACAAAAAACAGCTTATTTATTTTGATCCCTTAACAAAATCAGAAGATTGCTCTGGAATTTTGTTTGGGGATCTATTAATAGCTCCATCTGCATTTCCCGCTTTTCAGCTCTCTCATCCTGCTTCCTATGGTGCTCCTTCTGCTCTTCTAGACGAGCCCCCTTGGTGCGCTTCGACGGGGGCTCATTGCTGGCAGAAAATGTGCTGGAGCTGCAGGCCCCGTCCAGGTCGACCTCGATTATGTTATCCATTTTGTGGACCCAAAAAAGACCCCAGGAACGAGTTCAACTTTTCGTAGTGCTTTCATCCCTATGGAGCACCCCCGCTCGTCCTTACTTTATCTGTCTCCATCCTGCAAAGTATAAAATTAAAATGTATATTATATTATTACTTTTTGACCAAATACAGTAACATTTACTTGTATTTTCTGCTCAAATTTTCCAATTTAGTTGAATATCGGACCATCTAATTTTCTTGTCAGTTATTGTTTGCATTTTCGCAGTGAATTAATTTTTTTCGCTGTGAATGCTAATCTCACTAGTCATCACAACATTTGCGCTGTGTCCAAAAATGGCTTTTTCTGATCGATTTTGGGACTTACAATTTTTTAAAGAATTATGTTTTTTTTGTTATAGATGTTTTATGTATCGATAGTTCAATAGCGTCCCCAACACCGCCTCTAATTGCTAAAAATGCCTTAACGCATTATCTATAAGGTATGAAGACTAGTAACGCCAACGCCGTCTAGAACCAGCACTCAACCCTTATTCCTCACATATTCCTCACCACAAACACAACAATACGGCAGTATGTTTGGCAATAGCAATTTTATGAATTTCGTATTCATATCACCAATTCCAGTGGAGTTTGACTTAATTTTTAACATTGATACGAGGATGTCTGACTCAGTTACACATGAAAACTAAAACTATTATCACATGTAACATTATAACAGAAGCAGTACTGTGAGCAGATTCCACAAAACTTGCTATCTGTCAAGAAGATGCAAGAGGCTGGAATGACGATCGAGTTCTCCAAAGAAGATACGAAAGTAACCAAACAATCCGATTGTTGAATTTGGTCTGTGCCATAGGGAATATTTAACAAATAATAATATTAATGTGGATCGATTGTGGCATGCACGTTTGGGGCATATGAGTAAAGTATAATTATACAAGATAGAATGTTTAAAGATATTGACTTAATAAATAGGATGAAGTTTGATTATGATATTTGTGTAGCTTGGGTTAACGGAAAACAAGCCAGGTTGGCATTTGCCAAATTATTTGTTATTCACTTAGATGTTTGTGGTCCAATAACACCCCCTAATAGGCTTTTTACACTGCCGCATCATTGTCGAAGGTGCGGAAAAATGATGCGAGGCATTTAAGCATAAGCCGCATATTTTCCGCATCACTTTGTCAGCTGTTCGGGCTGCTAAACTAAACAAACGCTGTAAGTAAGAAGAAGAGAGGAAAATCATTTTTATTTAAAGTTATGGAAATTTTCAAAGTAATGAGCGATCTACTATTAAATGTGGAAAACTGTGCATTTGGGTGTTTCACCACGAGCACCCCATTGCTTATGGAGCTTGTTAAGGAGGAGTCCGATGTATGTGAAGCTATCTTTGCCCCATCAAACAAAAATTGTGTGCTGCCGACTTTAATTCCCAATTGGCACTTTTAAAGTTGGAATCAGTGCATCCCAAAAGACCTTTGTGGACCCTTGTAAGTTGTTGTGTTACCATTTTGTTGTTTGCTATCCGATTTCTATCAATCAAATTTTAATTTAAATGTTAAGGAACGGTTTGGCGGTTATTGTTTGACAAAAACAGATGTTTCCTTTCGATACCCCGTCGATACCACGAATAATTTCAGTATTTAGTAAAATACTACACAGAATGCGGTAACACTTGCGAATGATGCGCCGCATGATTAAAGATGCGGCCGCATCGTTGTCTTTTTCTATCCACAGGGTTCTTACCGGCATCATTGTCGCATGTTCCATTTAACGGAAAAATGCAATGATGCGCCCCAGTGTATATCGGGTATTAGTGTTGGCTAGTGTTTGTTTGGACGTTGCCGTGCAATGACTGCACCATCAAGTGGCCCATGGGACACCAGCCGAATGCTGGTGAACCGATCGCGATCATGCAGGAAAGATAGATGTTAGACTAGTATTCGAGGAAAATTAGAACTAATCTTACTAAAGGAGTTAATCATGCATTAAAACTATCGTACACCACAACTACAATTACTAACTACGAGAAAGGTATGTGAGTATTAGTTATTTAAGAAGAGGAAGGGAATTAGTTGCCGATATAATATGGTAGAGGGAATTATAATCCGAGCATAAAATTCTAAAAGGTTCATGCAAGGAATAATTCGATCTACAAATCGGAAGGAACAGAGGGATATTATTTCTAGTAATTTTAATAGGAATCGTGAAGTTTATGCGGCTCAACAAGTCAGGGCTATCTACGTCACCCTTGATCAAGTTGTACACAAAAATCACACCAAGCATTTTTCTACGGTTAACTAAGGATGGAAGGTTTATTAAAAGCGATCTACTAGAGTAAGACGGCAGTCTCACACTCGCATCCCAGTTGAGGCCGCGTAGAGCGAAAATTAAAAAGTTTTTCTGTACTGATTCCATACGGTCCTGGTGTACTTTGTACTGAGGGCACCATATACAAGAACCATATTCTAAAATTGGACGAACAAGCGATACATAGAGAGTCTTTGTTATATAGGGGTCGTCAAATTCCTTTGACCACCTCTGTATAAACCCAAGCACGCCCATGGCCTTATTTACCATGGTAGTAATGTGTTCAGAAAACTTTAACTTGGGGTCTAAAAGAACACCAAGATCATCAACTAGGGTAATTCTCTCGAGAGAACCCCCGCCTAGTGTGTAAGGAGCCAGAAAGGCGCTGGAGCGATGAATTGTCATTACTTTACATTTCGAAGCATTAAGGTATAACAAATTTGCACAACACCATGACTGAAAGCTATTAAGATCGGATTGCAACCTGGAGTGAGATAAGCTGTCCTTGAACTGGACACACAGCTTAACATCATCCGCATACATAAGTACTCGATAGTATGTTAATACCGAAGGCAGGTCATTAATAAAGAGTGTAAAGAGTAGGGGGCCTAGATGGCTGCCCTGTGGTACGCCCGAAGTAACCATAACTGGTGAAGATAGGGAGTTTTTGAAGAGGACTCTTTGGGACCTGGAACAAAGGTAGCTAGAAATCCATCTCAAGAGATTGGGTGGAAACCCTAAAAGATCAAGTTTTTGTGCTAGGAGAGTGTGGTTTACAGAGTCGAATGCTTTACTGAAATCTGTGTAAATGACATCCGTCTGTAGATTACCTTAGAAGCCTTTAATGATGAAGGAGGGGAACTCCAATAAATTCGTGGTTGTTGATCTCCGCCTTATAAATCCATACTGGGCAGGAGATATAAGTGATCTGCAAAGATGCTGCAGGTGCGGTGTTAAAATTTTCTCAAACACTTTAGGAATTGCGGATAACTTTGTGTTACCGTATTCTGTGTCGTATTTTTACAAAATACTGTAACTTTTCGGTGTAATGACGGCGTATCAATAGCAAATTGCTAATTTTGATCAATTGTTATTGTTTCTTCTTGTTATTTACTGTGTTTATGCTAGGCCCATTTCATGAAATCATTTCATGCGATGGGGAAAAAAGTGTGTGCATAAACACCATTTCATGATTTCGTTAACACACGAAAGTTGACATGAATTCAGCCTGAATTCATGAAATGGTGTACAAATTAGGTGGCAACGCCGGGTTAAAAAAGTAAATAAGTGACGACGAAACAAGAAAATTAATAGCAAATGTATGTGGAATCAAAAAGATCCCTTTTGACTGATACCGAGTTGACTGAGCTTCTTGCGCTGGTGAAGGAGGAAGATTTTACTTCAAAATTGTTTGCCAAATTACACGTCTGGCAATTCTGCTGATGTGATTTCATGTATTCGTCTCCGTCGGATAAATAGGGGCTACTTTAATTTCACGTATTCTAGAATTCATGAAATTCATAGCATAAACATAGTAATTGTTTATTTAAATTTAGTTCAACAAGGAAGATGAGCAACGCGGTAAAAAAAAAAAAAAAGAAGTGTACAGAGGTGGCCGAGTATATCCTGATACACATGTGGGGGGAAAAGATTGAAGACTTGCGTGGGATGCGCAAAAACACCCACATTTACGAGGAGATGGGACTGGAACTCAAGCAGCTATGCTACGATTTCTCTACGCAAGAAATCAAAACGAAGCTTCAGAATCTTCGCAGAAAATATGTGTACGTAAAGACTACAATTATAAATGCATTAATGATAATAAATATTTAAACTTCTAGATTGGAGAAGTCAATTACGGGACCGGAGGGTCTCCATCTCAGTGGGTACACTTTGAGAAGGTGGCCAAAGTACTGGGGTGCTCGAAATCGGTGAACTTCGAGGTGCAAATAGAGGAAAGCACATGTAATTAATACACGTAATAGTTTTTGTAAATAGTTTTTGTAATTATGTTTATTTAAAATTCAGCTTCAATGTACTCAAATGTCATTGGACAAAACCATTTCCTCGTACTCGACAGCAGAAGAGCCAGCTGCAAAAAAAAAGGAAGCAGTGAGCGGGCGGAAATTGACGAGGAATTGCGGGCCAGCAATTAATCGTCCAGAATGGCTGCGGAGAATGGCTGCGGCGCCGTACCGACCAATTCGAGCGATTCCTTGATATTCAGGAGAATTTCCTTGATCTGCTCCAAAATAAATAAAACAACTTACCAAAATATAAAGATATTGCGTTTCTTATTTTATCCGATTCCCTCTTTCGATCACCCACTGTGAAGTCTAGGCATGGCTGCTCTCTGACACTCAAGGAGAGCTCTGGGGGGTCTACATATTGTGGCAAGATGCCATCTCCACTCGCAATTATATAGTTTTGCAAAACGCACGCACACTTGATAATTGCTTTGGCATTCTTTGAAGCATTCTCGATTCCTTTTCCCAGTCGTCGAAACCGTGCCCTTAAGTGACCAAAAGCATTCTCTACAACTCGCCTGCACTTGGAGCGGTGATAATTAAATTGTTTCTCTTGCAGCGGTGCGGAAGTTGAAAATGGATAGGGCTGCATGAGTGTCTTTGAGAAACGGAATGCCGAATCTCCCAAAATGAAAACGGGAACTGAAACTCCGCCTATTTCCTTCGCATTATCCTCAAAGATGCCCGTCGTATCAATTAAATGCTTTAATTGCGACGCCTCAAACACTTGAGAGTCATTCCATCTGCCAGGTGCACCAAAATTGATGTAATTAAATTTAAATTGATTAAATTTAAATTTAAATTGAATAAATCGATATCTACGAACAAATAACAGAATTAAGTTATATTAACGTAAATGAGCTGTTAAAACAAACTTGTGGTCTACCAGTCTTTATAGTTGTCCACGGCATCACTTTTTGGTGGTCTAATTTCAATGAGGGTACCATCTGAAAGACACAAGTCCATTACAATAAGTTATTATACTGCAAGTTTGCAAAATTGCTACCCACCTATCGCACCAAAACATTGAGGAAACCACAGCTGTTGAAAGCCTTCCACACACTTCTCTACATTCTCTTGATTTAAAAAATTGGGTGGCAAATAGTCCGGCGACACATATTTCCAGATAACCAAGCAAAAGTCCTTAAATATCATATAGACCGAAGCTGTCGATACCCCGAATAGTCTTCCTACAGTGTGGTATTTTGACGATGATCCCAGCGTAAACATGGTCCCTCTTGGTCATTGACGAAAGCCTTCCAACCAGGTCATCAAAAGCGACTCGACTCATGCGAAACTGCTTTTTGAAAAACTTTTTGCTATTGGACGGAACATCCAGCTCCCAAAACTGGCCAAACCGTTCCTAAACATTTAAATTGAAATGAATCTGATAGCAAACAACAAAATGGTAGCACAGCAACTTCCAAGGGTCCACAAATTACTTTTGGGATGCTCTGACTCCAACTTTACAAGTGCCACTTGAAAATTAAAGTTGGCGGCACTCAATTTTTGTTTGGTGGAGCTAACGATAGCTTCAGATAGGTCGGACTCCTCCTTAACAAGTTCCATAAGCAATTTGAAGCTCGTTGTGATTATCCCAAATGCACCGTTTTCCACGTTTAATAATAAATCGCTCATTATTTCTTTAAATTTCAATGAAAATGATTTCCCTATTCTCTTCTTACTCACAGCGCTTGTTTACTTTTGCAGCCCGAACAACTGACCAAATGATGCAGAAAAGATGCGGCTTAGGTTTAAGCGCTTCGAATCATATTTCCGCACCTACGACAATGATGCGGCAGTATAAAAAGCCTATAAGATTGATGGTAGGAATTCTTATGTAATTTGTATATACCAATATACACACTATTGTGTGACCTATTTAATAACTCAAAAGTCTGAAGTATTCGATTATTTTAAAGATTTTGTAGCAAAGTCCGAAGCTCATTTCAATTTAAAGGTTGTGAACTTATATATAGATAATGGAAGGGAGTATTTGTCAAATGAAATGAAAAACTATTGCATTGAGAAAGGCATTACTTATCATTTAACAATTCCTCATACACCACAACTAATTGATGTGTCTGAGCGCATGATTAGGACACTCACTGAGAAAGCTCGTACTATGGTTAGTGGAGCGAATTTAAATAAACATTTTCGGGATGAAGCTGTGTTGACAGCAACCTATTTAGTAAATAGAACTCCAAGTAGAGCATTGGAAAAAATGTAAAAAGACGCCTTTTGAAATGTGGTATAAGAAGATAAATTTATAGTACTTGAAAGTATTTGGTTCAAAAGTATTCATTCACAACAACACAAGAAAAAGAAAATTTGACAACAAATCAATTAGTTGTATACTAATTGGGTATGCCGCGAATGGTTTTAAGATATGGCCAAATGAAGACAAGAAAGTTAACAAAAAAATCGATCAGAAAATGTTCCGTTCTACAGAATGACACAAGATGAAATAAAATAAAATGTTCCGTTCACATAATGACAAAAAATGAAATGAAATAGGTGAACAATATGTGCTTGGATCAAATTTGAGATTTTTTAGACTAATTTTTAACTTTTTTTATGAAAACCTTGCCACATTTTTGGCTATCATTTAAAAAATCTGCATGCAATTTGGTGCACGCTTGCGGCGATAGCCTTTTTCACACACATTTTTTTCTAGAATTTTATAGTATAGATATCAATCCGAAGCTGGCTCCCTAAAATCAAAAAGTTCTGATGTTGACATTGTTTTTCCCAACGAGAGTGTATAACAAAAAATTGATGCCCAATTGATGCTCTGAATGAGAGTAAGGAAGATATATATGGTAGTGTCCTGAATGAGGGTATCGGACGGTAGAAATTTCCCGAATGAGAGTAAGGACTGACTCCAAAGAGGAAGAAGGGTAACAGTTATGTGCTAAATATTCACAAAGATGTTTGTCGGGTTCCGCAGCCTGATAGAACCCAGGAATTTGTAGAACATAGCCAGTGGTGCAGCAGTAAATTAAATTCCTATAATTATTGTTTGTTTTTCGTACTGCCCACTGTACATCATTGTCATACATACTTATATATGCTCCCGCACTCTCTCGTATTTCTTTCTTTATTTCGTTTTCGCTATCCCTCTCTCGATCATCGCACTCTCGCTTGCATTAGGGCACGTGTAATACGGCCCGCCTGCCTTTGACCTGTCTGTTTCAAGCAATTACTTATTGCAGATCTCGTATTGAATGTCGAATGGCTCTTCAACCGACACTGTTTCGAACCGACCCCTCGCGTCTTCGTTATGACCCCGTCTGGAATCGAGCTAAATAAACCTCCCACTCGTCGTGCTTTGGTCGTATATTCAACTCAAACATTTTCGCTATCACTTTCGCTATTGCACAATAAAATAAACTGTTACACCCTACTTCACAATAAACAATATCTAACCGAACTAAAACCGAATAATTATTTAATCTATCGCAAAATACGCTGCTGAAAAAGCTCAGTAGCTCAACAATATTTTTGTTTCAGTCCCAAAATCACCTGTATCACTAGCTCGGTCACCACCGTAAATTAACGCTGGTGTTATGCAACCTGGAGCCAGTCCTGCTCACATCACTGCTGATGGCACCGCTATGTGTGCATCCAGTGTAGGTGTGCTTATTGGTGGTGATGCCGATACTGCCGCCGTTGCCCCCGTACCGAGACCTATTTAGAATATGGCTCCACCATCTCGCTCTGTCTCTGGAATTTAACTTAGTGGAGTGGTATTTGTTGAGCGATATTTGTTTCCCGCTTAAGTCCTGAGGCCACACCCGAGAATGTAAGACAACATTTATGCTCTAAACTTAACGCTTCCCTTGATGATATAATTGGTCATATAACTTGGTTACGTTTACATTTACTCATTAGCGTAATATTTCCTCCTTCAAGATATTCCTCTCTGATTCTTATCTATCTGCATCACTTGAATCGCCTGATCATACAATTATGCACGAGTTTCTACATAAAGTTTCCAACTCGAGTCCCAATATTGAATTTGTTGCAGTCAAAGTCCGTATTGGCACAGAATCAGTCTATTTAACCTGCTCTTATATTCCTCCCAAGTCTGATGCTGGGGTTTACTTCAACCACCTTTCTGCTATCCATTCTGTTATGTCCGCCTTAGGTTCTGCTGATCAGACTATGTTTATGGGTGACTTTAATTTACTACATCTTTCTTGGCTTCCATGCGATGACGCTAACCTGTTGCTTCCTAATTATCATTATGATTTTATGATTGGTCTGGCCGATTTCTCCCTTGTCCAAATTAATGCTATTAAAACTAATAGAGACCGACTTCTCGACCTTATTTTCGTTATTGACGCTTCCCTAGGGACTGTAGTCAGAGTTAAGCCATTATCTCTTCCTGAAGACCCATACCATCCTACTCCTTGTATATCCCTTGAGTGTGCCAAATCTAGCTGTGTCGACGATTCTTTAGCTTCTGGCTGCGTGAAGTGTTTTCGCAAAACTAATTCCACCGATCTATGCCTCCATCTCTCGAAAGTCGATTGGTCCATCCTTCAACCCTTACCGAGTTTAGACGAATCGGTGAACTCGTTCTATGACATCATAAACTCTGCCCTAAGCACATATGTTCCTGAGTTCATGGTTCCGGTATCGTCCAAGCCTCCCTGGTTCTCCAGAAATTTCTTGTACTTTAGGAATAAGAAATCCAGATTTTATAAAAAGTACTAGAAAACTGGTCCATGTTTTTCTTCGCACAATACTCCGCTCGTTCTCAACTCCTATCTGTCAATAGTCAGTGTTATAATCGATACCTTTCCCGTTGCAGTAGAAATCTGTAGTGATCCTAACAAATTATTTTCTTTTGTTACCTCTAAGCGTACGACCAATGCGTTTCCTCCACCCCTTTATTACAGAATCTTCTGCTACAGGCATTGCTTATTTATTCGCCACGTTTTTCCAATCTTCACACACCTCTCATATATACAGCTCATCCACTCTGTACCCCTACGATCTACCTAAGGCCAACGGCATTTTTCTTCCATATTTTCAGGAAATTGGTCTGTTTGAGATGCCAAGCTTTTTTGGCACCTATTTATGTCCAGAAACAAAATGAGGACGAATTGTTTTAATGTTAAATATTTATTTATACAGGCGGCTAGCAGAAGCCGATTGCTTGCTCTTTGCCCAGCCAGATAAATGTTCACAATCATATGCAACCAATGCGCAGAGAGATTAGCATAGAACTAAATTCCGCAACGTCGGCAGATCAATGCTAGAGCCGAAGCGGCGGCTGCGGAGAGCCCTTAGCATACCGAGAGAGCGCAGCAGCGCTGCCGAACGTTAGCGTTTACATGTGTTGTTGTATTAAGTTTAAGTACAGTGGGTTATAATTATGATGATGCTGCTGGCCCGAACATACTCCCCCCGTTGGAAGCCAGCCTTTCAACAGACTCCCTAAGGGGCAGTAGACATAGCCGAGTAACGGCCCTCCTGATGGTTCCTGATGCGGTCTTCAAGTCCGCTACGCGGCACACGCCATCCTTGCCCTGGACGACATCGACAACTCTAGCCAGTGGCCAACGCATAGGAGGAAGATTTTCGTCCTTCACCAGAACAACATCATTCACGCAGAGGTTTTGCGTGGGAGTCCGCCACTTCGACCGCTCTTGCAAAAGGGTGAGGTACTCTTCGCGCCAACGGCTCCAGAAGATTTGCTGCAGTTGAGTGACCCGCTGCCAACCATCCAGACGATTGTAGTTGAGCTTCGTTAGGTCAGGCTCGAGGATTGTCACATGTGGGCCACCTAGAAGCAGATGAGCCGGGGTCAAAACATCTAAGTCATCAGGATTTTCTGAAAGCGAGAGCAAAGGGCGAGAATTAACAATTGCCGTGATCTGGCAGATCAGAGTACGCAGCTCGTCGAAGCCAAGCACAGAGGGCCCAACTGAGCGGTACAGGTGATGTTTTGCAGTCTTCACGGCCGCTTCCCACAATCCGCCAAAGTGCGGAGAGCGTGGTGGGATGAAACGCCAGTCGATCGAGTCAGCCAAGCAGGATTCATGGACCTCCTTCACATGCGAGTCGCTCATGAAAAGCTTCTTTAGCTCCAGCAGCTCGTTTTTGGCGCCAACGAAGTTTGTCGCATTGTCAGACCAAATTTGACTTGGCCTTCCTCGTGTGGCAGTGAAACGCTTTAATGCGCCTAGAAACGAAGCGGTGGTCAGGTCTTTTACGAGCTCCATGTGTATTGCCTTGGAAGTGAAGCAAATGAACACACTGATGTAGCACTTGATCGGAGGCCTCGTGCGGATTTCGGATCGGTAGAAGAAGGGCCCACAATAATCCACTCCAGTGACTTCAAAGGGCCGAGATCCTTCAAAACGCTCCTTGGGCAGGTCTCCCATGATGTGCTGAACCATGCGCGGCTTAGTCCTGAAGCATCTCACACACTTGCTGACTTCCTTCGACACTGCCTTAATTCCTCCAATTGGCCAATATTCCAGCCGAATTTTGGCAAGCAGGGCGCGAGGTCCGGCATGAAGGTTCCTCTCGTGATAATATCTTATCAGAGCACAGGTTATGGGATGTCCCTTGGGCACAATAAGCGGGTGCTGAGCATCAAATCCTAGCGATGAGTTTCCAAGACGCCCTCCAACTCTAAGTAATCCAGACTGATCGATAAACGGAGAGAGCGAGCTGATGGAACTGGATTTCGTGACTTGACCGTTGCGTTGAATCTCCTTTATGTCCATCCACAAGGTTGCCAGCTGAATGTGTCGGATTAGGAGATGAGTTCCTTGCCGGATATCGGAAACGGTGAGTCCAGAGTGCCGAAGACGATGTGCAAATTTATGCATGTAGGCGAAGGTGCGCTGCATGCCAAAAAATGTATTTGCAAATTTGCATCCTGAGGTGAGATCGCTATGTGGAGACACGATCAACAATGCTCGCTTTCGGAGCTCTAACGTCGGTATTTCAGAAACAGGGAACACAGGCCATTCTTCCTTGGAGCCTACCAAAAACGATGGACCGTGAAACCACAGCTCTGACTGGATAAGGTGGTTGGGAAGTGAGCCTCTAGATAGGATGTCAGCAGGATTTAAAGCGGTGGGAATATAGCGCCATTCCATTGTTGCCGTCAACTCCTGAATTGATGCCACTCGATTTGCCACGAAAACTTGAAATTTGGCGGGCTCATCTCGTATCCAGGATAATGCTGTTGAGGAATCCGACCAGCAGTAAAACTGACCTGTAAAAATTCCAATCTCTTTTAAATTATTCATTATTTTCGCAAGCAAATGGGCTCCACTTAATTCCAGCTTGGGGATTGATAATGTTTTTAGCGGCGCCACTCGAGACTTTGAGCACAAAACATTGCTCGACACCTGCCCTTCCCTGGATACGACATATATGCAAGCGCCATATGCTTCTATGCTGGCATCACAAAATCCATGGACTTCTACAGCCGTAGTGGAATGATGAACCACGCGAGGAAAGGAAATCCTAGTGATGCTTGCCAAACTGTTTCTCAAGTCCATCCAAGTTGAATGCAACGCTGAGGGTAGGCTTTCATCCCAATCCAAATGCTCTCTCCAAAGCTGCTGAAGGAAGACCTTGCACCTGACAATGACAGGATTTATCAATCCCAGGGGGTCGTAGAAGCGAGCAATCGTGGACAAAACCGATCGCTTGGACGGCTTTAAATTTGCGTCCAGGGCAGATAAGGCGAAAAGCAGCTGATCTGAAGCGGGGTCCCATGCTAAGCCTAGAGTCTTAGTTATGTCGCTTCCATCATGAAACCTTAGGAATTTCTCTCTGTCATCTTCAGGGGTTCCATCGAGTACCTCCGGGTGACTAGAACACCATTTCCTAAGCTTGAAGTTTCCGCGAGACAATATAGCGGAAGTTTGGTGCATCTTCTCCATGACCTCGGCAACTGAGTTACCGCCAGAAATGAGATCATCTACATAAAACTCCTGTTGCAGAGCAGCTGAGCCAAGAGGGTAGGACTCACCCTCGTCGATGGCCAGCTGGTGCATTGCGCGAACTGCTAAAAATGATGCCGCCCTAGTACCGTATGTGACGGTGTCTAATGTGTAGACTTGAATCTCGGACTGGGCAGAGTCTCGCCATAGGATACACTGATAGTAGTTGTCAGGTGGAGATACTTGTACGCAACGATACATCTTGCAAATGTCCCCAGTGAGAGCAACTGGATATGTGCGAAAGCGAATTAGAATGTTAAACAATGCAGGCTGAATGACGGGGCCTGACATCATGACATCATTCAGGGAACATCCAGTTGATGTGGCAGCAGAGCCATCAAACACGACACGAAGTTTTGTCGTTGTACTGTCCTCCTTTAGGACACAGTGATGAGGCAAGAAATATTTGCAGAGGGCACGGTAATCAGGTTTGACTGGGGACATATGCTTCAAATCAATGTATTCCCTCATAAAGGCGGAGTACCGATCCCTGAGCGTTGGGTTGCGATCCAATTTGCGCTCCAAATTGATGAATCGTCGATACGCCTGAGTATAGGATTCCCCTAAGGGATCAGCATTATGTTTTAACGGGAGACGAACTGAATACTCCCCCGATGGCAACCGTGAAAAGTGGCTTACGAAGTGCGCTTCGCAATCTAATTCTTCCTTGGTATTCACACTTGCTTCCACACAATTCTCGACTTCCCAAAACATGCGAAGTGTTTTATCCAGTCTGGAATCCAGGTTAGATTCCGGCACCGGAGAATTGTGATTTCCTAAGAGCGCCGAGCTTGCTACCCTTTGTCCACCGCCAGATACGATCCAACCGAGCCGGGTCTTCTGCAGCAGAGGCAGGCCATCAGTAAGTTTGATTTGCCCTACGCAGAGGAGATCATAAAAAATGCTCGCACCAATGAGGAGATCCACTCGCTGAGGGTTGAAAAAGGCAGGATCGGCAAGCTGAATGTTCGAGGGAATACTCCAGTCGGATACATTGACTGCCAGACTTGGTTGGCAATCGGTGATTGTAGGGGCAATGAGAGCAGTAAGAGTCGTTTTGTAGCTAGATGTGCGAGAATGCATGCAAATGTTGACGGTGGATCCCTCAGTGGACACGCTGGTATCGCCTAGCCCAGAGACAAGTGCAGATGATTGAGTTCTGCTAAGCTGGAGCTGCTGGGCGAACCTGGATGTGACGAGGTGAAGTTGTGAGCCTGAATCTAGTATGGCACGACAAGGAACTAAAACGCCAGACCGATTCTTAACGAGGACCACGGCTGTAGCCAGAAGCACAACATCAGAGTGAAGACCTTGGGCAGCAAGAGAGGTAGACGCAGGTGAATGAGAGCTGCTAACAGAATCCTGAACTGCAGAAATAGCTTCCGATTGAAGCGCTAGATCTGGAGTAGATGGTGGGGAGCTTTTCGTTATGGATTGCAGATTTTCAAAATGGAGCAAACTATGATGACTTCCGTTGCAAACGCGACATTTTCCACTGTTGCATGCGCGAGTGCGATGCCCTGCCTTTAGGCAATTAAAGCAGAGGGAAAGCTTCTTCACTTCCTTGTGGCGCAGCAACGGGGACAAGTTTCCGAATAATTTGCAGGAGTATATGCCATGGCCCGCTGAATGGCAAAAGGTGCATCCAGACGGGTCGGCGGAAGACTTGGAGGCAACAAACGTTTTCCTTAAATGAGGAGTAGAAAGGGTTTTTCCCACCTGAGCGCTACTAGCAGGCGTCGCTGTAGCGTATTCCAAATTCTCCATTTTCCGGCAGCGCTTATTCAAGAATTCGTAGAACTCGGCTGCGGTAGGAATGGCGTCCGACAATGTGTCCTCCCATTTCCTTTGCGTCTTAGCATCCAGCTTCTGCAGCAGAACGTGGATCACCATGCAGTCAGAGATCTCCTCATCCTTTCCCAATGTCCGCAACGCACGCATATGCAAATTGACTGCGTCCGAAAACTCCCGTAGCCTTTTCGGCGATGGCGAATCTACCCTCTTGAGCCCCAGAATCTTCTTGATGTGTGCCTGAAAAACAAGTCGTTTGTTATTAAAACGGTTATCAAGAATATCCAGAGCCGCACGATAATTGGCACTGGAGAGCTCCAATGATCGAACCGAATCCAAGGCCACATCTGCGAGACACGAGCGAAGATGCTGGAACTTCTCGATGTCGCTAAGGTCCGCATCCGATCCAATGACCGAATTGAACATCGCCATAAAATCCGAGTATTCCACGTACCCACCGGAGAACTTGGGTACCTTCAGCTCAGGCAGCCGATGCTTGTGAGCCATGATGATGGTACTGTGCCCAGAATGGCCTGGCAGGGTGGTTGAATTGGCAGCGGCGCGTGAGTGGCCCATTTCGATAGCGGCAAGCAACTCAGCTTTCAGCGATATGAAGAGTGCATCGAAGTCGTCGCGCATCGCACTCCCAATCTCATCTTGATTGAGAGCTTCCAGCTCATTGTGGGACTTATTGAACTCCCCTCGCATTTCTGCCAGCATATCGATGCGAACGTCGATTTCCGCGGCGGTTAATTTGTCAACTTTATCGCCTGCGAATGATTCGCCAAGCCTTCGCATCCGATTATATACCGACTGAACTTTGCGCTTATAAAGATTCAGTCTGGTATCAACCGTCGCAATATTTCCGCCCGCGCCTGTATTCGGATCGCTGTCCATGGTAAACGGTTTGCAATGCGACGAAACGGAGAATAGAATACTGCTTAAGCGACGGTGCAGAGCGAGAGCGAGAATGAGAGACTCGAAATCCAAGAACTGTGGCTGCAGCCGAGCATGGAATGAGAGACTCGACGATTAGGCGACGGTGAACACCGAGAGCGAGAATGAGGGACACGAAAAGTCAAGAACCGTGGCCGTGGTCGAGCATAGAATGAGAGATTCGACGGTTAAAATAACGGAATCTCAGACGACCGGCACTCTCACTGACTTGCACATAAAACTGTTCTTAATTGTGCACCAAATGAATTTGTTGGTATTTAAACTGCACAGCAACGAATGTATTGTTCGTTTTATATGTTTTTTAACGAAAACGCGATTAACAAATGGCTTTAATCACGTCGGGGTCACCATTGTTTGAGATGCCAAGCTTTTTTGGCACCTATTTATGTCCAGAAACAAAATGAGGACGAATTGTTTTAATGTTAAATATTTATTTATACAGGCGGCTAGCAGAAGCCGATTGCTTGCTCTTTGCCCAGCCAGATAAATGTTCACAATCATATGCAACCAATGCGCAGAGAGATTAGCATAGAACTAAATTCCGCAACGTCGGCAGATCAATGCTAGAGCCGAAGCGGCGGCTGCGGAGAGCCCTTAGCATACCGAGAGAGCGCAGCAGCGCTGCCGAACGTTAGCGTTTACATGTGTTGTTGTATTAAGTTTAAGTACAGTGGGTTATAATTATGATGATGCTGCTGGCCCGAACATGGTCCCTTCTTTCTCTGCGGGTCCTGATAGAGTGCCAAGATATACTCTAAAACATTGTGCCGAGTCCCTTTGCCAACCTTTGACCTTTTTTTTCAACCTATCTTTGGAACAATCTTGTCCCCCAACGAACGAGTCCTACATAATTCCACTTCATAAGAAAGATTCAAGATCCAATATCGAGAATTATCGAGGTATTGCAAAGCTTTCCGCCATCCTTAAGCTCGTTGAGTTCTTGGTCACCCGGAAATTGCAACATCTTTGCTCAGGCTTGGTATCTCCGTCACAACACGGTTTTTTTAAACATCGATCAACATCGACTAACCTTCTTGAGTTCTCGTCCATGATCAACCTCGAATTTTGAAGCGGCTGGCAAACCGATATAATCTTTATGGATTTTAGCAAGGATTTTGATATCGTAAACATTACCCTGTTAATTCAGTAGTTGTCTTTATTAGGTTTCCCTAAAAATCTTCTAAATTGGAATTCATCGCACCTTCAAATCGCACAAAACGGCGTTTATTTACTTATGTGCTGTCCGATATTGTTAATGTAACTTCTACTTACTTCTCTTCATATTAATTGTGAATGATAATATGACCTGTCATATTGTAATCGAAAAGGACTCCAACGATCGAGGAAATTACTTTCTAAAGAATATGACACAATATGTGGAGCGGGTCGGTAAAATGTCATAAGTTTACATTTAGAAAAGGTTAAAAAAAAGCAGATTCTTTAAACACCACGTTAGCAAATTATTGAGATCCAGTTGAAGGTGTGTGTGCAGGTACCAATCTAAGTAGCGCAGACAGATTTTTACGTCGTCCGCATACATTAGCGTATGAGAGAATGTTATAACATGCGGAAGGTCATTCACAAATTAGATGAAGAGAAGCGGACCCAAATAACTTCCTTGTGGAACTCAAAAAGTGACTCTAACGATATTGTTAATGTATGATATGATGTTAGGTCGTCGCAACTAGAACTTGAACCAGTTGGACTGCGGAGAGGGTATCCTGCGGTGCGCAATTGAGGATCTTAAGAAAACTTAACTCTATTTATAGGTAACAAAAGGTACAAAAAGTGCTGATTTAATAAGAATATGGTAAAATGATAAAATAATAAGTAATGTGAAATTAATATTGATTTAATATGATTTTATTGGCTGGTGTGCAAATTGGGTAATTGTGATGGTCAGCAATTGCACCAGTGTTGTTGGTCTCTGAGGAATGATCGCATTGTCAGCAGAATTCGCTGCCGAGGCGGTTTATTGTTGACTCAGCTATAATGCTGAGTCGTCATACTTCCTGTTGCCCGGGTGAAGTTGTTGTTTTGGTAAAAGTGTCATGTGTATTACATAATTTGTCTGCATTGTTATGTATGTATGTATCATGTTGCTTATGCATAATTCTCCGACTGAACATTCTCCCGGTCGTTGAACTGGTGTTCAACCATCGCCTAAGTTGATGGAAAATTGGCGTGACCTTGGGGTAGGAGCTGAAGATCCGCGCTGTTCTTGGGTTAATGTCCGTGGCTTCCATGATTGATACTTCTTGCGGAAAATGTAGCCAATAATCAATAGAATTGACATGGCTAGGGCGGCATAGGCAGCAATTTGGTGGTACTGCACTGCAGTGATATGGTGTGGCAGCTCGTGCTGATTGATTGCTGCTAGTTGCTGGCGTAGATCATCAAGTTCTTGGAGATAGTCTGAAGTCTGGTTCAGCTGGTGTACCATTGGTGGTAAAGGAGATGTCACCGCTGAACTTATGTCTCTAAATCGAGTGTAGATTGATTTTACCTCGCTGTTTGTAGTGCTGAAGGTGCTGATGCTTATTTCTGTGTTGCGAGCAGTACATCTAAGAGATGGCGAAAGTAAGCCAGTTCCTTTCAACTGTATGGTTGATGGAGATCCGTTGCAGACTGCTTGAAGTCTCATTGTAGAGTGTGCTGCAAAGATCCATTTGTTCAGTTGCTGAGTTTTTGTCCACAACATGTCCGCCCCTGAATGAATGACGTGACATAATGTTGTTGTTTTGTTGTTAAAAAACTGGAACTCGCAGCAATTATCAACGTTAAAGACCGTTTGATGATCAAAACAGATGAATTCTTCGTTGGGCAGTCTGAAGCAGCGTCGAAATTCCTCTGGAGTAAAACCCATGAACTGATCTCGATGTGTGTTTACTGTAATTACAGTTGTTTTGAGTTCGAACAAGCTCCAACTTGTTGAGTCCCTGGTAGGAATCGGGATAATGCTGAAAGTTTCAAGCTGAACTGTTGAAACTAGAGGTAGCGTTACTTTGAATGCGACGTGGGTTGCAGTTGGTGTTCCTTCGTCCCGCATGATTCTGTATAGATGAATGACATTTTTTGTTGTAACTGGCAGCATTTGATCGGGTGGCAAATGATCCCGTATTTGGTCTAGTTGATCTCTTAATTGTTCAGGAGAAACTAGCGTAGGGCTTATTGTCCGATGGTGAATACCGATTAGTACATCAGCTATATCGGACTGCATACGTTGAAGACTCGTTGTTAACACAGTTAATTGTGCTGTGAGTCCTAGGTATGTCTGAGTGAGATGATCGCCGTGATATGTTCCTCTTTCTCTGTTGATGGTAGCCACTTGCCGTTCCAACACCTTCAGGCGATTGTCCGTTGCTGACTTATCTTTCCTAACAACATTGATTGTGGAGTCGACAATCGAGGTTTGATTTCGCAGTAGATGTAGTAGAAAGTCTTCGTTTGTTTTTACCTTTTCGATTACTTCGGCCATTTTCTCAGAGTATTTGGAGTCAAGAACACCGAACAAATTTTTTGCCACGTTTCCTACTAAATCAAGCGGTGATCGGCGTTGTCGAGAGGTTTTCATTAACATATTTCCTGTTTGTAGCTCATTTTACAAATGTTGAAAATGTTGAAATATGGAATTGCACGCTGGAACATATTTTAGTTCCGGGCACATGTGTCTTAGTTCGGACATTCCGGTGGACATTACTTGCATATCTTTCCAATATGGATCCAAGTCATAGTCATAGTCGTTGTCATTCTTGAGGTTCCAATTTTCTCATAGAATATTCTAGGTTTGGTCGCGAATTGTGTCACATTTATTGACTGTAACAACGCTAATGGAAGCATGAGAAGCATCATTATTGAAGGTGCAACTGCCTTTCTGCGCTGTGGTGGTGGCTCATCAGGCCTTGCCATGTCGTTGATGACGGTGTTGGAGCGTTTGATCGCCACGCCTTCTGGAAATAACGGTGCTAGACGAGTGATGGAGCGCTTGTATACCACTGATGCTGTTTTAACATCAACCACTCGGACGTGGTTGTCTTGTCCAGGATAGTTCTTAATGATGCGACCCATTGGCCACTTCAATACTGGAAGATTGTCTTCCTTCACCAAAACAAGTAGTCCTTCGGGCACCTTTGGTGAAGCGGTTTTCCACTTGTGCCGTGGACAGTTTTCTAGTGGGTTACTGCAAAGCAAAGCGGTGCAACGGTGCTCTATCGAAAGAGAGTCAGAGACCTACGATCGCCCACCCATCGAAAAGAGAGTGCTTTTGAGGCTTTGTCGGTAGAACTGCACAGCCGATCATAATGAGAGTTTTCGTTTGCCTTCCGACTTAGCTACATCAGTTGCAGCCGACCGCGCTTCAGCCCGTAATTCGTAATTCGCATGCTCTTACATCGTTTATACATACATATAACAACATAATTTACCGGCTGCAGCTGCAAAATGGCAAACCCAATGAAAACCAACGGTGTACAACAGCCGTTATCTCTCGCAAAAGCAGAGACAAAGAAGACAGATGATAGCTTTGCTTCAACTCTTCCCCGTCATCTCTGGACTTTGGCCACTCGGCATCGGACAACATAAACGAGTAGAAGGTTCTCTTGAGCGGCGCCCTAAGCAGAGAACAGCAGTCTGGGCGAGAATCACGTCTGGCAAACCGATTGAAAGAGTAAGTGTTTCAGTTGCGTATCTATCAGCAATATGCCAAATGCGATAGAACAACAGCTGGAAGTGGTTCCACAACCCCTCGATCAGCAGGCTGAAATCGAGAATCTGAGTGTTATTCAAACCGATCTTATTTCCAGAATAAATCAAACGCTGCGCAATTTTAAGAATACAGGGCAAATCGGAAAACTTACGCGTATTTTCAAATACGCTTACAAAATTTACAGAGGTTCTTAGGTGAATTTGAGCAGAATCATAAACGTTTATTAATACTACGGTGTCCAAGCACTCATGCTTACGTGTCTACCGAAGTGGCTTTTCAATTTGATGAGGATTATACAACAGCTTTCAGCACCATATCAGAGGCCTACGAAACCGCATTTCCAAAATACAGAACCAGCCCACACAACCGCGTCAGCTGTACAATTTCCCAAGCTGCCAGTACCAACATTTTCCGGCAAGTTTGTGGATTGGCCGGCCTTTCGCGATGCATTTGTTCAGCTCATCCATGAAAATCAGAAGCTATCCGACATTCAACGGTTTCATTTCCTTAAGCAAGCTCTTCCTTCGAATCGCGACGAGGATATTCGGCAGATGGCACTTGCGGGAAGTAGCTATACGACAGCTTGGGGTCTTGTTGTCAGGCGGTACGACAACAAGCGGCTGCAATTCATGCATCATATGAATGGTTTGTACGATTTTCCACAGTTGGCAAAGGAGCAGTCTACTGATCTTAAACATATGCTAAATGTTGCAAATGTTTGTCTAAATGCTTTTGATAATCTAAATATTCGGCACTGGATGACTCATCATCTCACCTCCAAATTTTCAACCTCAACGCTGCAGGCCTGGTAGCTCCATCTCGGTAGCTCCTCCGAAATTCCCACATTTGCGAAGTTGGAATCCTTTCTCAATGAACGTCTCGTCAGCATCGATGTGATCGAGAATCGATGTTCCTCCACACTGCGTCCACCTATGTCGCAAGCTGCCAACCAAAAACATCCAAAGAAGTCCGCAGGCAACGTGTCGTACAAGGGCAACAGTTTCCACACACCAACCGGAGCTGGCGAACAGACTCGCTGCCCTCACTGTGGTGACAACCATAATCTTCGGCATTGCCCCAATTTTTTTTCCAAGGACTGCTTTGCAAGGAAAGCCATTGTAGATCGGAACAGGACGTGCCTCAACTGTTTGAGCCATTCACATGGACTTGAAAAATGCACCAGTAAACGGAACTGCCTGCAGTGTGGACAAAGACACCACACACTCCTGCACTTTCCAAGTCCTGCTCATACAGCTACACAGCCTCACGCAACCTCTCACACCCCTCGTTCCCGTGAACACTCGCAGTCTGCAACACTGGACTCGTCTGTAAGAGCACCCTCTCAGCAGTCTCTCCCAACACTAGTTCCGGTGGGCCTGCACAGTCTGCAGCAACTGGCTCGTCTGTAAAAAAACATTCGGCGCAACTAATCGCCGCTACGGCAACTCATCGCGGGCCCAGCACTGTTCTTCTGGCCACTGCCCTCGTCACAATCCAAAACCGCGACACTGGACAATTAGCTGTGGTACGTGCGTTAGTGGATTTAGACTCGGAAGGAACCCTCATTACAGAGCACACAGTGCAGGCTCTTGGCCTCAAGCGACATCCAATTTCGGCAGAAATAGCTGGCGTTGGTAACACATTAACGAACAGGTGTTCATACACAACCGAATTTATTATCAGTTCTTGTACTTCACAGTTTCGTGCTGCCATAGACACTGCGTTTAAACTTAAAAACCTAACATCACGATTACCTACCCAATCAATCAAATTGCAACAATGCCCTCATCTGAACGGAATAGAACTCGCCGATCCCATGTTTTATAAACCCCAACGGATTGATCTTCTGCTGGGAGCGGACTTAATCCCACAAATCCTGCTCTCAGATATCCGCCGAGGAAATGAGGATCAACCAATCGCACAACGCACGCAGCTTGGTTGGATAGTCTTTGGTCGAGCCACGGCCACAACCTCACATGCCGTCACCATTAGATGCCACCACACTAAGCTAGAGAATCTCGTTCAGAAAGTCTTCGAAATGGAGCATGTTGGTTCCGCAAAACTGCTTACGCCAGAGGCACAATAGTGCGAGGAGCATTCTAAGCGAACTCACATCCGCCAGCCGAACGGCAAGTATTTGGTACGGTAACCACTTACACGTTTGTTTGTCCCATCTCAGGTCTTGGGAAAATCACGTCAAATCGCATTAAACCGGTTTCAAATGTTCCAACGACAATTCCAAAGACAGCCGGAGCTGCGAGCCAAATATACAGAAGTCATCGATGAGTATTTTCAACTCGGACAGGTCGCCAAGGTAACAACCAGGGAGAAGCAGCATTGCACCATCAACAAGGAACATGGAGTCGAGTCCACCTGTTGCACCTTGCCTCATCACGCAGTATTCAAGGGGGAAAGTGATGCTACTAAGGTTAGAGTAGTATATGACGGATCCTGTAAAACCTCTAATGGAAAATCGCTTAACGATGTCTTGTGCACTGGGCCAGCACTCCAAAGCGATCTAGCCGGCGTTGTCCTAAATTGGCGTCTCCATCGTTTTGTTTTTGCTGCCGACATTCAGAAGATGTACAGATGCATTGATATGAATGTGAGGATGCGCAATATCAACGAATTTTCTGGCGTGATGAGCATAATCAAATAGCGGAGTACTATCTCAACACAGTGACCTTTGGGACTGCCTCCACACCTTACACAGCCATTCGCGTCATACATCAACTGGCTCAGGATGAATGCGACAGATATCCACTAGCTGCAAGGGTCCTTCAACATGAAATATACGTTGATAACGTACAAAGCGGAGATTCCACCCAAAGAGCAATATAAATTCGCAATCAACTAATCGGAGCCTTACGATCAGCAGGAATGGAGCTTCGAAAATGGTCTGCGAATGAAGCGTCGCTTTTACAAGGCATTCCCCCAGAACATTTATCTAGCAAAACCTTGTTAGAATTTGAATACCCAGACCCCGTTAAAACACTAGGTCTCTATTGGCATCCACATAAAGACTATTTCGGATTTAAAATCAATTTTGAAATCAGTCAAGTACATATTAAACGTTCTTTACTTTCTACAGTCGCCCGCCGCATGAGTTTATCCAAAGCTTACCACAGATAGAGCATCTTCAAGTACCAAGATGGCTGCGCTTTAGCATCCAGTAGCTGGCATCGTTACAACTACATGTGTTTTGCGATGGATCGTCACTGGCGTATGCAGCATGCGCGTACATTCGCGCAAAACTACCTGACGGAACGATTCACACCAATTTGCTGGCGGCACGCAGCCGAGTCACTCCCACAAAACCGATTACCATTCCACGAGTCGAACTTTCGGGTGCACTGTTGGCAGTGAAACTAGCTAGATGGATCTTAGAACAACTTCGAGCAGCGGGATCACGGATCACAACTTTCTATTGGTCAGATGCTACAATCGTTTTGTTCTGGATAAACGGAGATCCCCACCGATGGCAAACCTTTGTGTCAAATCGAGTTGGACAGATCCTGGAGCACAGCACCGCAACGCAGTGGAAACATGTGCCCACGACGGTCAACCCAGCGGACTGCACCACAAGAGGCTTAACACCACAAGAGTTAGCAATACATCCATTATGGTGGTCTGGTCCACCCTGGCTACAGAAACCGGAGGGTCAGTGGCCGTCACACAGCATATCTACTCAAGACATCGACATGACAATTCCTGAGGAGAAACCATCAGTTGTGATGTAAGACACTGTTCAAGTTGCTGCTGTGCCAGAAAATTTCATCCAAACCTTCTCATCATACAACAGATTGGTGTCAGTTATGGCATATATTCGACGTTTTATACATAACAGTCAATCCAAAGAGGACAAGCTTTCTGTACCACTTAGCGTACAAGAGCTGGCCAACGCCTTGATACATCTTGTTCGCATCATTCAACAGGAGGTCTACATAGCAGAGATATCGCGGCTGAAAGCAAAAGGGGAACTACCGGGTACACATAAGCTAAGTCAATTGTCCCCATTTATAGATGACCAAAAAATCTTGCGAGTTAGAGGTCGGCTAAGAAATGCACTACACATGCCCATAAGCCGACGACATCCAATGATTATTCCCAATCATCATCATTTTACAGACCTCGTCGTGCGCGATGCACATCGCAGTGCTCTCCACGGTGGCACCGAGCTAACGCTTGCCACAGTTCGGCACAAATTCTGGATAGTGAACGGAAAACAAACGGTCAAACGCATTCTTAGACAATGTGTCCGATGTTTTCGTCACCGACCGAAACCAGCAGCCCAATTGATGGCGGATCTTCCACTACATAGAGTGAATCCACCCACGCGAACTATACTGGCGCGTTCGAAAGTCAAGCATCCAGATTCCGCAGACACACGAGCTACAAGGCGTATATCGCCGTTTTCATCTGCACAGGATTGTCCACCGAGCATTTTCTCATGGCTCTACAACGTTTCATTGCTCGCCGTGGCTATTGTCAACACACGTATAGCGACTGCGGTACAAACTTCATTGGTGCAGACAGAGCTCTGCAAACCTGGCAAACGCGTTTGCAACAGGAACTACCCACATCGTTAATACCTGTTTTAGCCACCCGACAAATCCAATGGCATCTTTATCCACCCCATAGTCCAAATTTTGGAAACTCTGTGGGAAGCTAATGTAAAATCAGTCAAAACTCATCTCCACAGAGCCTTTTCTAGGCATAAACTAACCTACGAACAGCTATCTACAGTGCTCACCCAAATTTAAGCGTGTTTAAATTCTAGGCCATTGTGTCCGTTAAGTTCTGAGCCTGAGGACCTAACTGTCCTCACACCTGCTCATTTTCTTATCGGCGATACATTGCTAGCTCCGCCTGATGTAGTTGCGACAGATGTTCCGCTCACAGTCCAATTCTTGGAAGGACAAAAAATGATTCGGCAATTTTGGAATCGGTGGAGCTCGGATTGGCTATCCCACCTTCAAGCCCGTCCAAAGTGGAGACATGAGACTGAAAATCTAAAAGTCAATGATCTAGTTATTATCAAAGATGACCGACTAGCTCCCAACGAGTGGAAACTAGGAAGGATCATAGAAGCTCACCAATTCTAGGTGCACTGCCTTTGTGGAAAAGCAGCAGAACACGGCGATGTGTGCCTTGTCTACAGTAGTCACAGTAGTCCACAGAAGTCAACGCCTGCATTAAGAAATGGGCGTGCTTGTGTGACTCTTTGTGCTGGAAGATTGCCCATAATCTGGTTCATTAGCTTTGGTCTGGCTCTGGTGCATCTAACACAGCTGTGAATGATGTTTCTAGCCATCGTTTTGTCGTTGATGATCCAATACTGTTGTCTTGCTATTGCCATTAGAGCTTGGGCACCGCAATGCATGTTCTCCTCATGGAGTTCTCGCATAATCATTTTGACTATCGGATCATTGTATGGCAGTAGAATTTGATGTTTAGCTTTGTACGGAAGTAGAGCTTCTTCTAGTCTACCGCCGACTCGGATGAGCCCATCTTCTTCTAGTATGGGAGATAACGATATGATCGAGCTCTTTTTGTCCACAGTCTGCGGTAAACTCGATTTGTTGGATAGTTCGCAAGATTATAGAGCGAGCACTATTCAGTTCTCCTGTGCAGAGTGTCGTTGTAGCCGCTCTATTGGTTTTGTAGCAAAAGCTTAACATGTAGGCTACAATGCATTGAAGCTTGTAAAATGAGTTGCTATGTCTGCATGTGTATAGTTCTTCTCCAAGTGCGCTGGGTGTGATTGGCAAGCTGACATGCTTTCTCTCGAGATTTCTGGGCTCATCGATTTGTGCAGTATTCCATTTTTCACGGGATCCGTGGAGGAATAGCGGTCCGTATAACCACAGATTGTGATCTGCTAATCTGCTTGCTGCAATTCCTCTTGACAGTACTTCGGCTGAGTTATTGGTTGATGACACGTGACGCCATTGTAGTTGGTTAGACAATGCCTGTATTTTGGCTATTCGATTTGCTACAAACGTATGGTATGTCGATGCCGGTGCGTTTATCCAGAATAGCACAATGGTGGAGTCAGTCCAAAAACATCCTGAAACCGTGTTGATGTCCATATGAAGATCCGTTCGGACTCGGTGTGTGAGTTCGGCACCAAGGACTGCAGCGCAAAGTTCTAACCGTGGTATTGATTGCTTGGCTGTCGGTGCCACACGTGACTTGGAGCAGAGCAGTTGCACTGACACTTGGTTGTTTTTGTATGTAGCGCGTGCGTATAGGCGCCATAGGCTTTTTCTGATGCGTCTACAAAGGTGTGTAGTTCTTGGGTAACTGGAACCTTGCCGTCATAGACATGCCGGGGAATCTGCATCTCGTTCAATGCTTGTAGGTCTTCACGGTAGTCTTTCCATTCGTGTTGGAGCTGTACCGGTAATTCGTCATCCCAGTCCAGCTTTAACTCCCAAAGTTGTTGCATTAAGATCTTGGCCTTGACCACCACCGGTGCAAAAAGTCCTAATGGGTCAAAGACTTGGGCTAGCTCGGAGCATACCACTCGTTTTGTGAGCTTGGCTTTTATGAGTTCTTCCGCGTAGTTGATCCTTCTTTGGCATCCAGATAAGACCTAGGGTTTTCACGATGTAGTGATCTAGTGTCTCTCCCAGTTTGACATCGCTTACAATGTCCTCTTTGGGGATTCCTTGAAGAAGTTGCTCATTGCTGGAGCACCATTTGCGGAGTTTCAATCCGCGAGGTGACAATATCTTTCTTGTTGTTGCACTTGGATCGCTTCTGGAATCGTGTTTGCCCCAGTAAGACAGTCGTCGACGTAGAAATCATTCTTTAATGTTGATGATCCTACTGGTAGTCTGTCCTTGTTTTGTATTGCCAAGTGATCCAGACATTAGGTGGCCAGAAACAGAGCAGCTGTTATCCCGTATGTGACAGTTTTTAGCCGATAGTACTTGATGTCCTCAGACGGATTGTTTCTCCAGACGATCATCTGATGGAATTGGTCCCTTGGATTTATCCACACTTGTCGGTACATATTTTCTATGTCCGCTGTGAATACGTATTTATGAGTCCGAAATCGTAATAGAATGGACAGAAGTTCACTCTGAACAGTGATATGGTATGAAGTAATGCCTTTCCGGAACGTTTGATGCTGGGACCATCTTTATGTGTCCTAGATCTTCATACTCGTTCATGAACTCCACATAGCTCTTCCAAGTGTCTGGTGAAGTCTGTCGCTCTAGTGCTAGGAATCTTTTGGTTGCAATTTCCAAAGAACACCCCAGGGCTGAAGAGTGTTCGGAAAATGGGAGTTTCCCTATAAGCTGGCCATCACCTGCAGTTTGTAAGTTTTCTAGGCAATGAGCTTCGCATTGTGTATCGAGCGGTTGATCTGCTATTATTTGCGGCAGTACAAACGCTTCAATTCTTTGCGTGAAACCGCCGTGAAGGGATTTTATAGGCACATTTACTCGTGCTCTGCTGGTCTTTGATTGACCTCCAATTCCTTTGATGCGCAATGTTGTGTCATTAAGTTTAAGCGATAACATTGATGCCATTCGTTCAGAGATCAAATTTATCTGTGATCCTGAGTCTTAGAATTCTCTGAAGTTAGCAACCTGTCCGTTGGTAGTTTCTACTGCCACTCTTGATGTGGCCAGTAGGTTGTAACTATTGTTACTTGCTGCACAAACCATTGGTGCCTTTGGTTCTGTGCATGCGAATGATGCTGTCTCCAGATGCAGCATCGTGTTGTGTTTTTTGTCGCACTTGTGACAGGTTCGACCTGGGCATGCGTTTGTTTTGTGATTTGTTCTAAAATAATTACCGCACATTTTTTGCTTTTGTACCCAGTTCAGTCGTTCTGCTGGAGATCTGGAGCGAAATTCTTCGCATGCATAAAGCCGATGGTTTGCCTTCTTGCAAAATGAGTCCTCATAACAGTGCTTGTGCATGTCCTGTGTTTGCTGATGAACTGAAGTATTGTGTCCAATGGCTGTATATCTTTTGAGCTGCCCACTGATTGCTCATACAAGGCCCTATTTTTGACATCTAGTTTGTTTCTGATTATGGCAATCAATACTGGATCCCATGTGGATATGTTGATGCCGAGCCCTTTTAAGGATGCAAGTGACTATTGTTGTTATGTACAACTCTTTCAATGACTTGGGATCGTCATTGATTGTACCATGATTGAGGAAACGGTTCAGTATCGTATTTGCAACATCTCTGGGATTGTTGTATGTTTCAACAAGAATGTCCCAGGCTATTAGATAGTTGTCCTCTTTTAGATCGATATGTCTTATCAATCCTTCTGCCTCCCCAGTAACGGTGGTTTAAGGGTACCACATCTTCCGTACATGGGCATGTTTGTCTCATGAATCATACATGAGAACAAGTCGTAGAACTGGGACCATTTCAGTATGTCTCCATCAAACTTTGGAATGGTGATGCGTGGAAGCTGCGCGTCATCATTTTTTGATGTGTCTGGGTTCGCCAATGCCCTTTGAACGTCTTTTTCCAGTGGTAGGTACGATTTTATGTCGTATCCTCCTGCTACTGGGTTCTCAAATTCTTCATGAATGCTGAAGTGGACTTCTTGTGCTTGAGTCCATATTGATTTTATCAAATCACTTGAGGAACGTCCTCCCGCCTCTGAAAATAGTTTCAAATTGCGTTTTATGGCTTCGACTATGGCTTTTGGTCGGCGACATAGCGAAGCCAATTTGCTGTAATCTACATTTGACTGCTAATTGAGGTCTTTTTCTCTGGAGATGGGCTGACTTTCCCCAAGATTGCTTGATGCCTGTTCAATTTTGTCCAGGTTCTCAGTAAAGATCGCAACGTATTTTTCATATATCATACGTAGGTCAATATAGAACTTTATGTATTTTTCAGTTTTATCTTCCTCTCGAATTGTGGAGTCGTTTGTGTTGAAACGATTCCATGCATTTTCGAGTGCTTATATTTTGGCTTGAAAGTATGAAGCTTTTTGCTTCCTTTCTTGAGTATATTTTTTGAAGTTTCGAATGTACTTCAAGATTTCCTCGCCAATTTCCTGCTGCATATTGAATGCCTTTGTGGCGGCAGCTTGTTCCTCCTGTGGATTATCCATTCTGTCAATTCGTCTTTTTGTACTTCTGACCCGATGGGAGTGTTTTATTTGCTTTGCAGCTGGATTACGCTGCGAATCGCAACCGTTGTTGGTCAAAGAAGTACAAGCAGACTTGACCTATTGGATGGAGGGAGTTGTGCTGGTTCCAGTGGATGGAACGCACGTACAGCAGATAATGTCGATCGCTTGGTTAGCAATCGAACATAGATTTCTTGCTGTTGGCTGTACTCTGAATGTGTCAGATTTGCCGAATTGATGAATGATATAAATATTGTTGTATGTGGCTGGTGCCGTTTGCGTCGAATCCTTTCTCTGTCGCCTTGTTGACAGGATGGAAAGGATGACTGAGGTCGGGGTCACCAAATGTTAATGTGTGTGTGTGCGTGTATGAAGCTGGGTTGTATACGGTACATAAACCGTCTACAGTTAGGTCGTCGCAACTAGAGCTTAAACAAGTTGGACTGCGGAGAGGGTATCCTGCGGTGCGCAATTGAGGATCTGAAGACACGGCGATAGCCTCTGATGATTGCGATGGAAATGGTATCCCTTAATGTGCAGGTGAGGGTCTGAAGACACAGCGACAGCCTCTGATGATTGCAGTGGGAATTGAGTGACAGGCAGCTTTGGTACTGTTTCTGATACTGATTTTATTCAACAAAACTTAACTCTATTTATAGGTAACAAAAGGTACAAAAAGTGCTGATTTAATAAGAATATGATACAATGGTAAAGATGATAATTAATGTGGAATTAATATTGATGTAATATGATTTTATTGGCTGGTGCTGAATTTGAGCAATTGTGATGGTCAGCAATTGCACCAGTGTTTTGGCTTCTGAGGAATGATCGCATTGTCAGCAGAATTCGCTACCGAAGCGTTTTATTGTTGACTCAACTATAATGCTGAGTCGTCATATTTCCTGTTGACCGGGTGAAGTTGTTGTTTTGGTAAAAGTGTCATGTGTATTACATAATATGTCTGCATTGTTATGTATGTATGTATCATGTTGCTTATGCATATTTCTCCGACTGGACAGGCAATATATTAGAAAACAAAACCCGTTGTGTGCGATTTGAAAGATACGACGAAATCCAATTTAGAAGATTTGTAAGGAAACCTAATCGGGGAAACCCTGAATTAGCAGGTTATGGTTTACGGAATCAAAAGCCTTGCTAAAATCCGTAAAAATTACGTCAGTTTGCAGACCGCGTTGTCCAAGGAGTTTAACGACCCTTATTTGACCTATTGCGTCCGATATTGGAGTATTGTTCTTGGGGATGGAGCCCGCAGTATAAATAGCAACAAGCTGTCCTCGAATCTGTGCAAAACCATTTTTTTTAATTTTCGCCCTTTGTAATTTAAACTGGGACTCTGGTAGAATCTTGCCACCTTACCAATCTAGGCTACAACTTATCGACCTTCCTTCATTGCATCATCGCAGAATATGCAATGGGGTAATGTTTGTGCATAAGCTCCTTTTCGGGATGGTTGACCCCCAAACGCTTTTGAGCCAGATTGACTTTGCCGTTCCCTCTCGACCTACCCGTACCTTTCGACCTATCAGACTACCCTAATGTAGATCAAATTACGCCCAATATAAAGCTTTTAGGGTTTTATGCCACAATTTTTCCCCTGAATTATCCCTTAATAGTATTATATCCAATATCTATCACCACTTGAAAAATAATAATCTGTAATTCTTTTCATAACTCCTTCTCTACTTTATTCTATAATTTCTACTTACTACTTAACTCTTTAATAGTATATGTTTAAATTTGTAAGGCTTTATTGATAGAATTTTTTTTAAATTAAATAAATAAAAAGGAAAGTTTACATAATAATATCTCGAATGAGAGTACGGATGGTATGAATGTCCCGAACGAGAGTACGGATAGCAATTTCTTGACGAAGCGCACGGAAGATATATAGTATGAAAGTGGAGAAAATGAGAATCTTGAAGTCAGACGAAGTAATAGACTGCAAGAGAAACCACAAATATCTTGTAGGATATTAAATGGTGGTTTGCCGTTGTCCTACCTACATCTCTCTTTCGTAGTGATCAGAAGAGTTTTTTCTTTGCGCTCATCTTGCATTTTTTTTTGCTGAACAGCCGGTGTTTTTGATAAACTTTTGATAAACTTAAAAATGAACTCTCTATTATAAAATGTATCCTAAACCGCGAGTGCATGCCTGTTAATTGTGTAATAACATAATTTAATAATTCTTTTTTGCGTCGGTTAATCAGTGTGTTTTTTTTTTTGCTTTTTTTAAGTATTCTCTTACATTGCATTTATCCCGCTCTCATCTTGTAGTCTTTGCTTTGGTATCACTCTCTCCCTATATCCCAAACTTAAATAACTGTTTTTCCACTCTCGCTCTCGATACTTTCTGTGCAGTAACGCTCTCTTTCTCTCATTAGCAGCTGCTGCAACCGCTTTCCTCTCTCCGCTCAGTTTTTACTAATTCCGCTTTAAGCGTTTGCCTGGCACACTGGTCTGATTTCTATTTGTTTTGAAATAAATTTTGTTTCTCTATTGTATTTAAACTGGAATTCCCTATGATCTGTACCAAAAAAAACCTGCAAACAGGTGGTCACCCCTGCTCAGCCGAATATTCCCTGCTATATCTGCGAAAAAGTAGCGCACGCAAAGTGCGTTGGGTATTCAGGCCTCATGGGTTATGCCATTTCCAAACATAATGGCGTGTATTACTGTTGCGAGGCATGCCGGGTGGTTCATATTGAGATGGCCAGGTTTATGAGGCAGACGAGGAATGGCTTTAAGGATCTGCCCGTTGGCTCTAAAAAGCAGTATGATCAGCTCCTAGCCATGGAGTCTTAATTTGGCAGTTTGCAACTGCTAAATATGTTTCCTAGGCGCAAAAGGGTCACTCCGCGGAATCTGCAAGCCCCAACTGTCCCTCAGCCGCCCGTTGCCGAACAACCGACTCCGACCACTCCAAATGCGTAGCAGCAGATATAGTTTGCTACTCCAAGGGCAACGACAGCTGCTGGGGATGTAAATCCCCATCATCCAGCTCTTATTGCGTTCGGTCGTGTTTTCGCTATGTCGCTGCATCAATGCTCGGAATGCAATTCGGACGTCACTGCTGCTCAGCTACGCTGCTTTGATGCTGTTCGCTGCTCGTCGTTGTGCCGCCGTGCGTTTCATCTATCGTGCATTGATTTACCCTCAGATGCTATTAAGCTTCTAATAAATCTGCCCAATTTGTTGTGGCAGTGTGATAACTGTGTGGTTGCGAATGACTCGCACTCCAAAATTGACGAACTGAGTGACAAGGTGCAGAAGCTTGAAAGCCTGTATCGGGATCTCAAGTCAGAATTTCAGGCTGCCCTCCCGGAAAAGTCGAATAGGAGAGTTGCTGCTAAGAAGGATGCCAATAATGCCATACCGGTGACTGATTTACTGTCTCCAAAGCCAGTGGCCGCCACCTCGACTGCGGTCATTGACCCGGGTCCAGCTGCCGCTCTCCCTTCTGATTCGGAGGGCTTCGTCACAGTCCGAAAGAAAGAGAGGAAGAATTGGAGCAAAAACGCTAAGCGTTTTGTTGGTGTTGCTCCGAGTTGTGAGCAGTTAAGTGTATTGCAGAGCCGAAAATACCTGCATAAAGTGTAAAGTTGGTCAAGCAAGATGCTGATATTTCTGAGTTGAAATTCGTTTATTTCAAACTTGGGGTCACTGAGCCTCTATTCCCGATGGTCTTTGACGACAAATTCTGGCCAGTATCGGTAAGAGTTTCCCGCTTTGTGCATAGACAGAGGCCTGCAGCTGATCTGACGGCTGTTAATCTGCCTACACTTGTGCCATTGCGGACGTCCACGCCGACTGAGAAAGTTCCAGTTCCATCCACTTCAAAAAACCCCCAGTGAGCGGCGCCTATGGTTTCTGGATCGCCGCTTCTCGACAGCATATTCTGCTTACACTTTCGCGCCTCTTCGCAGTGCGCAACGGCCCGCTGCATCATTTCTAGCATACTTCTGTGGAACAACAACAGCATTGCGCTTTGTGCGACATTCGTTCGGCTGTTGCTGGATCAGACGACGATGCTCTTGCTGACGCTCTTTCTCGACTGTGTGCGCTTCTGACGTCATCATCACAACAACATGCGAGAATGCAGTTTTTTGTGTGCTTTGCTTGCGCCGTCTCTGTACTCGACATATGGGGAGTTGCAGCCTTTCCTTCAGCGACAGTGCCAGTTATTTAGGGTTGGTAATTGACAAGAAGCTAAATTGGAACCTGAATACAAAAGACAGAGTAAAGAAGTCCACGATAGCCCTCTATACATGCAAAAAAGCTATTGGCTTAAAGTGGGGCATGAACCCAAGCTTAGTCCAATGGATATGTCTGGCAATTGTTAGACCTATACTACTCTACGGAGTTACAGTGTGGTGACCGGCCCTATCGAAAAGGACGATCACCAAACAACTGGGCAAAGTTCAACGAACGGCTGCCTTAAGCATCAGTGGAGCTCTTCGCACCACCACCGCCATCCCATGCCTCCAGAGCCTTGACTTGGCAGGAAAAGAGACTGCAAAAATGGCAGCAATACGTCTGAGAGACTCTGACCAATGGGCGCCACAGCACATGGGTCACTCATCAATACTAAATAGCGGTACCGTCCCCACAAAAACGGACTACTGCGTCCCAAGGGAACATACAGACACCCCTTTCAATATAATCATCCCCAACAGAGACGAGGGACCTCCAGGCCCACAAAGGGCCATAAGCATCTGCACAGATGGATCGAAGCTGGATAACAAGGTGGGAGGAGGAATCTACTCCGAACAGCTAAACATACGGCACTCCTTCAGGCTCCCAGATCACTGCAGCGTCTTCCAGGCGGAGGTCATTGCAATCAGGGAAGCACTGAACTGCCTTCAGGAAGTTACCATTATGGTAACCAATGTAAACATATACAGCGATAGCCAAGCCGCGATCAAATCGCTAAATGCGATTTCCTCGAACTCGGCCACCGTGGCTGACTGCCGCAAATCTCTTCACGAGATGACTTAGCAATTTGCTATCAACCTTATATCGGTCCCGGGACATCGGGACATCGAAGGTAACTGCAAAGCAGACGAGTTGGCCAGATCTGGCACTACTATCCCCCTTCTTCAAGATAAGGACGATATTCGTATGCCTATGGCCACCTGTAAGCTTATCATAAAAGAGCAATATAAGCGACTAAGAGAACACACGTGGCAATCAGTACCACGATGTCGAATAACCCGGCAAACATGGCCGACTATAGCCAGAAAGCGCACCTCTGAGCTATGCAGGCTCGGCAGAAGAAGGTGTCCCTTACGGGACACTGGCTAATAGCTAATAGCTGCAGAGATGAGGAGCTCTCAGAAGAAGAAGGCTACAAAACATGGGCTCGCCCTTCATAGCAGACATTTCAGAAATGTCCCCAATCTGTCCCAGAAAGATAGCAAACTTTATAAGAGCAGCCGGATGGGATAACTGCTGACATTAAGGTCTCACGACGCGGAAAGGGGAAAGATTCTCTTGGCTTTTACCGACCTATGTGTGGCGGGCTCCTGGCGAGCGTGTCAACCACCTCTACCTAACCTTACCTACGCATCTGTTCAACTGAGAAACTTTGCTGATAAAAATTTGCGGAAAGTGTCTTTTGCAAATGTATGTATGTGTGTGAGTTGCCCCATAAATGACTTAGTTAAATATTAATTGTTAAACTTAATTCGTAATTTAAACAACAAAAATGCTATGAAATAGTTCAAATTTTTGGTTTTACAATAAAGAAAATTATGAAATTTGTTAAGTTTATGTATTTGTCTATAATTTCGCAAGAAAAATTCACAAGTAACGCCCCCTCTCTTTCTCCCTTCCTATTCCACGCTTTCCCTGCGATGAAATACAATAGCAACAACAAAAATCGAACGCAACTACACTTTGGTCTTCCTTTTGGCTCGTTTTGCTCATTTGCTGAGCACCGAACAAAAGTCTGACTGACTTGCTGTCTCCACGGCTAGTGGCCGCCACTTCGACTGCGGTCATTGACCCGGGTTCAGCTGCCGCTCTCCCTTCTGATTCGGAGGGCTTTATAACAGTCCGAAAGAAAGAGAGGAAGAATCGGAGCAAAAATCCTAAGCGTTTTGTTAGTGTTGCTCCAAGCTGTGAGCAATTAAATGTAGTGCAGAGCAGAAAATACCTGCATATCGGTAAATTTGCCGCCGTGACGGAGCCAGAGGCGGTGGTGAAATTTGTTGCCGATAAGGTCAAGGTGTCTGATGCCGGAATTTCCTGTGCGAAGCTGGTCAAGCGGGATGCGGACATATCTGCGTTGAAATTCGTTAATTTCAAACTTGGGGTCCCTGAGCCTCTATTCCCGATAGTCTTTGATGACTAATTCTAGCCTGTATCGGTAAGAGTTTCCCGCTTTGTGCATAGACAGAGGCCTGATCTGACGGCTGTTAATCTGCCTACGCTTATGCCATTGCGGACGTCCACGCCGACTGAGAAAGTTCCAGTTCCATCCACTTCAAAAAACCCCCAGTGAGCGGCGCCTATGGTTTCTGGATCGCCGCTTCTCGACAGCATATTCTGCTTACACTTTCGCGCCTCTTCGCAGTGCGCAACGGCCCGCTGCATCATTTCTAGCATACTTCTGTGGAACAACAACAGCATTGCGCTTTGTGCGACATTCGTTCGGCTGTTGCTGGATCAGACGACGATGCTCTTGCTGACGCTCTTTCTCGACTGTGTGCGCTTCTGACGTCATCATCACAACAACATGCGAGAATGCAGTTTTTTGTGTGCTTTGCTTGCGCCGTCTCTGTACTCGACATTTGGGGAGAGTCAGCAGCCCGGCGCTCGCTCTTAAATGGAGCACTCTCTTCGGTATCAACACCTGGATTGGTATTCCCTACCACCGCCCTGACCAATCTAGACGTGTAGTGCCGCATTGGATCGTGGTTTCTATGGCACACAGGAAGTCCATCCCTAGGATGACACTCTCTACCATGTTGGGTAGCACTAGGAGGGGTATCCGGACCTGGCGCGTGTGTAATTGGGTGGTCGCGAGCAAAACTCGGGTTATCTTCCTAACTGATCCATCTGCTAATCGGATCTGCATCGAGGTGGCTTGTGTGTTTGTGTCCGTGGTTAGTTGTCGTGCCAGTGTTTCGCTCACGAAACTTCGGGTCGCTCCCGTGTCGACGGTAGCCTCCGTTGTTCGTTCTCCGATCGTCACCATCGCCACTATCCGTCCGTCGTGTACATGCAGGGGTTTTTTTTGTCGTGGGATTGTGGTGGCATCGCTCCCGGCTGATCCCGTCTCAGCCGAGGACGCGACTAGTTTCCCGAGGTTTCGCGCCTGCAGCAGTGGATGGTTTTCACGTTCCGCTTGCCACATTCCCAACAGAAAAGAATGGGCCTGTTCTGGCAGTTCGTAGACAAGTGATCTGACCCACCACAACGACGACAAGCTGCGCGTGCGTTGACGTTGGGGGGTACGTCATGCTGGATCATGTTATTGGACGCCTCCGTCAGTGGTGTACTGATCTGAGTTGAACCCGTCTTATTGTCCGCTTCAGCTCGGCTACCAGGTGTTTGGCGGAACGGGTTCCGGCTTTGGGGCGTCCTTGTTTGGCCGTAATCGGTGGTCGAGTCTGTCTGGCTGCGCCTAGGAATACTACGAGTGGGGGTCGTTACGGATGGGTGCCAGCTCCCTGTGTTACTTTGCGCCTGAATACTCTCGAACTCCACGGCTAGTTGTGTAAGCTGGGCCAGGTCTCGTAGCTCGTGTCTCCTCACATATAGTTGATAACCTGGTAGAGCGTTATCGTATGTGCGATTAAGCTCCCGGGCCGGGTCATACCCCGCATGGTGCATGAGTAGGCGGATCTCGATGACGAAGTCTTTGAATAGCTCGCCCACCGACTGTTTACGTGCCCGAATCTTGTCTTCCAATTGCTCGTAATACCGGGGCGGGTGGAAGAAGCTCAAGAATTCCCTGCGGAATTCAGCCCACGAGGCGCTTTGGAGTCGACTGGTGCGGAACCAACGACTAGCTCTGTCAGTGAGGAGTTCTGCCATGGCTCGAGGGAGATGGTTCACGTCGACACCATATGAGAGAGCGCGCTCTTCGAACACTTCTAAGAAGGCGAGCGGGTCGTCGTGGCCGTTGAAGTGTACACCCCATTGTCTGATCTTGTCAGCCATCTGGAAAGCGTTAAGGGACGAAGTGCTGGACTGGCTTCTAATCTCGGTGTGCCTTACTGAGGCGTCCGCCGGAGAGAAGGCGTTCCTCGCGGCTGGGTTCGGGTGACTTAAGTGTTTGGCCATTGTCCGCAGATGTCGGGACTATTGGTGGCACATGGCTTATGCCAAAGGTGGGCGGGGGGACCTGGAGACCAAGTTTCTGCTCCGTGGACTGCGGTTTCTCTGACGGGGCTTTGGTGGCGGGATGCGGTGATTTTGAGCGGCTCCGAGGCTTGGCAAACTGGCTTTTGAGTTCCGCTAGGCGGTCCCAAACGGAAGGTGCGTGTTTGCCTGTCATGAACAAGGCGAGGTTCTTCCTCAAGTCGTCGACGTTGCCTTGTTTGTCGTAGCCGAACTCATCTGTGTACTCGTCGAGTTCGTCTCGACGGCGTTGGTATATCCAACTGGTACCCACCCCAGGATTCTCAATTACTTCTGTGGTGCAATACTCACTCTGATCACTATCACCGCTTTGATCCATGACTGGATGTGGTATCTGGTATTCGTGGAGCGGCTCCGAGGCTTGGCAAACTGGTTTTTGAGTTCCGCTAGGCGGTCCCAAACGGAAGGTGCGTGTTTGCCTGTCATGAACATGGCGAAGTTCCTCCTCAAGTCGTCGACGTTGCCTTGTTTGTCGTAGCCGAACTCATCTGTGTACTCGTCGAGTTCGTCTCGACGGCGTTGGTATATCCAACTGGTACCCACCCCAGGATTCTCAATTACTTCTGTGGTGCAATACTCACTCTGATCACTATCACCGCTTTGATCCATGACTGGATGTGGTATCTGGTATTCGTGCGGAATGGGGAACTGAGCCCAGCTGTCCCTTTAGCTTCGCCATTTGCACTGCGATGGTTTTCCTGTACCGGCACTGAACTGAGAGTGGACTGTTTGTCGAGATCGGCACTGCGATGGTTTTCTGTACAGGCACTGTACTTGCACTATGACAACTTTTTGACCGGCACTGTGATTGCGGCGGGCTGTTTGTCGAAAATTTGCGGAGAGACGGTTTTTCTGACCGGCACTGTCGTGATTTGCACTGCACTGTATTTGCATCACGATGCGTGTGTGTGGGGTATCTGCACGTGTATTTTTAACTCGTGGCGTGGGCTTCGTTTTGAGTTTGCGGGCTCGCGTAGGTGTGTGTTCTTGTCTGTGTGGGCGCGTTTTTTTTTTATATTCATATTTATTCAGCTCTATAAACAAACTTAAAACTAGTAAAATTTACAAGATACAGGAATTGAAGTGGGGTAGGGGCCCCTCGTCATGCGGTACTGCCACCCAGCAGTGCTTCGCATGCGATGCGGACTCCTACTCCGTCTGCTCCTTCCGCCTTCTCTCTAGGGCCCTCAGCGTTCGCATGACGCTGGCGGCGAACTCCGCGGTTGCCTCCCATGTCTTGGGGTCCGCTATCATTAGGGGTACCAGGGTCTCGACGCTGATTCGGGCCCCAGCTACTGCCTCCAGTGCCTGTCGTTCGTGGTGGAACCGGTGGCACTCGAAGAGGACGTGTTGAGCGTCCTCCAATATGCCCGCACCACACTCAGGGCACCCGTCCTCTGCCTCGTGCCCGAAGCGCTGAGGTAGCTGCGGAAGCAGCCGTGACCGCTCAGCACCTGGGTGAGGTAGAAATCTACCTGCCCGTGACTCCTTCCGACCCAGCACGCTATGCTCGGGATGAGCGTGTGAGTCCAACGCCCTTTGGTTGACCGGTCCCAGTGCATCTGCCAGTTCGCGATGCTACTCCTTCTGGCGGCCAACTTCAGCTCTGTCATGGAGGGAGGGTCCGCTCCTTCCTCTCCCTGATTAGCTCCTTAAGCGGAACATGCCCGGCGATGACCAGCGCTGCTTCGTCCGAGATGGTCCGGAACGAGCACGCTGTCCTCATGGCGCACAGTCCATAAACTGCCTCCACTCCTCGCATGTAGCTCTTCACCTTCGCTGCTTCTGCCCACACTGGCGCGCCAGAGAGCAGCTGGGACGTCACCACGCTAGTCAGCAGCTTCCTCGTGGCCTGCTTCGGTCCTCTCGTGTTGAGGAGCATTCTGGACAGCGCTACTGCAGTCCCACAGGCCTTCCTCTGCGCGTACTCCAGGTGCTCCTTGAAAGACAAGCGCGTGTCTATGAGGACGCCTAGATATTTGATCGCCCTCTGCGAAATGATTGTGGTTGCCGACCTGCACTCTAGCGGACTCAACCACCTTTCGGCTCGAAATTAGGACCGCCTCCGTTTTTTGGGCCACCAGCTCAAGTCCTGCGACGGCTAGCCACTTCTCTACGGCTTGGATGGCCGCGTTGGCGTGGGTTTCCGCTGCGGCGAGCTCCTTGGCCACCACCACTATTGCCACGTCGTCGGCAAAGCCCACCAGGCTTGTGTTGGCTGGCATCGGTAGGCTTAGGGTACTTGGCGTTCCAGAGCAGCGGTCCCAAAACGGAGCCCTGGGGGACTCCGGCTGAGACCTCGTAAGCCCTGGGACCCAGGCTCGTGTCTATAGACAGCACCCTGTTGCTAAAATAGCTTTGCGCTATGTTCAGCAGGTAGCCCGGGATGTGGAAGGACCGGAGTGCCTCCAACGTGCGGCCCCAATCGGCCGAGTTGAAGGCGTTCCTAATGTCCAGTGTTACCACCAGACAATAGGACTTCGTCCCTCCTTTCCACCTGGTCCCTGCGGTGGCGTCCGCTGCCGTTTTCACCACTCTGGAGATGGCGTCTATCGTTGACCTCCCCTTCCTGAAGCCGTACTGGTTCTCGGAGAGACCGCCAGCTGCTTCAATTGCTGCTCCTAACCTCGCGCCGATCACTCTCTCAAATCGAATCTATCGAATCTAGAAGGCAGATTGGTCTGTAGGAGGAGGCCTCCCCCGGCGGCTTGCCCGGCTTGGCCAGTAGGAGGAGCCGTTGCCGTTTCCACCTCTCGGGGAACGTCCCCTCATGGAGACATTTGTTGAATAGGCCAGCTACTTCCCTCGGCAGCAGCGATAGTGCCAGCTTCAGCGCTCTGTTGGGGATCGCATCTGGTCCCGGAGCCTTATTAGGCTTCAGGTTCGCACCGGCCCTCAGCACCTCGTCTTCCGTGACCTCGCAGATGTCGGCCGGGTCCAGCTCGGAGCGTGGGGTGATCGGTATGGTGACCGGGTTTCCTCGCGGAAACAGGGCGCGAACAATCCCCTCCAGTGCCACGGGATCGGTTGGGGATTTGCTGCCCGCATTGACCCTCTTCACCACCATTCTGTAGGCGCTTCCCCAAGGATCTTCTTCGGCGTCGTCGCACAGCTTAAGGAAGCAGTTCCTCTTGCTGTCTCTGATGGCCGACTTCAGCTCCTTCCTCGCCGCTTTAAAGGCCTCGCTGCAGTCAGCTAGGCGCGGTGTGCCCCTAGCTCGTTGGAGCTGCCGTCCGCCAGTTTGGTCGCCCACTCGTTGGCTCCATCTTCCTCGTTGGCAGCGTATCGTTCGAGGGCGCTCGCGAAGGACTGGGGCCTCAGCGTGTCCGGCCGGAACGCTTTCCCCTGTCTGGGTGGGACTCCTCTCCCTCTAGTAGGCAAACCTAGAGAGCACTGGATGGCCTCGTGGTCGCTGGCGGTGTAGACCGCTGATCATCCATCGGGCGTGTCGGGCCAGCGCGCTGCTGACATAAGTCAGGTCGATGACCGACCCTGCGCCTGCCCTGTTGAAGGTGTGCTGGGACCCTTCGTTCAACAGGACAACGTCCACCGTCGCAAACGCCTCCAGCACTGTGAGGCCTCTGGCATTGGTTCGGGAGGACCCCCACTCCTGGGCCCAGGCGTTGAAGTCGCCCCCGACTACGACGTTTCTCCGACCTCGTATGTCGCTGCTCAGCTCGTCCAATATGCGGCTAAAGGACTCCAGGGATAGGCTGGGTGCCAGGTAGCAGCTATAGATCCAGGTGCCGCCGATGTTCCCTCGAACGAAACCGTTCGAACGAACCGTCCGCCGACCTGATGTCGCAAATGGTTGGCGTCTCCCTGCCGCAGAGCCACAGGTCCGCCTTGCCGGAGCGGTCCGTGGCCCACTCGCCGCTGCCAGCTGCCCGTCGCGGACCGTCTGGGTCAGGAGATCCTGCGCGGCCCTGCAGTGATTCAGGTTGAGCTGAATCAGCTGCATGGTGGTCTGGGCTTTACACCCGCGCTGCTTGATGATGGGCAGTTCCTGCCGCCAGCCTGGTGCCTGACCTCCTTCAGGCCCGCTGTTGAGCAGATGAAGCACGATGGCTCATTGCTGCAATCCGCTGCCTTGTGCCCCTGTCCTCCACATTTAATGCAGCATCCACTCCTGTCCACCGTGCTCTTGCAGTTGTTTGCAATATGCCCGGTTTCCAGGCATCTGTAGCACCGCGGCCGTCCGTCTCTCTCCCTGATCCTGCAGATGGACCAGCCCACTCTTACCTCGCCGCGCTGTATGACAGCTTTGCCCAGGGAAAATGGCAAGCTGAGTACAGCGACCTGCGACTCCGCGTAGCCGCGGCGCAGGATCCTCGTCCAGCTTGAACTGGCTCGCAATAGCGGCGCAGATCTCTCGCTCCGTCGCTAGAGGGTCGAGGACGCGTATCTCCAGCACTACCACCTTTGAGTCCTCCGTCATGGCACGCACTGAAGCCCCGTCGCCGAGGACCTGCGCGATGCTGTTCCTCACGGCCTCAGCGCTCTCTGCGCTGCCTTTGGCCACCTCCAGCAGAAGGTTGCCGTTGTTGGTGCGGCGTACCTTGGCGACGCATTTCCCCAGGCCCGACAGCTGCTCGTCTTCCCTCCTGGTGACCATCGCGAGCACCTCGCTGTAGGTCTTACCGCACGCCTGCACTATGACCGCGTCGGGACGTGTGCGGCGTGCTGTCCTCGTCCTCTTCTCTACTGTTTTCCACCCGCTGTCCGGATTAGCGGGGCCCTCGGGCTTGCTCGTGGCGCTGGGCGTCGCCTCCTCCACCTGTGGTCGCATTGGCGGCTTGTTTCGCGACTTTTTGGTTGCGTTGGATCCTTTCGGCTGCGCTTGGTGCGCACGGGGCGGGCCCGGCTCCGCTAGCGTGCCTTCCGACACTGTCGGCTGGCTCAGCCTGTGCCATGGCTCCGTCTGCACTTCGACATCCTTCAGCCAGACCTTCTGGGTTTGGGCGTGGGTCACCTTGGCTTCGCCCAAAGTGCTCTGGGAGCATCTCGAGCAGACGGGCTCAGCCTCGAGGCCTTCCTGCGTGGCGCTGATGCCCGCTTCGGCTGCTCTGCTCGCCTCCTGGATGCTCGAGTGCAGCTCCTTCATGCGCACGAACAGCGTTCTCGTCGCCACGTTGATGTGGCGAGTGTTTTTGTCCATCATCCTGGTGGACACCTCTTCCAGGAGTTTTCCCAGCTCCTCGAGATTCTCGAGGCAGGATGCCTCCTGGCGCGCCTTACTCCTTTTGGGCGGCGTCTTCCGCTGCGAGCTCTCTGGGCTGGTGGGGTCGCGGGCTCTCTTAGGGGTCTGCCTGGAGTCCTTGACCGTGCTCTGCGCTGCTACTGGATCTGGGTCTGCCGAGGGTATCGGCGATCGAGGAAGTTTGCTACTCTTCCCAAACGCCGATGCGTCCATTGGCTCCATTTCACGCGGTCTGCACTAGGTTGTCCCGCGTTGGCCACGGATTTCCCCTTGGCTTATCGTTGGGGGATATACCGCCCCTCCCCGGTCCCCGACGTCCCGTTGACCGGAGCACCGCCTGGGCGCGGGATCGGAAATTGGTCGGTACCGTGACCTTTCCCAGTTCCCCCTGTGCCAACCTGCTACGCCTGGGATTAGGCTGTCTTGCTCTTCTCTCGCTCCGCCTAGGTGTATGCAATGAATTGCCCGATTGCGCAATTCGTTGCACACGGACAGTTGCTGGTTTCTACGATGTTATGGTAGCCGCTAGGTGCCAGCTGGAAGATTGTGCGCTAGCCAGCACTGCCGGGGCCAGTCAGCTGTTCGGCAAGCTTCGAGAAAAGCGAGAAGCAAATAAGCAAGGAATAACAAAACGTGTCCGTTCACTTTCACTCCCACTTCTCCACTCGCCCACTCTGTGTGGGCGCGTGTTTTTGCGTGTCTGGCGGCGTGGCGTCGTTTGCTCTGACTGTACTGTTTCTTTCCCCTTTTGGTAATGTCTCCCTAAAGTCCCTGCTCGGGCGCCACTTGTAAGGAACCTATTTCAGGCTGGGGTGAGATCAGCTTGTCCAGGGTCCTCTACAATGGTAGGGGGACTTTAGGCGGGGGAAAGAACCGGTGGCGTAATCACGGTGGTGCGGGGGCGTGAGCTCTAGCTTGGTGGGCAGTACCAAGGGTGTGCTGGATCTAGTATCAGACTTACATGTAAGGATCATTATTTTCTCAGCGACTTCGAGGGTGTTTAACGCGGGAACACGGATGCGCGTAGACATAGGTTGAGGCGGCGCGGGGCAAGGAAATGCGAATGCTTGGCGGCGCCTTCGGGGAGTTTCGACTCTTGCATACCAGTCAGGAATAGAGACGGAAGCAGAACACCTTATTTCGTGCACGTGTTGCATGCTGTTCTTGTGTCTCGTTTCGGGCGGAAGGCTTTTCGGTACGTGCGCGTCGCTCTCTGGCTCTCGTCGAAGTGAAAGATCGCCGGACGGTCGGCTCCCTTTCCTCCGCTATCGATATCGTATCTCGCCGATCGATTTTGGTTTTAGTGTGACCCTCGGAAATACCATTCGGTATCTTTTCTTTGTCTTAACGCCTTCATTGGCAGACTAATCTACATACTATTACTGCGTTTCAGTGCGCACTTAACACTAACTTACAGGCTAAGAAAAATCATACTAGCCGAGAGGGAATATAAACTAAATATAAACGCCTCCAGTCCCTCCAGATGAGGTGTATTCTAATGTTGTCGGGGGGTGGGTGACTTCGGGTTGTCGTGACTGAGGCTGACCAGGGCGGGCGGGTTCTCTGTGGCTTGTCAGGGTCGATCAGACCCTTATAGCATTAAAACTATCGTACACTTACAAATTCTAATTACGAGAAAGGTATTTGAGTAATAGTGTTTTAAGAAGAGGAAGGGAATTAGTTGTAGATATGATATGGTAGAGCATAAAACGAGCATAAAACTCTAAAAGGTTCATGCAAGGAATAATTCGATCTACAAATCGGAAGGAACAACGGTATATAGTTTCTAGTGTTTCTAAAAGGAATAGTGAAGTTTATGCGGCTCAACAAGTCCGGGCTATCTACGTCACCCTTGATCAAGTTGTGCACAAAAATCACACCCAGCATTTTTCTACGGTTAACTAAGGATGGAAGGTTTAGTAAAAGCGATCTACTAGAGTAAGACGGCAGTCTCACACTTGGATCCCAGTTGAGGCCGCGTAGAGCAAAAATTAAAAAGTTTTTCTGGACTGATTTTATACGGTCCTGGTGTACTTTGTACTGAGGGTACCATACACAAGAACCATAGTCAAAAATCGGACGAACAAGCGATAAATAGAGAGTCTTTGTTATATAGGGGTCGTCAAATTCCTTTGACCACCTCTTTATAAACCCAAGCACTCCCATGGCCTTATTTACCATGGTAGAAATGTGTTCAGAAAACTTAAACTTGGGATCTAAAAGAACACCAAGATCATCAACTAGGTTAATTCTCTCAAGAGAACCCCCGCCTAGGGTGTAAGGAGCCAGAAAGCCGCTGGAGCGATGAAATGTCATTACTTTACATTTCGAAGCATTAAGGTATAACAAGGTATGAGAAACATTTTTCGGAAATAAAGTGCGGAAATGGTTAAAGAACAAATAGCAAATACAAATTCAGACCCATAATGCATAATATCAATAGATGTACCCCTCCATAATAATCTTTCCCAAAGTTTGTAAAGAAGCCACTGGCCGGGGAGATAAAACTCAGGCAGCCAGGGTCCGTCACAAGAAATTTGTAAGTTTCTGAGACGTTAAGACGGATCAGGTCTACGGGCCCCTTCCCCACGCGATCGCACTGCCCCTCTTGACTCGGTGGCCCCGCCCCTGTATTTTCACTGTGAGGGCGGCCTACACTGACGGTCGGTCGGTGGCAAAGGGAAGGGAGGTAGGGTCTACCGGAGTGCCGGCAGGGAACTCGGACTCACCAGATTGTTTCTCCACCAAAAAGTAAGCAAACGCCAGTCAATTCTTTTCCGGGGGTCACTCCCCCCTTATTACTCCTTCCTTTTTTCTTTTCCGCGTTACAATTCGCACTTTTCCTCTCTGCCTTGTCTCCTTTACTCGTCTCTTCTCGCTCTTCTTCACTGGGCACTTCTTTTCGCGGGGCATTTCTTTACCTGCGTCTATCTACTTGTCGACTGTCCCTATCTCCTCGCCGATTCGCCCCGAGGCCTGGCGTTCGGGCGGCGATCGGCCACGTTCTTGGCAAGCGCATTGCGCCGTGTGCCGCTACTCTTCTACTACCTCTCTGGGAAACTCAAACTTTCGCTCCGTGCGACTCTTATACTATTCTTAATCCTATGGCTTAATGCTACTCCTTATATGCTACGTGTACTAAACTATTTAATATAGTAATAATAATAATAATGATAATGGTAATAACAATGATCATAATAATATTGATGAAAAGGAAGGGGACAGAAATAAAAATGTTGGCTCCTCCTCGCGGGCTTACGTCTCGCACCCCCGTGGGTCCCTGCTGCTTCATGCGGGCCTCTAGTTCGCACGGGGGCGGGTCGCTGCCGCCGTCCTATGTACTCCTCGCGGGCTTACGTCCCGCACCCCGTAGGTTCCTGCCGCTCCGTGCGGGCTTCTGGTTCGTACGGGGTGGGTCGCTGCCGCCGTCTTGTATGGCGGGAGCCCCGGGCGCCGGCGCCTCCGGTCTCCCTGAAGCGCCTCCCTGCGTCAACGGGTCCTCTCGGCTTCGATTTGGCAAAGGATGCGGCCCGGCAGTTCTGCGGGGCCGCCCCGGATGGTGTACGCCTCCGGCGCCGGGACCTTCGCCTCTGTCCTTACCGTGCCCGCCTTTTTGGCGGCGCGACGGTACTCGGCTGGGCCCCGCGCGACCGCATCAGGCGGCGCCTGCCCCTGCAGTCGGCCCACGCAGACGGGTTGAAGACTTGGTCGCCTCTTCCGGTTCCAGGCGCAACCGCCGCCAATCGTCGGCACCCGCGGTAGGCGCCCCTCAGCGACGGACGCTCAACGCGGTTGGGTGGAGGTGTCCAGGTGGGGACGGCGAGCGGGCCTTCGAGATCGACCGTGGGTCGGCCACTGCGGGAGGGCTCGTTTGTCCGGTCTTTTCCTGGGTGTCCACTGGTGGCTGCCGCTCCGCCTGGCCGTCACCTTCCGCCCGTTCCTCAGCGAATCGCCGCCGAAATAGGGGCCCGTCCTCCTCTCCGCTCGACGCCGCCTTGAATGTCCGCACAGTCGCTGTTTCTCGTTCCATGGTATCCTGTAAACACAAAGGTATTAGTGTGGTTTTTATAAATCGCCCTGGAGTGGCGCGATGGTCGCTACTATGCCTCGTTTGGTCGGGACGGGTCTAGGGCGGGCCATGCTAAAGGGTACTGTTTGTCTGAGCGCCTCGTCCCCGACTATTCTCTCCCTACCACTTCTCGGACTGCCCCTTCCGTTTCAGCCGCGTAAAACGGCTTTAATTGGGCTATGTTGGTGGTCTTGGTTTTCCGCTCCCAAAACTTACTCAGCCTCACGATGTTGGGGGAGTCGAACCTGATCACCTTGTATGGGCCGTCAAACTTGGGTGCCAGTTTGGCCGCAAATCCCGCAGCCGCGTTGGACAGCTGGTGTTGTCGTACCCATACTCCCGCGTAGCTCCACCCATTTGCTAAAAGCATCGTGGAAAAGTAGAAGAACATTATTACCCTGCTTGGATCTCGGAAGGGGTCCAACGAAATCCGCGTAAGCACCGTGAATGGCTCACCAACCTGCCTCGTCAGCATCTGTCCTGCGGGCTTCCTCTGCTCCCCTTTGAACCTTTGGCATTTGTCGCATCCCCGCACGTACCTGGCTGCATCCCGGAACATCCCTGGCCAGTAGTATCGCTGGGCCAGCCGTGATATCGTCTTCCGTACCCCCTGATGGCCAGCCTTTGGTGCGTCGTGACACTCTTGCATGACCCTCCTCCGTTTACCGGACTCCACGCAGAGCTTTCAAGGAATGTAATCTTTGTCATCCAGCCTGTGCCCCAGGTGGCGGTACAGCTGGTCATTCTCAATGACGTAATCTGGGAACTTAGAAGGGTCATTAGCGATACGTTCTCTAATCCGCGCCGTCCACCGACATGTGGAGTTCAGCCATTTCAAGGCCAGGTGGTCTGTCACGACCTCGAAGTGGTACCCCTCCAGGTAGTATCTCAGCTTCCTGATGGACCATACTATGGCCAGGCAATCCTTTTCCGTCGCGGAGTAATTCTGCTCCGCCGGCAGCAGTTTGCGGCTCGCGTACGCTATCACCTTCTCCTGATCGGCGATGGTCTGGGTCAGCACACTCCCAGGCCAAAATCACTAGCGTCGGTCTGGGGGGTGAACCTTTCTTCAAAGTCCGGGCACGCCAGCACCGGGGCCGTGGTGAGTTTTTCCTTGAGCAGATCCAAGGCAGCCTTCTGTTCCTGACCCCAATGCCACTTGACGCTCTTTTTGAGTAGTGTGGACAGTGGCAGTAGCAGATCAGCGAAGTTCGGCACGAATCTTCGGTACCTCGATGCCATGCCGATGAACTGCCTCAGCTCCCTAAGGTTAGTCGGGGCATTCAGGTTCCGTATCGCCTCCACTTTCGCTGGGTCCGTCCCGATACCGTCCCCGGTGACCATGTGGCCCAAATATCGCATCTCCTGTCAAAAGAAATCGCACTTCTTGCGATTGACCCTCAAATTAGCGGCTCGCAGAAGCTGAAAAAACCTCCTTCAGATATGCCACTTGCAGCTCTTTGGTTTCCCCGACGACTATAATATCGTCCAGGTAGGCAAAGGCGCACGGCTTTAACTCCGGCCCGATTACGGTATCTGAAATATGCCGCTGGCTGAGTGCAACCCGAAGGGTTACTCGCCACTGGAACAGGGTTCTTCCCGGCACTGTAAAAGCCGTGCATTCCCTACTATCTAGGGCCATCGGGATTTGCCAGTACCCATTTTTCAAGTCCAGCGTGGATATGAACTTCGTCTTCTTCCGCACCAAGGCTATCGGGGCACTGTGAGGGCTTCGTGACGGTTCCACGGCCCCCGTTTCCAACAGCTCATTGACCTGTTTGTCGATCACCCTTTGCATGGCCGGATTCTTGGGATAGTAGTGCTGCTTCAGCGGCTTGCCATCCCTCATGATGATCCGGTGCTCTGCGATATGGGACACGCCCTGGAGTCCCTCAAATGCTTCGAGCTCCGCCTACAGGAACGCCTGCAGTTCGGGTTCCAAGTCCTCGGGCCACGGACGATCCTTACCCGGGTCTTCGTCCCCTTCCTCCATCCACTCTGGTGTCAATGCCTCGTCCCCCTGGTCCCCCTCCGGGGGCTTCTGGCGGACCGGCCGTTCCGCCTGGTCTCCTTGCCGCCGCGCCTCTTTCCCCGTCGTCATACCTTGGGTATCGATTAGCGCCTTTCCAGACTCCTCTGGTGGCGTGGGATACATCGTGGAGAGCTGGGCCTCCGTTTCCCCGAGTTCCTCCTTACCCATTCCCGCCTTTCGCCCGATCGCCTTCCCTTCAGTGGCCGCTGTCGTTCCTATGAGTAACCTCTGCAACCCGCATTCCACCCGTGTCCCCACAGCGCACAAGAAGTCCATACCCAGAATCAAAGGTTCGACCATCGACGGCATTACCAGTAGTGACAGGCTCACCACTTGCCCCCAAGCTCCGATTTCCGCTCTGAGCGATCGGTTGGTGTCCAGGCAAGAGCCATCTGCCAGTCTTATGCGCGTCCTCGTGGTCTCCATCTCCACCACCGTTGCGAACGTTCGGGCACACTCCTCATTCGCGAAACTTCGCTTCGCCCCGGTGTCGAGCGTAGCGGAGATGAGGCGACCCCCACTCTCCACCCTTGCGATCCGGCCCCCCTCGACCCTCAATCGGTCTCCGCTCCCCGGGCATGCCTCTCTTATGCCTCCACCCGGTCCCGACCGGAGTGGGGCTGGGGTCCGTTTCCCAACCCTCCCCTTGACAGCACTCTCTGGTCAGCACGTTCCGTTTCCCACAACTTATGGAGAAGAGGATCCGAGGATTAGGGCATTCTCGCTCGTAATGGTGGTTCTCGGCACACCTACGACACGCCCTTCGTGGGTCATAGGGTTGCTCGTCGACTTGAGTAGTCTCGCTATGCGCCGTCTCGGCGTTCCGGGTCGTTCCCGGTCCCTCGCGGAACGGGTTCTGCCTTCCCCGCACCCCCCATATGTCACTCGTTACGTTAGGGTGTTCAATCGGCCCCGCCTCAAAACCAGGGTATCTCTTCCTTATGTATTCCACCTCCGCCGCCCTCTGAGTGAGCTGACTGAGATTTGCGTAATCGCTCGGCCGGATAAACATTTTATACATGGCCGCCATGTTGTCGTATATTCGAGTGAGCCTCTTCTTGGTATCGTACCCAGCCTGGTGCATCAAGGACTGTATCGCGATGGAATACTGCAAGAAGGTCTCCCCTTTTCTTTGTAGGCGGACGCGAATCTCGTCTTCGAGCTTTTCGTAGTACCGCGGGAGCAAAAAGCTGTCCAGGAAACCCGCCCGGAAGGTCTGCAGGCCGGACGGTTCCCCTTTCTTCTCAGCGACCTCTATTTAGGTATACCTGGCTTCTAACTTAGCTATCAAGCCCCATTTTTCTGCCGTATGTTGTCCCTGGGATATGCAGAGGGCCACCCGTTTACGCAGTTCGTCCACCTTCTCCGCGCAGTCTACGTCCAATTCGCGCCCCCTCCGGTACACCCACCTCCCACCAATGCCCGGATTCGGAGTTCGCTCCTCAGTTAGCAAGTCCACACCTGCACCCGCACCTCGCTTATCCTCTTCCATCTTTGCCTAAACACTGCCAATATTTCCCTTCCGAATAAATTCCGTCGCTCGCGCAACCGGTTCGTCCCACTGTGCGAGCCCTGCACGTACGCGGCAAAGTGCACTAATACCCAAGCGATTTCCCGTCGATCGGATCTGCCCGCAGCTGTGCGCAGGTACCGTACGTTTTCGGGTAGACGCTTTACTGCCTCGCTCTGCTTTGGCTAACTGTTCTCTGTCGGTCACTCACCCGTCAGCCGTGGTGTCGAGACAGAATCAAGCCCCGTCGAGCAACTCCGTTACGCACGCAAACCATCTCTCTCACTTGACGCTGAGCCAAAGCCAAATATATGAAACCCACGGGGAAGGGGGGACGTAAACGGGGGAAGGGAAACGAAATGCCAACACGGCCGCGCACACAAATCGTTTCACTTTTCGCGATGCTGAAAAGAATGTACATGCAATAAATTGAACAGGAGAGGGGTAACATAAACGGGGGGGGAAATAGAGCGCTAGCGTTAAGCCTCTACCTCTTCTCTCCTCAGCCTCTCTTTCTCGTTCCCCGCCTACCGGGCCACGATGCGCGCTGGTGGAATGGAAGAATTACCGATTGTGACAAATTTTCGGTTCTTTACGCCGACGATTTGACACCCCTTTACCGTTTCAAGTCCCTGCTCGGGCGCCATTTGTAAAGAAGCCACTGGCCGGGGAGATAAAACTTAGGCAGCCAGGGTCCGTCACAAGAAAATTGTAAGTTTCTGAGACGTTAAGACGGATCAGGTCTACTGGCCCCTTCCCCACGCGATCGCACTGCCCCTCTTGACTCGGTGGCCCCGCCCCTGTATTTTCACTGTGAGGGCGGCCTACACTGACGGTCGGTCGGTGACAAAGGGAAGGGAGGTAGGGTCTACCGGAGTGCCGGCAAGGAACTCGGACTCACCAGATTGTTTCTCCACCAAAAAGTAAGCAAACGCCAGTCAATTCTTTTCCGGGGGTCACTCCCCCCTTATTACTCCTTCCTTTTTTCTTTTCCGCGTTACAATTCGCACTTTTCCTCTCTGCCTTGTCTCCTTTGCTCGTCTCTTCTCGCTCTTCTTCACTGGGCACTTCTTTTCGCGGGGCATTTCTTTACCTGCGTCTATCTACTTGTCGACTGTCCCTATCTCCTCGCCGATTCGCCCCGAGGCCTGGCGTTCGGGCGGCGATCGGCCACGTTCTTGGCAAGCGCATTGCGCCGTGTGCCGCTACTCTTCTACTACCTCTCTGGGAAACTCAAACTTTCGCTCCGTGCGACTCGTATACTATTCTTAATCCTATGGCTTAATGCTACTCCTTATATGCTACGTGTACTAAACTACTTAATATAGTAATAATAATAATAATAATAATGGTAATAACAATGATCATAATAATATTGATGAAAAGGACGGGGACAGAAATAAAAATGTTGGCTCCTCCTCGCGGGCTTACGTCTCGCACCCCCGTGGGTTCCTGCCGCTCCGTGCGGGCTTCTGGTTCGTACGGGGTGGGTCGCTGCCGCCGTCTTGTATGGCGGGAGCCCCGGGCTCCGGCCTTACAAGTTTCGATACCACATCAACACCGTTGGAAGGCCTTTCACCACTGGAGAGTTTTGGTATGTGAGTTTTTCGTCTTGATATTCTTGCATTGGCCATAACGAATGGAAAAAAACAATAACCAGACATTTCGACCGATCTTATAAAACAATGATCCGGGAAATGCTATATAACCAAAAATTAACCGACATTTAAAGAATATTTTCCCACATTTTTTCCCATCAACCTTTAAATTTTTTTTTTTTGAACTACTTTTTCTTCGTATTTTGTAAGCATATATTTCTTAGCCATGTACATTTTGTTCATTAAATAATATCTACTTTAGCATTAGTAAAACTATAAATCTGCGATAAAAAATACAGTGAATCTATATGAGATTGAAATCTATTTATTTCGGAATGAGTAACTAAGGAATTTAGTTTGAACGGTGAACTAGAGAACTAGGAGATAGCCATTGTATAAGGGGATATTCGTAAAAACGTGTATTGAATGTCCAGGTAGGGAGGGTAAAGAACGCGTTGGTCGACACACACCTTTAGAACACGTTAATACCTCGCAACTCGTGTCTGGGAAAATGCCTTCTTAATTACCCATCGTTAGTTGAACTTTCTTCACCGAATCGAATTTTTTTGTTTTAGGAGTCTAGCTCCCATTGTAGTTTCAGTAGGGATCTTTAATTAAGATTATGTAGGCGAGAGTCAAGGTCCTAGCAATCACACCCCACCCCGAAAGAGCTAACGGAAAAATAGGGTCCCACCCCGCTCGGATACCTTCGACTCAGTCTGTGAATATGGATGCAGGCCTGAGTGCAAATGCACTAGCTACACGACTCGTCCCAATATTCTCCCTAGATGGTTACACTTTATTGCACTCTGTCGCTTTCGTTTAAGCATTGCTGCATTGGGCACGGCAATGAAGACATCAGTCATTGCATTCAGTCGGAAACTGAGCTTCTTCGTCATCGGAATAGTTTGTTAATGATCTCGCTTACACACATATCTACATCTACAAAGAACAAATTTCCCAAATTTTACATCTGTTTTCTCTACATGCTTACATCTTTTTCAATAAAAATATACATACACGGCTGTGTGCGAGAGGGAGAGGGAATGAGTAAGCGCTTGGAAGGCCACTAAAACTTCATTTGTTGCTTCTGGTTATACTAATGATCCGATCTGATCCAGATTCAATACTCTCAGAGATATGGTTTTTGGTTTTCCCGTAACTTCAAAATTGTGCATGCCACAGATTTTTGTTCTTTGTGTAGGCGGAAAGGGGCGTGGCCAAATTTTGAAATACATGTGTAACAATGTGATATTACAAGAGTCTGGATAGAGAGTTTGGTTGCTCTAGATTTTATAGTCTATGAGATATAGGCTCTAACGATGACGGACGGACGGACATGGCTATATCGACTCGGCTATTTATGATGAAGAATATATATACTTTATGAGGTCGAAAACGCTACCTTCTGTGTGTTACACACATCCACTTTTGGCAAAAATCTAATATACCCCTATACTCTTCGAGTACCGGGTATAATAATAACCATTTTATTAAATACTAGCTGTAAACTGCCATGTTTCGCTATGGTGCAAGGATTCGATACTATAAGGACAAGACTCCGAAAAACGTAAAGCGATTTTCATGTGGTCGTTCGATTTCCCAGAAATTATGGGAAGTAATAAACTTAGCTAAAATTGCTAAATAAGAAAAAAAAATTTCAAAAATATTCAAAATTGCGACAAAAACCATGCAGAAATCTTTCAAAGTGCGCAGGAGAGAAAGAATTGAAGCAAACAAATAAGATTATAATATATATTCGTTATTTACATTCAAATACAAATCCTTTTATTAGGGAATATAACAACAGGAAATATCACGACTCAGCATTATAGCTGAGTCAACAAAAACCGCCTCGGCAGCGAATTCTGCTGACAATGCGATTATTCCTACGAGGCAAACAACACTGGTGCAATTGCTGACCATCACAATTGCCCAAATTGAGCACCAGCCAATAAAATCATATTACATCAATATTAATTCCACATTAATTATCATTTTTCCCATTATATCATATTCTTTTTAAATCAGCACTTTTTGTGCCTTTACCATTTCCATCGCAATCATCAGAGGCTATCGCCGTGTCTTCAGATCCTCAATTGCGCACCGCAGGATACCCTCTCCGCAGTCCAACTGGTTCAAGCTCTAGTTGCGACGACCTAACTGTAGACGGTTTATGTACCGTATACAACCCATCTTCATACACGCACAAACACACATTAACATTTGGTGACCCCGACCTCAGTCATCCTTTCCATCCTGTCAACAAGGCGACAGAGAAAGGATTCTACGCAAACGGCATCAGCCACATACAACAACATTGATATCAATGATCAATTCGTCAATTCTGACACATTCAGAGTAAAGCCAACAGCAAGAAATCTATGTTCGATTGCTAACCAAGCGATCGAAATTATCTGCTGTACGTGCGTTCCATCCACTGGAACCAGCACAACTCCCTCCATCCAAAAGGTCAAGTCTACTCGTACTTCTTTGACCAACAACGGTTGCGATTCGGATCGTAATCCAGCTGCAAAGCAAATAAAACACTCCCATCGGGTCAGATGGATAGTCCACAGGCTGCCGCCACAAAGGCATTCAATATGCAGCAGGAAATTGGCGAGGAAATCTCGAAGTACATTCGAAACTTCAAAAAATATACTCAAGAAAGGAAGCAAAAAGCTTCATACTTTCAAGCCAAAATATCAGCAATCGAAAATGCATGAAATCGTTTCAACACAAACGACTCCACAATTCGAGAGGAAAATAAAACTGAAAAATACATAAAGTTCTCTATTGACCTACGTAACAAATATAAAAAATACGTTTCGATCTTTACTGAGAACCTGGACAAGCTGGAACAGGCATCACACAATCTTGGGGAAAGTCAGCCCATCTCCAAAGAAAATGACATCAATCAGCAGTCAAATGTAGATTACAGCAACTTGCCTTCGCTATGTTGCCGACAAAAAGCCATAGTCAAAGCCATTAATCGTAATCTGAATCTTTATTTCAGAGGCGGGAGGACGTTCCTCAAGTGATTTGATAAAATCACTATGGACTCAAGCACAAGAAGTCCATTTCAACATTCATAAAAAATATGAGAACCCAGTAGCAGGAGGATACGACATAAAATCGTACCTACCACTGGAAAAAGACGTTCAAAGGGCATTGGCGAACCCAGACACATCAAAAAATGATGACGCGCAGCTTCCACGCATCACCATTCCAAAGTTTGATGGGGGCATACTGAAATGGTCCCAGTTCTACGACTTGTTCTCATGTATGATTCATGAGACAGACATGCCCATGTACGGAAGATGAGGTACCCTTAAACCACCGTTACTGGGGAGGCAGAACTATTGATAAGACATATCGATCTAAAAGAGGACAACTATCTAATAGCCTGGGACATTCTTGTTGAAACATACAACATTCCCAGAGATGTTGCAAATACGGTACTGAACCGTTTCCTCAATCATGGTACAATCAATGACGATACCAAGTCATTGAAAGAGTTGTACATAACAACAATAGAGTCACTTGCATCCTTAAAAGGGCTCGGCATCAACATATCCACATGGGATCCAATATTGATTGCCATAATCAGAAACAAACTAGATGTCAAAAATAAGGCCTTGTATGAGCAATCATTGGGAAGCTCAAAAGATATACAGCCATTGGACACAATACTTTAGTTCCTGAAGCAGAGAATTCCCGTTCTAGGAAGTGGTCGGAATACACAAATATTGAAGAAAGAGCCAAAAGGCACGACCTGCGCATCAGCAAACACAGGACGTGCACAAGCACCGTTATGTTCATTCTGCAAGAAGGCAAGCCATCGGCTTTACGCATGCGAAGAATTTCGCTCCAGATCTCCAGAAGAACGACTAAACTGGGTACAAAAGCAAAAAATGTGCGTTAATTGTTTTAGAACAAATCACAAAACAAACGCATGCCCAGGTCGAACCTGTCTCAAGTGCGACAAGAAGCACAACACGATGCTGCGTCTGGAGACAGCATCATTCGCATCCACAGAACCAAAGGCACCAATTGTTTGTGCAGCAAGTAACAATAGTTACAACCTACTGGCCACATCAAGAGTGGCAGTAGAAACTACCAACGGACAGGTTGCTAACTTCAGAGAATTGCTAGACTGAGGATCACAGATAAATTTGATCTGGCATCAGATGATCATCGAATACCATCAATGTTATCGCTAAAACTTAATGACACAACATTGTGCATCAAAGGAATTGGAGGTCAATCAAAGACAAGCAGAGCACGAGTAAATGTGCTTATAAAATTCCTTCACAGCGGTTTCACGCAAAGAATTGAAGCGTTTGTACTGCCCCAAATAATAGCAGATCAACCAGCTTGAACATACCAAGCAAGTTCCCACCTTGCGACCCGAACTTCCATAATAAAGGAAAAACCGACGTGCTCATTGGAGCAGAACATTATTATTCTCTGTTGCTCCCAAATCAACATCGCCTTAAGATAGGAGGCCCGTTGATGCAAAATACGAAACTGGGATGGATTTTAGCAGGATTAATGTCTGCCTACAGTTCTCGCACATTTGTGCGACGGGAATTAATGAACTCATGGAACGATTCTGCTTTCTGGATAACCTTGAGACAAGCGAAAAATAACGCACACCGCTCACCGAATCTCATTTCTTAGAAAACTTACAAACTGCAGCTGATGGCCGGATTATAGTGAAACTCCCATTTTCCGAACACTCTTCAGCCCTGGGGGGGTCTTTGGAAATTGCATCCAAAAGATTCCTAGCACAAGAGCGACAGACTTTACCAGACACTTGGAAGAGCTATGTGGAGTTCATGAACGAGTATGAAGATCTAGGACACATAAAGATGGTCCCAGCATCATACGTTCCGGAAAAGCATTACTTCATACCACATCACTGTGTACTCAAACCCGAAAGTACCACAACAAAGCTGCGAGTAATATTTGATGCATCATGCTAATCAGCAAGCGGAAAGTCCCCGAACGACATTCTACATGCTGGACCCACAATTCAGAGTGAACTTCTGTCCATTCTATTACGATTTCGGACTCATAAATATGTATTCACATCGGACATAGAAAAGATGTACCGACAAGTGTGTATAAATCCGGAGGATCAATTCCATCAGATGATCGTCTGGAGAAACAATCCGTCTGCGGACACCAAGTACTATCGGCTAAAAACTGTCACATACGGGACAACAGCTGCTCCGTTTCTGGCAAAAAAATGTCTGGATCACTTGGCAATATGAAACAAGGACAGACTACCAGTAGGATCATCAATATTAAAGAATGATTTCTACGTCGACGATCGTCTTACTGGGGCAAACACGATTCCAGAAGCGATCCAAGTGCGACAAGAACTCCCAAAGATATTGTCACCTCGCGGATTTAAACTCCGCAAATGGTGCTCCAACAATGGGCAACTTCTTCAAGGAATCCCCAAAGAGGACATTTTAAGCGATGTCAAACTCTAGGTTTTATCTGGATGCCAAAGAAGGATCAACTACGCGGAAGAACCCATAAAAGCCAAGCTGCACGCATCACAAAACGAGTGGTATGCTCCGAGCTAGCTCACGTCTTTGACCCATTAGAACTTTTTGCACCGCTGGTGGTCAAGGCCAAGATCTTCATGAAACAATTTTGGGAGTGAAGGCTGGACTGGGATGACGAATTACCGCTACAGCTCCAACACGAATCGAAAGACTACCGTGAAGACCTACAAGCATTGAACGAGATGCAGATTCACCGGCATGTCTATGACGGCAAGGTTCCAGTTACCCAAGAACTACACACTTTTGTAGACGCATTAGAAAGAGCCTATGGCGCATCAATATACGCACGCGCTACATACAAAAACAACCAACTGTCATTACGACTGCTCTGCTTCAAGTCACGTGTGACACCGACAGCCAAAAAATCAATACCACGGTTAGAACTTTGCGCTGCAGTCCTTGGTGCCGAACTCACACACCGAGTCCGAACGGATCTTCATATGGACATCAACACGGGTTCAGGATGTTTTTGGACTGACTCCACCATTGTGCTATCCTGGATAAACGCACCGGTATCGACATACCATACGTTTGTGGCAAATCGAATAGCCAAAATACAGGCATTGTCTAACCAACTACAATGGCGTTTCGTTTCGTCGACCAAGAACTCAGCCGATGTACTGTCAAGAGGAATTGCAGCAAGCAGATTAGCAGATCACAATCTGTGGTTATACGGACCACTATTCCAAGACGGATCCCAAGACAAATGGACGACTGCACCAATCAGTGAGCTTACTAATCTCGAGAGAAAGGCGAAGCATGTCAGCTTGCCAATCACACCCAGCGCACTTGGAGAAGAACTATACACATGCAGACATAACAACACATTTGACAAGCTTCAACGCATCGTAGCATACATGTTACGCTTTTGCTACAAAACCAATAGAGCGGCTACAACGACATTCTGCACAGGAGAACTGAATAGTGCTTGCTCTATAATCTTGCGAACTATCCAACAAGTCGAGTTTACCGCAGACTTAAGGAAGTTACAACGCTATAAGACTGTGGACAAAACGAGCTCGATCATATCGATATCTCCCATACTAGGAGATGATGGGCTCATCCGAGTTGGCGGAAGATTAAAAGAAGCTCTACTTCCGTACAACACTAAACATCCCATTCTACTGCCATACAATGATCCGATAGACACCATGATTATGCGAGAACTCCATGAGGAGAACATGCATTGCGGTGCCCAAGCCTTAAGGGCAATTGCAAGACAACAGTATTGTATCAGCCATGGCATACATCGCCGTGTTCTGCTGCTTTTCCACAAAGGCAGTGCACCTAGAATTGGTGAGCGACCTAACCACAGATGCATTCTTAAGCAGGCGTGGGAAATGCCAGACTATTCATTGCGACAATGCAACCAACTTCATAGGTGCAAGCAATCAGCTAAAGGAATTAAAAGAAGCCATCTTCAGTAAAAAGGAACATGAGCTAATAACGAATCACTGCAACAAAAAAAAGTGGACTTCAAATTCATTCCTTCCCGGGTCCCATCGTTTGGAGGCCTTTGGGAAGCTGCGGTTAAATCAGCAAAAAGGCTGCTGATCTCAACCACAAACACAGCATCCTTGACATTTGAGGGACTAAAAACAGTAATAATCGAAATTGAAGCCATTCTTAATTCTCGACCCATTACTCCAATGTCAAACGATCCAACTGACATAACAGCGCTTACCACAGGACACTTCTTTTTTTTTTTATGTTGTTTGGACGTTGACATGCAATGACTGCACCATCAAGTGGCCCATGTGACACCTGCCGAATGCTGTTACGCGCGAATCCCAGGCCGAAACGCAGCCCTCCTCCCACCCAACGCTGCCGCAAAACGCGCGACTCGTTAACCGAACCGATCGCGATCATGCAGGAAAGATAGATGTTAGACTAATATTCGAGGAAAATTAGAACTAACTTACTAAAGAAATTAAGCATGCATTAAAACTAGCATACTCAACTTACAATTTCTAACTACGAGAAAGGTATGTGAGTAATAGTGATTTAAAAAGAGGAAGGGAATTAGTTGTAGATATGATATTGTTACGGCGTGAACCTCAGTGGCAGCCCCAAATATCACTGCGCTTAACAGCACCAACATTCGCAAAGGGCTCAGAAGTGCGAATGTCCAAGGCGAAGGTTAAGCAGGGCGAACGGCAGAAGCAGGGGAAAAAGGGAAGAAGATAAATGCGGTGCAAGAAAGCAAAAACGAGCTGCTAGAGCGTAAAGTGCAAGAGCGTACAAGTTTTTTAGCTCAATTCTCTCGATCTTTCAATTATTCTTATTCCTATTATCACATAAATTCTCATTGTAAATTACTCATCCATCTACCTTTATAACCCGTAACATTAAATCTACAACATTGAATAAACAATATATGAATCACGAAAGACCAGTTAGAAGAGACTCATTGAACGTACACCCCATATTTGGAGGCATTGCCCGGCGCGGCAATATTCTAAAAAACTTTACCTGCTCTAGCGGAGTGCAAGTCGAATCATTGCGACCGACAGAAAAAGGATCGGCGTGCGACACAGATATCTGCGTCACGAGAGATTCGACATTGCAGGTGTGATATCGTCATCCAGTTGGACAAAAAGGCTAACCTCTTACATTCGAGCGACACGAGGTTCGTGTATAACCACAATCTAGGACTGTGTGACAAAAGACATCGGAGTACAATGGATGGTGTTAACGGTCAGCAGTCGCAAACTGGCGGTGGGAACCCGTGTGGATTAGGAGAAATATGCGAGCCAGAAAATATGCCTAGTACGAGTTCTGTGGCTGAGGGAGGCGCAGGGGAAATGCATCACATTAGGGATACGAATACAAACGTGATCTCGGCGGCGACGATGGCCGCACCTAACGTGCCCATAGCAGCTCCAACACACCATCAGTTACCAGAGCATACCAACGGAGGAGGATGGGCTGATCAAGTCTTCTCACCAAGAACGAGCTTAGATAACTTGGAAGTGTTCGCCCAGCAAAGAGCGGATATTTCAGGAAAGCCGTTGTATGCAACGGCCTTCGAGGGAATGCGCCCCATTTCCACGCATTCAGCACTGCCTCAAGCAGGAGGTCTCATGAGCTCTACGTTACTGAACGGAGGTTGGAACAGAGCAGCTCCCAACTGGAGCGGAGGCCAAATTTCAGGATTCGTGGGAGCAAATCGGATTGGAATGCCTCTTGGGCTGAACCCAAACGAGACAATGCCGATCGGTGCAATGTGTCATCCACTGGGTGCACCGACGACGAACACCAATCTGTATGGACAAAACCCTTTCATTCATGCCCCGACTGCACAGCATTATCCAAGTATGAGCCAAAATATTTTAGGTCCGTACGCGTACGTGAATAATCAAGCGGTCGCGGCAGCGGGGACGGAGAGATGCCTGACTGCATCCCAGATAGCCACAAGACAGGTCATCAACAAGGATCTACCAGTCTTTTCTGGCAACCCCGAGGAATGGCCCATGTTCATAGTGAACTTTGAGCAATCTACAGATCGCTGTGGACTCAGCGATCAAGAAAATCTCATGAGGCTGCAAAAGTGCCTGAAAGGTGCTGCTTTGGAAGCAGTACGAGGAAAATTAATGATGCCAGCAACAGTTCGACTAGCCATTGAGACCCTTCGAATGTTATATGGCCGACCAGAGGCTATATATCATACCCTAAAAACGAAGCTACGATTGGAACCGGCTGTGAAATCGAGCAGCATCGAAAGCCTAGTACGCCTGGCGTTATCGGTGCAAAACTATCGTGCGACCGTCCACGCGATAGGACTGTCCGCCTATCTGAACGATCCAATGTTACTTCGAGACCTGGTGGAGAAACTACCATTCGACCTGAAGCTTGACTGGGCAAGACAAAGCACTGGACTTTCGGGAGTGAATATCGCAGTTTTTGATGACTGGCTATTCAGAGTAGCGTCATGTGCGAGCACCGTGATGCCAGTAGCATCCGAGAAAGAGGTCTACTCAAAGGAGAAGAATCCAAGAGTCCGGCTCATGGTACATAACGACAGCAACGCACAACCGCCCTGTCGCAAATGCAATGGGATCCACAAACTAGAGGAATGTAAGCAGTTTCTAGAGCTGGATGCGTCAGGTAGATGGAACTTCGTTAAAGAAAGTAAGTTATGCTGGAGGTGTCTAGGCAAACATTATATAAGGCACTGTAGGTCAACAAAAGTATGCTCCATCGATGGATGCGCGAGAAAGCATAATTTTCTTCTTCACAGCAACAATCAGCAAAGTACCAGGGTAGAGAATACGAAGAACGAAGGAGCTACAGTCCTACACACAACGCAGAACGAAGCTGCGCTGTTTAGATATGTCCCCTTGACATTGTATGGACCGGGCGGCCAAATTCAAACGTTCGCATTGATAGACGAAGGATCAGCCTGTACCCTAATCGCCTAATGCCTACGCTGGACAGGAGAAATCACGCAACGAGAAGCAGAATCCAAATGGGTAAGCTTAACGATATCGTCAAGGGACACTGCGGCACGCAAATTCACGCTTCAAAACGTGAGAACCGTCAAAAACCTGGATCTGCCGAAGCAGACGCTAGACGACTCAATCCTAAGATCACATTCGCACCTGGCGAAGCTACCGATACTCGGTTACAAAGATGTGAGAGCGTCATTGATTATCGGATTGGACAACGTGAAACTCGGAGTACCACTGACCGTGAAAGAGCGCAAGGATTCCGAATTTATCGCCGCCAAGTCCCGGTTGGGGTGGTCTGTTTATGGCCGCAAAAAAGGTGACGGGCCGACAAGCCCGCGAGTAATGCACGTATGCGAATGTAATAACAATCTCCAGTTGGACGCTCTTGTAAAAGAGAGTTTCTCATTAGACGCAGTAGGCGTATGTATTTCAAAGCACACACTCAGGTCCAAAGAAGATGAACGAGCCAACTCGATACTGGACAATTCCACGACGTTTCTCAGCGAAATGAAGAGATGGGAGACAGGGCTTTTGTGGCGGTACGACAACGTGGAACTTCCATCCTCCAGAGAGATGGCAATGCGACGACTTCAGTGCCTAGAATCCCGTATGGCACGCGACAAGGAGCTACGAGACTTTGTAAACAAACAGATCCAGAGGTATGAAGACATCGGCTACGTCCGTAAACTCAAAGCAGAGGAATTGGTCGAAGGGAAGCGCTCCTGGTATTTGCCTGTATTTGTGACCAAGAATCCAAACAAAGGAAAATTAAGACTCGTGTGGGACGCAGCGGCCAAGGTGAAAGGCATTGCTCTTAATTCAATGCTACTGAAAGGGCCCGACCAACTGCCGTCGCTGGTAGGAGTAATATTGCGTTTTCGAGAGAAGTCCATTGGCATCTGCGGAGATATCAGAGAAATGTTTCACCAGGTTAGGATACGCGCGGAGGATCAAAGTTCGCAGCAATTTCTTTGGAGATACGGTGACAACAGTCGAGAACCGGATAGGTACGTAATGAACGTAATGACTTTCGGCGCTTCTTGTTCCCCAGCAGCAGCAACCTACGTGAGAGATAGGAACGCAGAAAGATTCACCGAGGAACGAGAGGCGGTAGAGGCCATATTACGCAACACCTTTGTGGACGACTGGCTCCAAAGCTGTGACTCCGAAGACGAAATAGTTCACCTAGCGACGGTGGTGCGGAACATACACAAGGAAGGAGGCTTCGAGATGAGAGGCTGGATCTCTAACTCGAACACCGTGATGAGAGCGCTCTCAGACGATGGAGATCATCAAGAACGCCCTATCGAGATGACGGATTCGACAAGACGAGAACGAGTGCTTGGTATGTGGTGGGACCCATCGACTGACTACTTCACCTTTATCAATAAGTTTCGGGATAACATATACGATGAAACGAAAACGGTGACGAAGAGATTAATTCTACGCATAGTCATGACCATATTTGACCCACTCGGACTATTAGGCTTCTATATAATACAGGCAAAAATAATACTGCAGGACGTGTGGAGGTCTGCCGTTGGCTGGGACGAAAAGGTTGGAGAGAACGAAAATCAACGCTGGACTATATGGGCACGTCAACTACAAAACATCGAAGAATTAAGGGTTCCACGCTATATAGGTCTATCAAAGGAAACATCTAATATTCAATTGCACATCTTTACAGACGCGAGCATAAACGCCTTTGCAGCCGTCGCCTACATAAGGATCGAGAAGCAAGGAGAGGTCCGGTGCACACTACTCGCTTCCAAAACAAGAGTGGCGCCATTGAAACCAATTTCGATTCCCAGAATGGAACTTATGGCAGCGATTTTAGGTCTACGACTGGCTAAGTTCATAGGACAGGAGCTGTCCGTCAATATCGAGCGACGCGTCTTCTGGACCGACTCCAAGAACGTGCTGTACTGGATATGTTCTGACGCCCGAAAGTATCATCAATTCGTGGCGCTCCGAATAGGCGAAATCCTGGAGAACTCGAACATATCAGAATGGAAATGGGTTCCATCCGCACTGAACGTAGCAGACGATGGAACGAAATGGACAAGGGAATCGAGTTTTCACCCAGAGGCTAGATGGTTTTCCGGCCCGCCGTTTCTATTTGACGGAGAAGAGCCCGAAGAATCGTGAGTAAGAAAAGTCCGATTTACAAATTATCGCCATATCTCGATGAAGCAGGTGTGATGAGAATACGCGGCCGTATAGACAGATCGATGGACATAGAGAGGAACCTGAAACGGCCAGTAATTCTACCAGGAGGACATTACGTCACTAATCTTATTATTGATTATTTTCATCGGAAGTTTCAGCATCAACTTACCGAGATCGTGGTCAACGAGATGCGACAGTTGTACCACATATCAGGACTGAGGGCAAGAGTTCGCGCCATAGCGAAAACATGCCAAAGATGTCGCAACAAAAGAGCGCTCCCAGAGGCGCCGGAGATGGGAAGTCTACCACCGGAGAGGCTAGCAATTAATGAGCTACCATTTACAAATACAGGCATCGACTACTTTGGACCACTGGAAGTAAACGTAGGAAGGCGACGCGAGAAACGATGGGGGGTACTATTCACGTGTCTCACCGTGCGAGCAGTACACATCGAGCTGGCGAATTCCTTGTCTACAGATGCGTTCATGTTAATACTGGAAATGTTCGTAGCCCGTCGAGGAGTCCCTAAGAGAATTATATCGGATAACGGGACAAACTTTAGAGGAGCGAGCCGACTTCTACAGAAAGAAATTGAAAGAATCTCATCGAACGAATTGGAAACAAAATACCCGGAAATAGAATGGTCCTTCATACCTCCAGGAGCACCCCATATGGGAGGTGCGTGGGAAAGAATGATCAGATCCGTCAAATCCATACTAGCAGAAATACTGGAGGAGACCCACGTACAAGAGCCAGTGTTGAGAGCAGCACTGGCAAAAGTCGAAAATATGCTAAATTCCAGACCCCTGACGTACGTGCCGTTGGAGAATCCGGAAGCCGACGTACTTACACCGAATCACTTCCTGAGAGCAGAAACTAGTTCGATGGCAGCGAAAGACGACAGCAACGCGATTGGAGTTCTACTTGGTAAGAGTTTTCGCATTGCAGGTCAGATTGTGGACAGCTTCAGAAAACGATGGCTGAAGGAATACCTACCGAGTCTGACGCCGCGAACCAAGTGGCATAGGGCCCCAACTAACCCCATCCAACTAGGAGACGTCGTGGTTCTAGCGGACGAAACAAGCACCAGAGCACAGTGGAGGAAAGGCGTTGTCATGGATCTTCGAGTAGCTAAGGACGGGATCGCCCGCAGCGCGGTGATCCGCACTGCGTCGGGAATGCTTACCCGACCAATCGTTAAGCTAGCCAAGTTAGACGTGAAGACAACGAACCCACACAAGGACCAAGGCGTAACCAGAAGTTTGGCAAACATCACGACAAGCGACGAAGTTTGCGAAGGGGGGAATGTTACGGCGTGAACCTCAGTGGCAGCCCCAAATATCACTGCGCTTAACAGCACCAACATTCGCAAAGGGCTCAGAAGTGCGAATGTCCAAGGCGAAGGTTAAGCAGGGCGAACGGCAGAAGCAGGGGAAAAAGGGAAGAAGATAAATGCGGTGCAAGAAAGCAAAAACGAGCTGCTAGAGCGTAAAGTGCAAGAGCGTACAAGTTTTTTAGCTCAATTCTCTCGATCTTTCAATTATTCTTATTCCTATTATCACATAAATTCTCATTGTAAATTACTCATCCATCTACCTTTATAACCCGTAACATTAAATCTACAACATTGAATAAACAATATATGAATCACGAAAGACCAGTTAGAAGAGACTCATTGAACGTACACCCCATATTTGGAGGCATTGCCCGGCGCGGCAATATTCTAAAAAACTTTACCTTCTCTAGCGGAGTGCAAGTCGAATCATTGCGACCGACAGAAAAAGGATCGGCGTGCGACACAGATATCTGCGTCACGAGAGATTCGACATTGCAGGTGTGATATCGTCATCCAGTTGGACAAAAAGGCTAACCTCTTACATTCGAGCGACACGAGGTTCGTGTATAACCACAATCTAGGACTGTGTGACAAAAGACATCGGAGTACAATGGATGGTGTTAACGGTCAGCAGTCGCAAACTGGCGGTGGGAACCCGTGTGGATTAGGAGAAATATGCGAGCCAGAAAATATGCCTAGTACGAGTTCTGTGGCTGAGGGAGGCGCAGGGGAAATGCATCACATTAGGGATACGAATACAAACGTGATCTCGGCGGCGACGATGGCCGCACCTAACGTGCCCATAGCAGCTCCAACACACCATCAGTTACCAGAGCATACCAACGGAGGAGGATGGGCTGATCAAGTCTTCTCACCAAGAACGAGCTTAGATAACTTGGAAGTGTTCGCCCAGCAAAGAGCGGATATTTCAGGAAAGCCGTTGTATGCAACGGCCTTCGAGGGAATGCGCCCCATTTCCACGCATTCAGCACTGCCTCAAGCAGGAGGTCTCATGAGCTCTACGTTACTGAACGGAGGTTGGAACAGAGCAGCTCCCAACTGGAGCGGAGGCCAAATTTCAGGATTCGTGGGAGCAAATCGGATTGGAATGCCTCTTGGGCTGAACCCAAACGAGACAATGCCGATCGGTGCAATGTGTCATCCACTGGGTGCACCGACGACGAACACCAATCTGTATGGACAAAACCCTTTCATTCATGCCCCGACTGCACAGCATTATCCAAGTATGAGCCAAAATATTTTAGGTCCGTACGCGTACGTGAATAATCAAGCGGTCGCGGCAGCGGGGACGGAGAGATGCCTGACTGCATCCCAGATAGCCACAAGACAGGTCATCAACAAGGATCTACCAGTCTTTTCTGGCAACCCCGAGGAATGGCCCATGTTCATAGTGAACTTTGAGCAATCTACAGATCGCTGTGGACTCAGCGATCAAGAAAATCTCATGAGGCTGCAAAAGTGCCTGAAAGGTGCTGCTTTGGAAGCAGTACGAGGAAAATTAATGATGCCAGCAACAGTTCGACTAGCCATTGAGACCCTTCGAATGTTATATGGCCGACCAGAGGCTATATATCATACCCTACAAACGAAGCTACGATTGGAACCGGCTTTGAAATCGAGCAGCATCGAAAGCCTAGTACGCCTGGCGTTATCGGTGCAAAACTATCGTGCGACCGTCGACGCGATAGGACTGTCCGCCTATCTGAACGATCCAATGTTACTTCGAGACCTGGTGGAGAAACTACCATTCGACCTGAAGCTTGACTGGGCAAGACAAAGCACTGGACTTTCGGGAGTGAATATCGCAGTTTTTGATGACTGGCTATTCAGAGTAGCGTCATGTGCGAGCACCGTGATGCCAGTAGCATCCGAGAAAGAGGTCTACTCAAAGGAGAAGAATCCAAGAGTCCGGCTCATGGTACATAACGACAGCAACGCACAACCGCCCTGTCGCAAATGCAATGGGATCCACAAACTAGAGGAATGTAAGCAGTTTCTAGAGCTGGATGCGTCAGGTAGATGGAACTTCGTTAAAGAAAGTAAGTTATGCTGGAGGTGTCTAGGCAAACATTATATAAGGCACTGTAGGTCAACAAAAGTATGCTCCATCGATGGATGCGCGAGAAAGCATAATTTTCTTCTTCACAGCAACAATCAGCAAAGTACCAGGGTAGAGAATACGAAGAACGAAGGAGCTACAGTCCTACACACAACGCAGAACGAAGCTGCGCTGTTTAGATATGTCCCCTTGACATTGTATGGACCGGGCGGCCAAATTCAAACGTTCGCATTGATAGACGAAGGATCAGCCTGTACCCTAATCGCCTAATGCCTACGCTGGACAGGAGAAATCACGCAACGAGAAGCAGAATCCAAATGGGTAAGCTTAACGATATCGTCAAGGGACACTGCGGCACGCAAATTCACGCTTCAAAACGTGAGAACCGTCAAAAACCTGGATCTGCCGAAGCAGACGCTAGACGACTCAATCCTAAGATCACATTCGCACCTGGCGAAGCTACCGATACTCGGTTACAAAGATGTGAGAGCGTCATTGATTATCGGATTGGACAACGTGAAACTCGGAGTACCACTGACCGTGAAAGAGCGCAAGGATTCCGAATTTATCGCCGCCAAGTCCCGGTTGGGGTGGTCTGTTTATGGCCGCAAAAAAGGTGACGGGCCGACAAGCCCGCGAGTAATGCACGTATGCGAATGTAATAACAATCTCCAGTTGGACGCTCTTGTAAAAGAGAGTTTCTCATTAGACGCAGTAGGCGTATGTATTTCAAAGCACACACTCAGGTCCAAAGAAGATGAACGAGCCAACTCGATACTGGACAATTCCACGACGTTTCGCAGCGAAATGAAGAGATGGGAGACAGGGCTTTTGTGGCGGTACGACAACGTGGAACTTCCATCCTCCAGAGAGATGGCAATGCGACGACTTCAGTGCCTAGAATCCCGTATGGCACGCGACAAGGAGCTACGAGACTTTGTAAACAAACAGATCCAGAGGTATGAAGACATCGGCTACGTCCGTAAACTCAAAGCAGAGGAATTGGTCGAAGGGAAGCGCTCCTGGTATTTGCCTGTATTTGTGACCAAGAATCCAAACAAAGGAAAATTAAGACTCGTGTGGGACGCAGCGGCCAAGGTGAAAGGCATTGCTCTTAATTCAATGCTACTGAAAGGGCCCGACCAACTGCCGTCGCTGGTAGGAGTAATATTGCGTTTTCGAGAGAAGTCCATTGGCATCTGCGGAGATATCAGAGAAATGTTTCACCAGGTTAGGATACGCGCGGAGGATCAAAGTTCGCAGCAATTTCTTTGGAGATACGGTGACAACAGTCGAGAACCGGATAGGTACGTAATGAACGTAATGACTTTCGGCGCTTCTTGTTCCCCAGCAGCAGCAACCTACGTGAGAGATAGGAACGCAGAAAGATTCACCGAGGAACGAGAGGCGGTAGAGGCCATATTACGCAACACCTTTGTGGACGACTGGCTCCAAAGCTGTGACTCCGAAGACGAAATAGTTCACCTAGCGACGGTGGTGCGGAACATACACAAGGAAGGAGGCTTCGAGATGAGAGGCTGGATCTCTAACTCGAACACCGTGATGAGAGCGCTCTCAGACGATGGAGATCATCAAGAACGCCCTATCGAGATGACGGATTCGACAAGACGAGAACGAGTGCTTGGTATGTGGTGGGACCCATCGACTGACTACTTCACCTTTATCAATAAGTTTCGGGATAACATATACGATGAAACGAAAACGGTGACGAAGAGATTAATTCTACGCATAGTCATGACCATATTTGACCCACTCGGACTATTAGGCTTCTATATAATACAGGCAAAAATAATACTGCAGGACGTGTGGAGGTCTGCCGTTGGCTGGGACGAAAAGGTTGGAGAGAACGAAAATCAACGCTGGACTATATGGGCACGTCAACTACAAAACATCGAAGAATTAAGGGTTCCACGCTATATAGGTCTATCAAAGGAAACATCTAATATTCAATTGCACATCTTTACAGACGCGAGCATAAACGCCTTTGCAGCCGTCGCCTACATAAGGATCGAGAAGCAAGGAGAGGTCCGGTGCACACTACTCGCTTCCAAAACAAGAGTGGCGCCATTGAAACCAATTTCGATTCCCAGAATGGAACTTATGGCAGCGATTTTAGGTCTACGACTGGCTAAGTTCATAGGACAGGAGCTGTCCGTCAATATCGAGCGACGCGTCTTCTGGACCGACTCCAAGAACGTGCTGTACTGGATATGTTCTGACGCCCGAAAGTATCATCAATTCGTGGCGCTCCGAATAGGCGAAATCCTGGAGAACTCGAACATATCAGAATGGAAATGGGTTCCATCCGCACTGAACGTAGCAGACGATGGAACGAAATGGACAAGGGAATCGAGTTTTCACCCAGAGGCTAGATGGTTTTCCGGCCCGCCGTTTCTATTTGACGGAGAAGAGCCCGAAGAATCGTGAGTAAGAAAAGTCCGATTTACAAATTATCGCCATATCTCGATGAAGCAGGTGTGATGAGAATACGCGGCCGTATAGACAGATCGATGGACATAGAGAGGAACCTGAAACGGCCAGTAATTCTACCAGGAGGACATTACGTCACTAATCTTATTATTGATTATTTTCATCGGAAGTTTCAGCATCAACTTACCGAGATCGTGGTCAACGAGATGCGACAGTTGTACCACATATCAGGACTGAGGGCAAGAGTTCGCGCCATAGCGAAAACATGCCAAAGATGTCGCAACAAAAGAGCGCTCCCAGAGGCGCCGGAGATGGGAAGTCTACCACCGGAGAGGCTAGCAATTAATGAGCTACCATTTACAAATACAGGCATCGACTACTTTGGACCACTGGAAGTAAACGTAGGAAGGCGACGCGAGAAACGATGGGGGGTACTATTCACGTGTCTCACCGTGCGAGCAGTACACATCGAGCTGGCGAATTCCTTGTCTACAGATGCGTTCATGTTAATACTGGAAATGTTCGTAGCCCGTCGAGGAGTCCCTAAGAGAATTATATCGGATAACGGGACAAACTTTAGAGGAGCGAGCCGACTTCTACAGAAAGAAATTGAAAGAATCTCATCGAACGAATTGGAAACAAAATACCCGGAAATAGAATGGTCCTTCATACCTCCAGGAGCACCCCATATGGGAGGTGCGTGGGAAAGAATGATCAGATCCGTCAAATCCATACTAGCAGAAATACTGGAGGAGACCCACGTACAAGAGCCAGTGTTGAGAGCAGCACTGGCAAAAGTCGAAAATATGCTAAATTCCAGACCCCTGACGTACGTGCCGTTGGAGAATCCGGAAGCCGACGTACTTACACCGAATCACTTCCTGAGAGCAGAAACTAGTTCGATGGCAGCGAAAGACGACAGCAACGCGATTGGAGTTCTACTTGGTAAGAGTTTTCGCATTGCAGGTCAGATTGTGGACAGCTTCAGAAAACGATGGCTGAAGGAATACCTACCGAGTCTGACGCCGCGAACCAAGTGGCATAGGGCCCCAACTAACCCCATCCAACTAGGAGACGTCGTGGTTCTAGCGGACGAAACAAGCACCAGAGCACAGTGGAGGAAAGGCGTTGTCATGGATCTTCGAGTAGCTAAGGACGGGATCGCCCGCAGCGCGGTGATCCGCACTGCGTCGGGAATGCTTACCCGACCAATCGTTAAGCTAGCCAAGTTAGACGTGAAGACAACGAACCCACACAAGGACCAAGGCGTAACCAGAAGTTTGGCAAACATCACGACAAGCGACGAAGTTTGCGAAGGGGGGAATGTTACGGCGTGAACCTCAGTGGCAGCCCCAAATATCACTGCGCTTAACAGCACCAACATTCGCAAAGGGCTCAGAAGTGCGAATGTCCAAGGCGAAGGTTAAGCAGGGCGAACGGCAGAAGCAGGGGAAAAAGGGAAGAAGATAAATGCGGTGCAAGAAAGCAAAAACGAGCTGCTAGAGCGTAAAGTGCAAGAGCGTACAAGTTTTTTAGCTCAATTCTCTCGATCTTTCAATTATTCTTATTCCTATTATCACATAAATTCTCATTGTAAATTACTCATCCATCTACCTTTATAACCCGTAACATTAAATCTACAACATTGAATAAACAATATATTAATCACGAAAGACCAGTTAGAAGAGACTCATTGAACGTACACCCCATATTTGGAGGCATTGCCCGGCGCGGCAATAGATATGGTAGAGGGAATTCCAATTCGAGCATAAAACTCTAAAAGGTTCATGCAAGGAATAATTCGATCTACAAATCGGAAAGAACAACGGTATATAGTTTCTAGTATTTCTTATAGGAATCGTGAAGTTTATGCGCCTCAACAAGTCAGGGCTATCTACGTCACCCTTGATCAAGTTGTGCAAAAAAATCACACCAAGCATTTTTCTACGGTTAACTAAGGATGGAAGGTTTATTAAAAGCAATCTACTAGAGTAAGACGGCAGTCTCACACCTGCATCCCAGATGAGGCCGCGTAGAGCAAAAATTAAAAAGTTTTTCTGGACTGGTTCTATACGGTCCTGGTGTACTTTGTACTGAGGGCACCATACCCAAAAACCATATTCTAAAATCGGACGAACAAGCGAAATATAGAGAGTCTTTGTTATATAGGGGTCGTCAAATTCTTTTGACCACCTCTTTATAAACCCAAGCACGACCATTGCCTTATTTACCATGGTAGAAATATGTTCAAAAAAACTTAAATTTGGGATCTAAAAGAACACCAAGATCATCAACTAGGGTAATTCTCTCGAGAGAACCCCCGCCTAGTGAGATAAGCTATCCTTGTACTGGACATACAGCTTAACATTTTGTGCTAGGAGAGTGGTTTACAGAGTCGAATGCTTTACTGAAATCTGCGTAAATGACATCCGTCTGTAGATTAACTTGGAAGCCTTTAATGATAAAGGAGGTGAACTCCAAAAAATTTGTGGTTGTTGATCTCCGCCTTATAAATCCATGCTGGGCAGGAAATATAAGTGATCTGCAAAGATGCTGCAGGTGCGGAGTTAAAATTTTCTCAAACACTTTAGGAATAGCGGATAACTTGGATATACCTCTGTAGTTCTTCGCGTCAGACTTACTACCTTTCTTATGGAGAGGAATTATAAACGTTTATGGAAAGGGACTCGGCGCAGTACCTAAGTACACAGCCGGGAACTCCGTCCGGACCCGGTGAAAACACCGGCTTAACTTTCCGGAGATCATGAAGCGGAGAGCTTTAATTTAGCAAGGGACTGAAGATGCCGTTCGACCTGGGTAAACCGTATGGGTACGGCTGACCGGAGTAGCATTCCTGTGAATAGGTTGCTTGAAAGAATCGGCCATTGCCTGATCAGTATTTCCCCACGTATTAAGAAATGATAGCGAGAATGGAAGTGCGGACATTTTACGCTTACTGTTTACGAAGCTGTAAAACTGCTTAGGTTCCTGAGAAAAACGTATCCTGCATCTAGATAGATAGGTCTTATAGCACTGGGAAATAAAAACTGAAAAGTTTGATCGAGCCATTACATAGCGAGAGAGAAAAGAAGGTGAGCCAACTTCTTGAACTTTTTTGTGAAGTCTTGATTTTAAGTTTTTTAGACTGGATAACTCATTGGTAAACCAAGGGGGCTTCCCAGATCTAATAGGAAAGGAAAGTGACACAAGATTCAAAAACATCAGTGCACAAATAAAAAGCGAACCAATTAAAATCCCTAATGAGGTTATTAAGCTTCGCACACTCGGCTTTGCGAAAGCAGCGGACACATCGAGGTAGCCTACCCGACCGATCCAATGCGGTTGGTCCTATATCGAGCGACACTTCCAATGTAGAATGGTAGGCGTCTTCAGGTATAGTGAGCGGAGGGACTCGGGTTAACAACGCTATGGTCACATCCGTTCCAAACACAGATCAAGCAATCGACCCAGGGAATTTTTCACATGGTTGACTTGAGCCAGGGATAAGTCGAGTAAACCGTCTATAAAGTCATGTCGTGACATGGTCACTATGTTATTAGACTCGTTTACCGAAGACCAAACAGTTCCTGGCAAATTGAAATCACCAAGAACTGTCATATGATCTTTATCAGATAGCAAGGAATAAACAGCGCTTAAGGCGGACAAGTGCTGCTCGTAAATTGCGATATCCGAAGAAGGTGGAATATACGAGCATGTAATAAAGACTGAAAAAGCGGGAAGAATCAGTTTTATACACAGGAATTCCAGTTCTTGTTGAATCTGGACTGTAAAATGTTCCGACGTGAAGTTCCACTGAAGAGTCCATTGCAATCAGAACCCCACCTGCACGTCGAGACGAACGGTCATTCCTAAAGGTTGTATACCGACCTACCAAAACTTCAGAACTAAGAATTTCCGGTTTTAACCAGGTCTCGGTGAACACAATTACATGGGATGCAAATGCGACGCTATCCCGAAACAGAGTGCTGAGCTTACTACGCAAGCCTCTAACATTCTGGTAGGTGATTAAGAGAGATGAAGTTAGTTTTTTGGATGGGTTGACTGGGAAGATGAGGATGGAGCACTGGCCTTATTAGTATTAGGAGTTATTGAAGCTACCTCCCTGGCATAAGAGAAGTTAAACTTCTCCACCTTTAAACTGACGGCTTGTATATTGCTTTGAATAAAAGCAGTAACGTTACAAATAGAGGTGTAAGGGGCAAGCCGTGAGACAAAAATTTGTCGTTTAGGTGTGATCACCACCAATCCTTGGTTTGGCTTCACAGACCTTGTACCTGTGATGGCAATACCCTGTGGTTCGGGTCGTATGTTTGTTGGTGGGATCGAAGTGGACGGGATATTAGGAATGTTGGCGGACTCGACGGACACGGACGCTACGGAAATTTCTGGTTGTGCGTTCTCCGAAGTGATAAATTCGGCTGCCAAATTTGCATCACCAGCAGCTGTCGTTGCCCGTGGAATAGCAAACGATATCGGCTGCTGCACAATTGGAGTAGTCGGAGTCGGTTGTTCGGCAACGGGCGGCTGAGGGACAGTTGGGGCTTGCAGATCCCGCGCAGTGACGTTTTTTCGCCTAGGAGACTTATTCAGCAGTTGCAAACTGCTAAAATGAGACTCCATGGCTAGGAGCTTATCGTACTGCTTTTTAAAGCCTACGGTCAGTTCCTTAAAGCCATTCCGCGTCTGCCTCATAAGCCTGGCCATCTCTATGTGAGCCCCCCGGCATGCCTCACAACAGTAGAACAAGCCATTATGTTTGGCAATTGCATCACCCACGAGGCCTGAGTACCCAGCGCACTTTGCGTGCATTGCTTTTCCGCAAAGATAGCAGGGGATACTCGGCTGAGCAGGGGTAACCACCTGTTTACAGGTTCTTTTGGTAAAGATAATAGGGGATTCCATTTAATCACAATAGAGAAACAAAATTTATTTCAAAACAAATAGAAATCTGAGCAGTGTGCCATTCCGCTGAAAGCGGAATTAGTAAATACTGAGCGGAGAGAGGAGAGCGGTTGCAGCAGCTGCAATGAGAGAAAGAGAGTGCTACTGCACGGAAAGTATCGAGAGCGAGAGAGGAAGAACAGCTATTTATGTTTGGGTTATAGGGAGAGAGTGATAGAACAACAAAAGCTGAGAGCGGCTAAATATAATTTTATGCGTACTTACGAAAAGCAACGACAAAAACACACTGTTAACCGACGCAAAAAAGATTTATTAAATTAGGTTTTACACATTAAATAAACATGCACTCGCGATTCAGGATATACTTTACGTTAGCAAGTTAATTTGTTAGTTCGATAAAGGTTTATTTTGGACAAACACCGTCTGTTTATACAAAATAAGTGAAAAATGAGCGGAGCGCAAAGAAAAAACACGTCTGAACATTACGAGATAGATTAGACGGCTGATTGGTGAACCACTGAAAAACTCCACCTGACGTCAAAACTGAGCATTAAGAAGAAACACTGGTAAAGCGCTAGGAATTGGTATCGCGCTTAAAACATTCATTCTGGATACAATGGTCTACGGAATACCTCCAAGAACTACAAACACGGCAGAAGCGGAAAACCGCTTCACCAAAAGTGACCGAAGGACTACTTGTTTTGTTAAAGGAAGACAACCTTCCAGTAATGAAGTGGCCAATGGGTCGCATCATTAAGAACTAACCTGGAACAAACCTGGAATATTCGATGAGAAAATTGGAACCTCAAGAATGAAAACGTCTGAATGGACCATGCATGTAATGTCCACCGGAATGTCCGAACTAAGACTTAAGTGCCATGAACTAAAAAAATGTTCCAGCGTGCAAATCCATATTTCAACATTTATACAATAAGCTACAAACAGGAAATATGTTAATGAAAACCTCTCGACAACGCCGATCACCGCTTGATATAGTAGGAAAAGTGGCAAACAATTTGTTCGATGTTCTTGACTCCAAATACGTTGAGAAAATTGCCGAAGTTATCGAAAAGGTAAAAACAAACGAACACTTTTTACTACATCTACTGCGAAATCAAACCTCGATTTTCGACTCCACAATCAATGTTGTTATTAAAGATAAGTCAGCAACGGACAATCACCTGAAGGTGTTGGAACGGCAAGTGGCTACCATCAACAGAGAAAGAGGAACATATCACGGCGATCATCTCACTCAGACATACCTAGGACTCACAGCACAATTAACTGTGTTGACAGCGAGTCTTCAACGTATGCAGTCCGATATAGCTGATGTACTAATCGGTATTCACCATCAGACAATAAGCCCTACGCTTGTTTCTCCTGAACAATTAAGAGATCAACTAAACCAAATACGGGATCATTTGCCACCTGATCAAATGCTGCCGGCTACAACGAAAAATGTCATTCATCTATACAGAATCATGCGGGCCGAAGGAATACCAACTGCAACCCACGTCGCATTCAAGGTAACGCTACCTCTAGTTTCAACAGTTCAACATGAAACTTTCAGCATTATCCCGATTCCTACTTGGGACTCAACAAGTTGGAGCTTGTTCGAACTCAAAACAACTGTAATTACAGTAAACACACATCGAGATCAGTTCATGGGTTTTACTCCAGAGGAATTTCGACGCTGCTTCAGACTGCCCAACGAAGAATTCATCTGTTTTGATCATCAAACGGTCTTTAACGTTGATAATCGCTGCGAGTTCCAGTTTTTTAACAACAAAACAACAACATTATGTCACGTCATTCATTCAAGGGCGGACATGTTGTGGACAAGAACTCAGCAACCGAACAAATGGATTTTTGCAACAAACCGTACAATGAGACTTCAAGCCGTCTGCAACGGATCTCCATCAACCATACAGTTGGAAGGAACTGGCTTACTTTCGCTAACTCCTGGATGTACTGCTCGCAACACAGAAATAAGCATCAGCACCTTCAGCACTACAAACAGCGAGGTAAAATCAATCTACACTCGATTTAGAGCAGGGCTCGGCACGGCCCTATCTAATGAGGATAGGAAATTGTCTCTGCTGCTGCACTGCCGCTCACGGACAGTATAAAAAAGCAGCAAGCCTTCGTGTGGCTTCGGCAATGCGACTTCGGCTGTTGCTATCTCGTTTTTTAGACTGCGTGTGCCGTAAAATGTTTTCAGTTGCTGCTGAGCCGTGGAGAAGGCAACACTGTTTGATTTAACACTGGGAGAAAATTATGTTCAACGAGAAGTGGGAAGAAAATTTTTTTTTCATCCAAAATATGGATGCGCAATGCGTTATATGCTTTTATATTGCCTGCAAATGCGATTCATTTGCTATTGAAAGACATTTCAATAACAAACATGGCGGGTATAAAGAATTAGAAGGGGTTGAGCGCATCCAAAAAGTTTTGGAATTGCAAGCAAAATTTTTCTTTTTATATGTAGCGGAAGATGAAGAAAGCTTAGCTATAGGAAAAGCATCCTAAACCATTGCACTAGCATTAGCAAAGCAATGCCGTCCCTTCACCGATGGGATATTTTTTAAGAATCTTATGTGTGATGTCCTAAGTTCCTAAGTCCAAAGGCTAAGAAATTATAAAACTTTGCGAGGACCTACCGCTATCTCCACGTACCCTGACACGTAGAACAGAAGAAATAAGCCAACTCATTCATACTTCTGCTAAGAAAAGACTGGTCAATTGCAAATATTATTCTTTATCGTTGGATGAAAGTACGGACATAAATAGTATTTGCCAGCTTATAATATGCATCAAAACTGTCGACGAAAATTTGTCTTGTTTTGAAGAAGTTTTTGATGTAATATCTCTTCACGGCCATGTTACGGGGCAAGTTTTGTTTGAAACACTCTTGTCAAAAGTTTTCGCAGTAGCTGAAAAAACAAAATTGAGCTCAATTTGTACAGATGGAGCAAAGGTAATGACTGGAAATAACAAAGGCCTTGTAGGTATATTGAAAAATAATGGTATTTGTTGCCCGGCTTTCCATTGTGTAATACATCAGGAAGCCCTCTTTGCTAAGGAGTTGAAAATGATTTCCATCATGAACATATGTGTTAAGATAATTAATAAAATAAGAGGGGGTCATAATGCTTTAACGCATAGAAAGTTTAAAGAGTTCATTCAGGATCTAAATGCAGAGCATGGAGATCTATTAATGTACACGGAAGTACGGTGGCTTAGTAGAGGAAAATGTTTGGAGCGCCTTTTTAATTTAAGAAAAGAGGTTACCAGTTTTCTGAAAACCATCGGAAAGGACACCGATGAACTTATTTTAGCACTTGAGAATCCCGATTTTTTAGTGGATTTTGCTTTCCTTTGTGACCTGACAGCTATTTTAAATGATCTCAATCTCTACCTTCAGGGGAAAGATAAAAAAATTTTCGAATTAGTAAGATCCATTCAACATTTTGATCGAAAACTCATCTTATTGATTCGTCAAATGGAAAACGATATTTTGGTAAATTTAGAAAAAACAACGATTATATGCTCAGAACATAAAATCAATATTTCTCAAAAAATTATAGAATTCACAGCGATTGTGAAGTCGCTGCATGAAAACATGGGAAATCGTTTTCAAGACTTGAATATGATTCGAAATATGGTTGACGTTCATGATTTTCCACTTAGTTGTGAATTGAAAGATTTGGATTTTGAAATACGCGAAGAGCTTTTAAAGTTGCGGGATGATCTGGAAATTCCTTTTGAAACTGGAGACAAATTTTGGGTACGCATTGAAGACATAAAGTATCCGAACCTGAAAACTGAAATGTACAAGCTGTACTCAATGTTATCAAAGCTACGTAATTCAATATCTTACCAACATTTAGCCGGCCTATTGCGCATTAAAGAGTACAATGGTGAAATTGACTTGGAAAATATAACAAAAACGTCATCCATGAGCGCTTGAAATTTTTTCCAATTTCAAAAGGAAGCTGTTTTCTTTATTATTTTATTATTTTTGTTTTATTTTATTTTAATTTTTATTTTATACGACAGTTTCCGCGTGAAACATTTGCCATTTAACTAAAAATTTTGTCGCAGTGTAAAGCAGTAAACCGGTTTCGCCATCAGGCATGTTCGGGTTTTTTCTACACACACCAGCATGTTGAGTGTATGCGTGCCGAGCCCTGATTTAGAGACATAAGTTCAGCGGTGACATCTCCTTCACCACCAATGGTACACCAGCTGAAGCAGACTTCAGACTATCTCGAAAAACTTGATGATCTACGCCAGCAACTAGCAGCAATCAATCAGCACGAGCTGCCACACCATATCACCGCAGTGCAGTATCAACAAATTGCTGCCTAGGCTGCCCATAGCCATGTCAATTCTATTGATTATTGGCTAAATTTTCCGGAAGAAGTATAAATCATGGAAGCCACGGATATCATCCCAAGAACCGCGCGGATCTTCAGCTCCTACCCCAAGGTCACGCCAATTTTCCATCAATTTATGCGATGGTTGAACACCAGTTACACGGCCGGGAGAATGTTCAGTCGGAGAATCATACATAAGCATTATTATACATGACACTTTCATACATAAATATACATTATGTAATACACATGACACTTTTACCAAAACAAATAAAGTTCATCCGGTCAACAGGAAATATCACGACTCAGCATTATAGCTGAGTCAACAAAAACCGCCTCGGCAGCGAATTCTGCTGACAATGCGATCATTCCTCAGAGGCCAACAACACTGGTGCAATTGCTGACCATAACACCAGCCCATAAAATCATATTAAATCAATATTAATTTCACATTAATTATTATTTTTGTTGGAAATATATTGGGTTTATTTGAGAGACGCGTAGTGGTTCGGTTGAACATTTATTTGAGTGTGTCCGGAAATGAGAACCATACCTTATACGTACATACAAAGCAGTGTGGCCAGATTATTGTTGCTTATTAAATGGGAACTATCGATTACATTTTTAACACTTCTTCTTAAGCTACATATAATCATTTTAAACTAACGCATGTTTATCTTTGTCATTCCAAGTAATTTAACAAAATCCTCGTGCTTTTGCTTGCTTAAACATTTTGTCAGTAGATCTGCAACATTGCCGTTTGTGGATACGTATTCCAGTATTATTTCATTACATTTTACTTTTTCGCGAACAAAATGATACTTAATATCAATGTGCTTGGTGCGTTTGTGGTGTACCGGATTTTTGGCAATATGCTGCGAGCTTATGTTGTCGCCATAGATGGTTAGCGGCTCTGCAACAGTTGACCAACCAATCTCGTTCAGAAGTCTTCGTAAATAAGCGGCCTCCTTAGCAGCCATAGATAGAGCTATGTATTCAGCTTCAGTGCTGCTCAATGCGACAACAGTTTGCTTAGTTGAAGTCCAAGAAAACGCACTGCCTGCTAGAAAGAATGCGTAGCCACTATAAGATCTTCTATCGAGCCTGTCATTGGCCCAATCTGATTCTGCGAAGCCTCTTACTGGTTCGCCACACTTGCGATATGTGATGGCCAAATTCTTCGTACCAGCCAGATACCTTAGAATGTGTTTTGCAGCAGTCTCGTGTTCTGCATGGGGATCGGTATTTCGTTGCGACAGTTTGCTTACTGCGTGCAAAATGTCCGGTCGGCTCAAGACGGCTAAATACATAAGGGAACCAATTAATGACTTATATTGTGTTATTTTCACATTGACACAATTATCGTTAATGCAGTCAACTTGATAACCTGGGTCGAGCGGTGTGCTGACTGGACGGCACTTGCTCATGCCATACGTCTCCAATAGTCCTTGAATATGCGATTTCTGGCAAAGCGAAATCGAACCCTGTTCACCGTCTCGCTCGATTTCCATTCCTAGGAAATAGTTTATGGGGCCGCCATCGTGCAACTTGAAGTTTGATGCGATCTTCTTCTTAATTACGGCTATATCTTTTTTGTTTGGACACGCAATAATTAAATCGTCGACGTATACTGCAAAATAGCTGTATGATTGTTTATCTTTCTTGACGTACAAGCATGCCTCGTTCTTGCATCTCTTGAAGCCCATGGAAGACAATACTTCGTCCAGCGTTTTATTCCAGACACGTCCGGATTGCTTGAGTCCGTAAAGTGCTTTACGCAGCTTTAGAACTTTTTCTGGATGATGCTTGTCGACAAAATTCTGAGGCTGCTTCATGTACACAGTCTCCTGAAGTTTACTGTTTAGGTAAGCATTTGATATATCCAGTTGGTGCATATATAGCTGTTTTTCTGCAGCTATCGCGAACAACATGCGAATGGTCTCATACCGAATTACAGGTGAAAATGTTTCACAATAATTTACTCCAAATTGTTGCCCACAGCCTTGAGCAAACAATCGAGATTTGAACTTCTCAATGAGACCATCCTTGTTTCTCTTGATTCGAAAAACCCATTTTGAGCCAATGGCTTTTTGTCCTGGAGGCAGTTCACACAATGACCACGTGTTATTTTCCTGTAGAACGTCGTATTCAGTTTGCATTGATTCTATCCAATCTTTAGAGTAATGGCTTTGCAAAGCTTCAGCAACTGACTGCGGTGTCTCAGTGTCATCCACCTGATTGAGAAGACTATTGAGCACTGCCTGGTACTGTTTTCTCGGTCGTCCAGGTTGACCGCTGCGGATAATTTTGGGTCTGCCACGCCCACGCTGTACTGCATTCTCTTGTGGCGGTGCTTGGCCGCTCACGTAATTTTCGTCTGGTTCACTTGCGCTCAAAAACTCCTCCTCTTCTTCGCCGGAGTCACTGCTTGAGTCTGAATGATCGGCTATTAAAGGTACATCTGAGTTTTGATCTGGAACTTCAATTGACTCAAGGCGAAGTATGTTTGTCATGAAATTGTCATTTCTATCTGAAATATCACAATTCGCAATGCTTTTTGTGTCAAACTCACCTTCTACAAATTTGACATCACGCCTTTCAATTATTGTCCGCTTCTCTCGATCGAACAGCCGGTAAGCTTTTGCAGCTAAGGAGTAGCCAACAAAAATATATTCTTTGCCCTTTGGCTGGAAATTGCTTCTTCTGGTCTTATCCAAAGCAAATGCGCGAGATCCGAATACTCGCAGGTGTTTTACTGACGGCTTGCGTCCTTTCCAGGCTTCGAATGGTATACCGCCGTTTAAGGCCTTTGTGGGGCATCTATTGCGGATGTAAACTGCCGTAGTAACAGCCTCTGCCCACAAGAACTCATCCAGATTTGCATGGATAAGCATACTCTTTGCCATCTCTACAATTGTTCGATTGGCTCTCTCGGCTACACCGTTTTGCTGAGGGGTGTAGGGAACCGTCAATTGCCTTTGTATGCCACACTCGTTAAAAAAATCTGAAAAATCCTTGTTTACATACTCTGTTCCATTATCGCTGCGCACAGCCTTTATTTTGTTGCCCGTTTGGCATTCCACAAAACTTTTGAATATTTTGAATTTTTCAAAAACTTGGCTTTTCGCGTGCATAATGTAAACAAATATCTTGCGCGAGTAGTCATCAATAAATGTCACAAAATAGCGATTGCCACCGATCGATTTTACATTTATTGGGCCGCATACATCTGTGTGCACTAGCTCAAGCACTTGCTTCGTTGTACGATTTAACTTCTGTTGGAAAGGCAATGTACATATTTTTGCCCTGTTACATGTATCACAATTAATTTCCATTTCGGTTGAACATTTATTTGAGTGTGTCCGGAAATGAGAACCATACCTTATACGTACATACAAAGCAGTATGGCCAGATTATTGTTGCTTATTAAATGGGAACTATCGATTACATTTTTAACAATTTTATCATTTTACCATATTCTTATTAAATCAGCACTTTTTGTACCTTTTGTTACCTATAAATAGAGTTAAGTTTTCTTGAATAAAATCAGTATCAGAAACAGTACCAAAGCTGCCTGTCACTCAATTCCCACTGCAATCATCAGAGGCTGTCGCTGTGTCTTCAGACCATCATCTGCACTTTAAAGGATACCCTTTCCATCGCAATCATCGGAGCCTGTCGCCGTGTCTTCAGACCCTCAATTGCGCACCGCAGGATACCCTCTCCGCAGTCCAACTGGTTCAAGTTCTAGTTGCGACCACCTAACTATAGACGGTTTATGTACCGTATACAACCCAGCTTCATACACGCACACATTTATATCGTTTCCGGATACAAATGCTAGCGTTTTGTCGGTTAAAGTCTCACACTTGATTCGTATGCGTCTTGATTGCGAACTTTTAGTTTGCTGGGAAACTTTCAGAGTGCCAAAACTCGTGACACATAGACAATACATCAAAGCATACTTGATTATGTTTAAATTTTGTGGGATATTTTGAATTTGTTCATATAAATATACTAAAATCCCCATTTAAAAAGGTTGTGTTATGAGGGTACAAAACATTACTCGACAAAATTTAACTTTTTTTTCTGCGGTGGCCAAATATTACTTTTTCTGATAGATTTCGGGATTTATCATTTTTTAAAGAATTATGGTTTTTTTTATGGTTTAGTTTTTTTTTAAATAATTTTTTAAATTTGGTATTTTTTTTCATTTTTTTCTAGAGGTAGTGCTTCTATTTTTCACATAACTTAAGCATCCTACATTTGGCTGTATAAAACTGTGAAGTTCTGACAAATGCCGCTATAAACCAGACCCGAACATTTTGTAGCTGCAGCTTGCCGTCTGAAAGTAATTAAGCTTTCAAATTCAAGTTTGATAACTTTTTGCGGTATTTTTTTCGGAAATTTTAACTTTGAAAACTCAGGAAAAGTCGTACAAAAATTACTTCCTGGCCATTAAGGTATCGTTTGTAAGAATCGATGAATAAACGGCTAAGATGCAGCCGCTTCACCATATCTTCGTATGTCAAATTTTGCCGTTAAATTCCGTTAGCCGACATAAAACCGTTGTTTTTCTTTAAAAATTATATCAAAAACCATTTTTTGTAACAGTTGGTAACGGTATTCGCATAGTAAAGATTAGATACGCCTTGGTCCTTAGGCTGCTCCAGATCTCTCTCGCGTTCCAGAACCATTCTTCGGTGTTCCACGTGTATAGTTGTTGTACGTTCAACTTTTTTTTCGGTCCATCATCGCTGAGCTTTCGGTCGTGTACCGTTACTTTGAATTCGTGGTTTCTAGCCGCTCTCCCGTTAGCATTGGAAGCTATCACTGCGAGCCTTTCTTACGGGACCGTTTTCGCCGTTCCTTTTGTGTCGCTGTCCGTTTGCGCCCGTCACAGCGGGTCAATTTCCGTCTCATCCTCTTGAAAATCAATGTTACGATATATGTTTGTAATTTATTACATGTTCGCAAAAGGAACAAATTGAATTTTTATCTATTAGATGTTTCCATATTAGTTTACATACGTTTTTTACATCTGCCTTTTTTACATGTCTAAATCTACTTCCTACATATACATACACGGCTGTGTGCGAGAGAGGGAATGAGTCTGCGCTTGGAAGGCCACTGAAATTTCATTTGTTTCTTCTGGCTATACTAATATTTCAATCTGATCCAGATTCAACATTCTGATAGATATGGTCATTTTAGATTTTCGTCCTTTGTGGGGCGAAGGGGGTGTGGCATAATTTTGAAACAAACTAGTCTCGGTTTGATATCACAGAAGCTTGGATAGAAAGTTTGGTTGATCTAGCTCTTATAGTCTCTGAGATCTAGGCGTCAAAAGATTCGATCAGGCATAGCACCCACCCCGGTGCCCGAAATTTTGAAATATACTTGTAACAGTTTGATGTCGCAGGAGTCTGGATAATTTATAGTCTTTAATAGTTTCTGAGCTATAGGCGCTAATGAAGACGGACAGACGGATGGACAGACATACATAGCTATATCGACCCGGCTATTGATGCTGATCAAGAATATATATACTTTATGAGGTCGGAAACGCTTCCTTCTGGGTGTTACACACAACCGTTATCGCCACAAATCTAATATACCTCTATACTCTTCGAGTACCAGGTATAAAAATTATCAAAACTTACTGAAAATACTGAAAATTACTGATTGTTGTATGGGTTAAAGCATGAAATCCTATATATCAGCTATTTATGGACAGCTAGACCAGCAACTAACCAAACGATATTTTTTCAGGTAAAATGAAATTTCAGTAGTTGTGGACAAACCTTAGCCGTTAATCCATCGATTCTTACAAACCATGCCGAAAAAAACGCTTAATTAATGTACCTATCTAAAACCAAAAATTCAATTCAAAAATTTCGAGATTTTAAAGTCAAAATTTCGGAAAAAATACTGTAAAAAATGATTCAATTTGCATTGGAAAGCCTAAAATCTTCTAGAGGGTAAGCTGCAGGTATAAAGTGTTTGGGTAAGATTTTTAGCTGCATTAATTAGCTTTTCAGAATCGCAAAGTTCAAGTTCCAGGGGCAGGGGATGTATTCAACCCAAGTTTATGAATCTGGTGTCAGATTTTACAAATTCAAAATGGTGGATACAATATTCCGGACATGCCACTAGATATAAATACATCCCCTCCTCTAATGGTTCTTGCGAACAGTTTGGCAAAGTGTTCATTTGAAAGGGTCCAGCCTTTAATATCTAATATCAGCAAAGTTTCTAGCGTGTCAGGGCTTAGATAAATAATTTTTTTTTAAATGCCAGAAACGGTATTTTTTTGGAGACGTAACGGGATGGGAAGTTTTTGACACCGGATTCGTGTTCAGCACAAAAATGCAAAATATGTACAAAATTCAATCTTTCGACTCGAATGTCAACCGATTTCAGAATTTCTTTTTTCCCTATCAATGCACATTGGACCGTACCGAAATATTTGCATAAATTCGAAAAATGCAGTTAGAGACTTAAAACAAGGTACAGTTGGTTGTAATGATATATATAAGACCTGAGATAGATTTCAGGCCGATCTGACCACGCCCACCCCTACCCCCCATATAAGGTGCAGCTTTTGGTAGTGGTTTTTGTTGAGTAATGCATTGTTATTGAGTTGAGTTATTATTTATATAATTATTCTATTTATGATTATTTAAGCTAATCGCCATTAAAAATCAGCCTAATAAAAATGTTCACATTTCTACCATATTTTGACAAGTTTCTTTCGATTTAAATGTCTTATAGCCTTTTCCCACACAGCACATTAACGAGGAACGGTGGGATTTTTTGACAGATGTGAAACCTCAATCCCCCATCCACAATCCATTGAAAACACTGCTGACAATAACAAACCAAAAAATTTGTGCTCTACATTTTTGTGAAAATATACAACAAATATGGAAAATTTAATTATGGCTTCGACTGTGAATCACCAGCAACAAATTTTGCTGCAAAAATTGATGGTAGCGTTAGTCAAAAACGAGGAATTCGATGAGGAAGAATATATTAGTCATAGTCTTCCAAGTGTACTTCATTTTAAATAACTTCAGATATAGATTTTTGCAAGTGAGCATGGGCTCTCCAGGAAGGTGTAACGATTCGACATTATATCAAAAGTCGAGCCTGGCACAACGGATCGAAGCGTCGGCAATATTGGAGGAAAAATCCAAGGAAATTTGCCGATTGTCGGTATTAGTAATAAGTAATAAATAAAAACATTTGTTAAGCCGAAGAAATTTTAGCATTTCGAATTGAAAATTGAGCATCCGCCATTAAAAAACCTCGCTGGCTCCTCGCCATTTGCTGGAGAACATTAGTTATTCTTGTCATTCATCGTTTACAATTTAACAGTTAATTCCATTTTTCCGCTGTGAATGTCAATTTTTCAGAGTTGTATTTGAAAACATCGGCTAAATATCGCACAGAAACGTACGGTTTACGAACATCCAAAATGGATGGTGGAACGAACTGGGAAATTTCGGAACGGCAAAACCTTACGGACCATCCAAGAAATCGATGGGGGATGGTGGATGGTCGCCTGTGGGAACAGGCTATAAGATCATTATTTCTTACTTATTTCATAATTTTTCTCGGTGCTTGAGTTTAATATATGTCTTCAGTTGCTTAAAAATCAAAATCGCTACTGTAGCGTTGAGCCGCGAATTTTGTAGCGTAGTGTACGAGCTTAAGGCGGAGTGGGAGCGGCAGGGTAGAAAGCTCTCTCTCGAGAATTCGCCCCGCTTCGCCACAGTAGATAAGTTAGGCTTAATTGTATTATTGTATTGTATGAAACATAGAATATTCGTTGAAAATACCTGAAACCGAACGAACATAAGTTCATATTCTCGTCTTTTTTTTCGCTATTAAAATCAATTCAGTTGCACCACCCAATAATTCGGTTTAATATTTGTAAAAACTATTCCAAAAGTTCATTTCGCCCCCGGGTGGACTCGAAAATTAGAGCGAAAAAAGTGGAAAGGCATATATATGCATACAACAATTGTTAGATTAATTAAGTTGCCAATTAATTGCAAATTAACCGCGTCTGGTTTGTTTTCTTTCTTTGTTTTCTTTGTGAACGAACAACAAGCTGCAAATCACCGCGTCAGTCGTGCAATACCCTGTCTGCAGTACTACCGCCGAGTGATATCCAGTTGAGTGGGAAACCCAGCCCTAGAAGAAGAAAGTGGACTATTTGGAAATCAGATTCAAAACAGAGGCATTTGTGCAAAAAATTGAAAGCTCGAGTAAGACCTAAAAGATTAAAAACTTGCAATTACTGTCTTGTGCTGAAACAATTGCACCTCACTTTCAATTCTTGGCACATACGTATGACATAGTAGAGCTACATTTGCATGCCCTAGTTAGTTTGCACAAATATTAATACACATATATATTTACATATACGTTTAACCATCTTGGACGCAACACATATTAAATATAACTGAATTGTTCCCAATTAATATTGGATTCAGTATTTAATCGTCGATCCGTGTGAACCGTTGCACACATATTCAAACACAACATATACATACTTCAGAACTACAGCGGTGAATACTTTCGTTTTCACTTTCGCCTGTCACCATTGCTGTTCGTTGTTGTTGTTGTGTGGTTTTCGTTTGCGCGCTTGAGCCAAGCGACGCTATACCCTAGATTTTTTGGGTATATGGTTTTTAAACTCGTTTGGGTATATCTGCATACGAGCATACAACGCGATTACTAAGTGACGTGATACCCTACCTTAGTCGGGTATATTGATTTTTTTTACTCGTTCGGGTGAATTTTAATACAAGTTTTTAGAAACGACCTTTCGTTGTCAGTTGCTTTTGTAAAGAGTCAATATGACCCCAAAAGCCAAACACAAGCCCTTCCTTGAAGAGCTACAAAAACAGCGCACCAGCCGTGTCAAAAGCATTCGACGATTAGCGGACCATTTAGAAGCTGGCCATATTCCGCTAGTGCTGACAGAGCTCGAGTGCAGACTGCAAGCGCTCATAGAAAACATTGACAGGAGGATATTGAAGAAATAGATAATGACGATGGATTTGGAGCCGAGTTGGAAGAACTCTCCATTGTAACCAAGGGAAAGTTAATGTCGTTTATAGACAGCTGACGATAAAAAGCCTTCAGTATCAGCTTCAGGTGGCCCAACTCGTGCTCGACTTCCGAAGTTAGCACTGCCGCAGTAAGGCGGAATTTTTTCGGAATTTAAAAACTTTATATGTTTATTTGAGACTCTGGTTCATAATGACGAAAGCATTCCAGTTATCGAAAAGTTCAACCATTTGCTTTCGTGTTTCTCTGGTGAAGCGTTAGGAAATGTTAGTGCGTTCCAAGTAACCGAGAGTAACTACTAGAAAGCCATTGCAAGCTTGAAACGGGTTTACGATAACGATTATCTGATTTTCAAAAATCATATTGCTGCCCTATTTAGTCTTTCCAAAATAACCCAGCAATCAGCATCGTCCTTAAGGACTTAATAGATACCGCCTCATCCATATATGGTTCATTGTTGTCGAAGCGAAGATAAAAAGATCTCAAATGCAATGCTTATTCATCTCTTCTTGAATAGAGTCGATTCGGTGACCAAACAAAAATGGGAAGAACAGCTCAATTATGATAAGCTGCCACTTTGGACGGGCTGCGAAAGTGTGCTTAATCGCAGACATCAGCAGGCCGAAGAATCTGCCAAGCAAGCATCATAATCGGAGCTCGTTTGCGTGTTCGACTGCTAATACCAAGCGCCAACAATGCAGCTACTGCAATACGAAAGACCATTTGTTGACAGAGTGCAGTCCAATTGGTCAGCTGGCAGTAATGCAAAGGTTTGAATTCGCAAAGAATGCATCCCTATGTATCAATTGTCACTAAGAAGTGTCGAGTGTGTGGCTGCTCACACCATTCCTTATTGCATAGGTACACAGTGGCGAACAAAAGTCTAGCTTTGCCATCACCCCCAGAGAGTTCTTCTCCTCCACCCAATCAGAATGAACCTTCCACTTCGCATGCCCTGCATGGACTGAGTAGGGAGGAGTCCTGTATCAACTTACTTGGTATTGGTGTTTAATATATGAGTGAGTTCTCGGTCGATTTCTGGACTCTAAAGTCAATTTCGGGGTATCACCCTGATCAAACACTTAATGCGAGTGATTGGCAAATCGCAAAGAACTTATCACTTGCAGACCCCAATTTTTTAAACCACAGAAGATAGATATGTTGATAGGTGCAGAAACATTTTTTGAGCTCTTATCTGTTGGTCAAATAAGACAAGTTCCTGACTATCCAAATCTGCAGAAAACGCTTCTCGGCTGGATTGTGTCGGCCAGATACACTCCAAATGTGACTGTCACCCAGGAAGCGATGAACGGTTTGAGTTGTGGAGAAGAGTCAGTAGTATCTATCGACAACACACTACAAAAAGTTGTTCACTGGAAGAATTGCCGTCTTCTAAAAAATCTTTATCTCCTGAGCACAAGTTATGTGAGGAGCATTATAGAAAGACTACTTATCTGTTGGTCAAACAAGACAAGTTCCTGACTATCCAACTCTGCAGAAAACGCTTCTCGGCTGGATTGTGTCGGCCAGATACACTCCAAATGTGACTGTCACCCAGGAAGCGATGAACGGTTTGAGTTGTGGAGAAGAGTCAGTAGTATCTATCGACAACACACTACAAAAAGTTGTTCACTGGAAGAATTGCCGTCTTCTAAAAAATCTTTATCTCCTGAGCACAAGTTATGTGAGGAGCATTATAGAAAGACTACCCAGGTCTTGCTTTCAGGTCAGTTTGAAGTAAAACTGCCGTTCAAATTAGATCCCAGTATCTTCAGCAACTCCTTTAAAGTAGCTAAACGGCGGTTTTTGACGCTTGAAAAAATTGACAATTCCACAAGGAGGAGGCTCAGCAATCTGAAGCTTGTCTCATGACCCTGAATTGCAGAAAATTTACTTGGAGTTCATGGAAGAGTATCTTTCCTTTGGTCACTTGTCTCCCACAGACTACACAAACCCTTCACATTATTTTATTCCCCATAAGTGTGTGTTGAGGGCACAAAGTACGTCGACCAAGCTCTGTGTCGTTTTCGATGCGTTTTGTAAGACATCCTCTCAGGTGGTCTTGAACGACATACTGATGGTTGGTCCTACGATACAGGATGAGCTGTATTCTACCTTACTCCGCTTCAGACTACACAGGTACGCCTTGACAGCCGATGTTAAGAAAATGTATCGCCAAGTCTTGGTAGAAGATGTGGATAGACGATTTCAGCTCATAGTGTGGATAAGAGACCCTTCTGAGTCCTTGAGAATATACCAGCTCAACACCTTAACATATGGGACTGGACCAGCCCCATTTTTGGCCATTCGGTGTTTGAAGAGGTTGAGTGAATCTGCAAAGCTCTCATTCCCTAAAGCTGCTGAAGTTATCGAGTCCGACTTTTATGTTGATGACATGTAGACTGGTGCTGATTTCGTAGAAGAGCTAAAGACAATTAAGTCTGATGTGGCTCAGGTTCTTCAAACCACTGGGTTTGAGTTGACTAAGTGGTTTTCGAACTCACCTGAGGTCACCGCATCTGAGAGCACAGTTAAACCGATAACGATCTCGGACGCAGAGTAAACTAAGGCCACACGAAGACGTCTTTAAGTTCCAAATTCACACGTCAGTCATGGGTCTCCGAGCGACAAAACGGAACATTTTATCGGTGACATCAAAGCTTTTTGACCCAGTTGGCTTGTTAAGTCCTTTAGTAATAAAGGGAAAGATCCTACTGCAGGAGCTTTCGCTTGATAAGCTAGATTTGGATGAGTCAATTCCAATGCACTTGAAAACAGCATGGAACTTACTAAAAGAATCCTTGGGTCCGTTAGAGAAAATTACGATACCTAGATTTGTGCATATTGATTTTATGTCACCGATACAAGTACATACCTTTGCCGACGCATCCATAAGAGCTTGTGGAGCCTGCGTCTATATCCGTCGAAAGACTGCAGAAGGTTTTAAGGTCTCGTTGTTGACAGCGAAGTCGAAGTTTTGTGAGTTTTGTGCCGCTCACCTTCTCGCAGATCTCTGTCATCGACTCAAATCACTGCTCAAGATTCCAACAGAAAAAATTTTATTCTGGTCAGATTCGGAAGTTACCCTTCATTGGATCCGATCCCAACCGTCGTAGTTGTCAACCTTCGTTGCGAACCGAGTAGCGGAGATTCAAGAGTGGTCAGGTGACGCTACGTGGTGGCATGTGCCAACAAAACAGAACCCAACAGATATAGTTTCGAGAGGTTGTGACGTAGAGGAAATCGTGTGGTCGATCTGATTTAGTGGACCAGAGTTTTTGAAGGATGAAGAAGAGATCTGGCCCAGAACTCTCCACTTCGAACTTTCCGAAGAAGAGCTGCAGATGGAAACCAGAAAGCAATCGGTCGGACTGACCGTGGCTGCAAAAACCAATGTTTAGTAGACGTAATCGAGGGATACTCGACACACCTCAAACAGCTAAGAGTGTTCGTTTTCGTGTTCCGCTTCATCCGAAAATGCAAAGACAGAAGTCTCAAATTGGAAAAAATTCCGCCACCAATAGAATACGACGAGGCGTTTCTAAAAATTGTCGAAATTGTACAAGAGAACGAGTATCAGGAAGATATTGAAAGTGTTCGTAAAGGCAGCAGGTTAGGCCCCAGTCTTCAGCGCTTGTATCCCTTCATCCATAAAGAGGCAGGGACTTGGTGCTCTTTTTCGTTGTTGCGAGTTGAGGGGCGTCTAGTTAACGCTCCTATGTCATATACTACCAAGTTTCTTCTGTTATTGACAAAACGCTCGCAGTTTGTGCAGACCTACGTTCACCATCTGCATCAAACGAATTTTCATGCCGGCCCACGATTACTCGGGAGTATTCTGAGCGTGTGATAGTGAACGCTCAGGAGGTCTGCCGGCCAACAGTCAGGTTGTGTATTCGCTGCTTTAAATGCAAGCCTCTTCTCCAGACCCAAATGATGGGCAATTTACCCGCAGACCGGCTCAGTGCTCTCCGCCTTTTCGCCATATGTGGAGTTGATTTTTGTGGCCCGGTCTATACGAATCTGAAAATTCGAGGAAGGCCTCCATATAAGTCCTACATTGCGTTATTTGTCTGTTTTGCGTCCAAGACTGTTCATTTAGAAATTGTCTCCGATCTGACGACTAACTCCTTTTTATTGGCATTCCAAAGGTTCGTCGGTCGTCGAGGATGTCCGCAAAGGGTCAATTGCGACCACGCGACCAACTTCGTCGGAGCCAGTCGTCACTTCAGCAATCTGAGGACCACGATAGACGCAGAAGAGGACGCGATACGTGAATTCGCATCAAGAAGCGGGCGCGAGTTTGCCTTCATACCGCCTCGAGCACCGCACATGGGCGGACTCTGGGAGGCAGGTGTGAAGAATGCACAGGATAGTGTCATGGATTAAGGCAGAGCAGGAGCGCAAAGAGCTCTCTCTTGCTCTTGGCGAATTCGCTCCGCTTCGCCACACTAGATAAGTTAGGCTTAAGATCAAATTGTATTGAAGCCAAAAAGATTCGTTGAAAATACATGAAATGGAATGCACATAAGCCCATATTCTCGTCTCCTTTTTGTCCGCTAATAAAATGAATTAATTTTCACCACCCAATAATTCGGTGTTTTTATTTGGAAAACCTATTCCAAAATTTCACTTTTATCGGACTATTGAATTAAAGGCTACTACTAAAGTACGCATGTCCCTAGTGTCACAATGACCAAATATTTCTACACCATAAAGGAGAATGGGGATAAGAATGACTTTGGAAATTAATAGTTTTATTTGTTCTGGCAAGAAAGTTTTAGAAGCTGAATGCTGATGTTTTTACATCATTACAGTGATCTACTGAAGGTTATCCCCAGATTAACTGCGTCTTCATAGCAAATAGGTCTATTGTCTATGTATATGTAGTCAAGATTGTCAGTATCAATCACCATTTTAGCAATTACCATGCACTTCGATTTTTTTGGATTTATTCCTAAGCCATTCTCTTTTGCCCATTTCTCAATTATGGAAAGCATTCTGTTACAAGTACTAACACAAGCATTTATCTCTTTCACTGGACCACTAACATAGATTTGAACGTCATCGGCATATAAGTGTACTTCACATTTTGACAAGACACTAAGTAGATCATTAACATATATGGAAAACAGTAAAGGGCCTAACACTGATCCCTGAGGGACTCCCCGCGTAAGTTCGCTAAAAGTGGAAACACACGTACCAGATACTACAGCCTGTAATCTGTTTAAAAGATACGACTTAATGACGCTGATGACTTAGTCTTTTAATTTCACTGGCGAACCAAGGATTCTGTCTTGGTTTAATAATCTTTGTTTTTAGTGGTACAAACTTGTTGAAGAGAGAATATGGCTGTTTAAAACACTCAATTGATAAATTGATTTCCAGTCACATACATTAAATTCTTATTCTAGTTCATTATAGTATATTTTTTTGTATGGTCTCTATACGTAAATGAATTAATTTTATAGTCCAAGGTCAAGTCATATGTCAGAAAGATAAGGTCATGTTTAGAAAAAGCTCGTACTGAAACCTGGTCATAAAGTAGAGTCTTACTAGGGTCATTGGTGAACAAGATGTCAAGAAGTGTATTACAGGTACTGCTGAAGTGAGTAGGAATGGTTACATTTACGGCAAGCAACCCCAAGGAAGCAAAACTATCCAAGAGATGACTCTCCACCAAGAGATTGCTATTGAGATCGCCAGCCAGAATGATATCTGTGTATGACACTGAAATGTCTCAGATAATATTTAAAAGCGGCTGATAGTCTATCGTACGATGGGGTCGGTATAAACAGCCAAGTAAAATTTTCTTACTCATTTAACTTGAGATTTCCAACATTATATATTCGATGGAACATTCATTCGGTTGTTTACATATAACATTACATGTTAATCTAAAATTAACATATGTAGCAACACCACCTGCATGTCCAATACGATCCGAACGAAAGACAACATAGCCGTCACACACAATTGACAAGTCACATAACTCAGGTACAAACCACGTCTCAGACACACATATAACATCTACATTTTACTTGGTAAAGAGTAATCTAAACTCATAGATTTTCCTTAGCAAGCTCTGTGCATTTATATGTACGACTTTAATACCCTTTCGATGGTTGCTAATAATTGTATTCATGCTACCGGCCATGGAACTATCTATCTTACCGTTCATTGATAGAAAGTGAAATTATTAGGGGCGCAAACTCAATACATAGAAGACAATTAATAAGTTTAAAATAAAAGCTGTGATAATTGAATAATAATACTAAAGGCCTAACTATACAAAATAACTGAGAAGTACATAGGTGCTTAAGAGCGAAAGCTATTTGAGACCCCTGTTGCGTCTCCCGATCCAGCCGAGGCGTCAGTGAGGGAGGCAGTTGTAGAGAGGGGGAGAGGCTCGCTAGCTGGCTCATCCATGCGCTCAACGCATTGAACGCCCTCTCTCGTATTACTACGTACGTGAACGAGGCCGCGCCAAGTGACAGCTGATAGCATTTTATGCTTCATCATTCGCATGGCCTCTTTAAATATTTGGTAGTGCTCTCAGAAAAGCTGTTTATTTACATAAACAACATCTTCCGAGTCGAACCCCAAGATCTGTAAGCTCAGTTGTCTCTTATTCTCGCCTTCTCGCCTTAACCTTCTCGCCGGCGTTTTCCATTCTAACAATTATAACGGGATCGACATTAGTGTTTTGTTGTTGTCTGGCTCGGAATACATCATGGACTCTGGGTGTTGGGGTCAGCTTCAGGTTAAAGCAGAGCTTGTTGTAGAGCGCTCTGGCATTCTCTCCCTCCACATAAGGGACACCGTAGATGCGCAGATCACACGCGCTGGTTGCAATATGGTCGGCCACCAATTGCTTCTCGATGCCTGCCACTCTCCTACTCAGTGCGCGCAAATCCGTCTCCTCCCGGTCCAGCCGCTCGACCCGCTCACCCAGTTGGTCTCTCTGAGAGCGAAGGTTAACCACCTCACTCTCCAAGGCCATGACACAGGCACCCATTTGCCTGACCTCACCAGCGATCGAGTCCAGGCGCTCCATGAGGATGTGCTTCTCTGCTTTCTGGACATGGGACTCAATCAAGTTGGTCTGCTCTTGGAAGCGAACCTTCAACAAGTCCAGTAGTTGTGGCGAAGGGGCGTCGGAGAGGCACTCACTCGCTGTTCCAGCATTATTACGTGTGCGCTTTGTTGGCGGTGCAGTGGAGGATGACATTGTTTTTGCTTTTTTGGTACTTTTTTGTTATTTCTCGTTTGTGCCGTTTTGTATGTTTGTATGAGGCAATTTTCGCTGGTTTCCCTCGAGACAACAACAAACACTGTATTTATTAGCCAACTATAAAAGAAGCGATGTTTTTGTTTCTTGCCGCTGCAAGTGTGTTTCTTTGAAAGTTAATGTGAATATAATGACTTTTTTCAACAAATTTTTCATCCATGTAAACTGCAATACTTTTGTTTCTAATAAAGTCTCTAAGCAACTGTGAAATAAATCTCTGAAAAATTGCGGATCCATTCTTAAAACCAAAGGGCATTCTTAAGCACTCATATTGTCCTTGCGGTGTCACAAACTATGTGTACGGAACAGATTTTTTTCTGCGGCTATTTTATGATACCCACTTTTAAAATCTATGATGAAAAAACAGCACTTATATTCTAAAAACTCAAGAGAGTCTTCCATAAGGAGCAACGGGAAATTATCTTTAACAATTCGCTTGTTCAGACCACGGTAATCAACACAGATTCGAAGTTCTCCTGAGTTTTTTTTCACTAGGACCAACGGGGAAACATAAGGAGAGTCAATTTGACGGATTACTTTCTTTTCTAACATATCATCTACTATTTCAGCTACTTTCTCTCTCTCATGATAGAATAGACCGAATTTGCATCTGATACTTTGGCTGTGCTTTAAAGTCAAATTCTTTATGTAAATAATAGGTCCTAATAACTACTCCACACTTTTCGGCAATATCATGACCAAATTCTATCCCTACATCTAACTGATTATCCTTATTAATCTATACGGACGCACAAAATTTACTGAATTCATCACGTTCATCCATATCCTCGCTGATAACTTGATCATTCTTTGAATTTCCTTGTATCTGATTTTTAACTAGGTTAGAATGGCTACTTATTTCGTTATTTTCTAATCGCTTATCATATTGACTTAGGGTAATATTATTTTTACGCTTGGTGAACATGGACGCACAGGTTGAATTAATGGCTTTTTCCTTTAATGAACTTAACGGTGTGTACTGATTCGCATTAATAATTTCTTATGGACTAATTTTACTTCAATAACTTTAAGGCCATCGCGGCCCAACAACACCGGCAAAGGCAGCATGTTATCATCTACAATGTTTAACAAAAAAATGTAACAATAAATTTTCGTGCAAAATTCAATACGGCACTTAAATTTTCCCCATATGGAAATTGGTTGTCCTCCTAATCCACAGTATTTCCGGACTTGATTGTAGGTACCAAACAGAATAAATATACTGCCACCTCTTTGTTCACCAAACGGGAGTCATAAAGTTATTAACTGGACGGCCGCTAAATCTTCGTTGCTTCTCTCTCCCGATTGCTCCTCATCTTGAACCGCAACTACTTTAGTAATCGGTAATCGGGGCTGCAACAGTTAAAACATGCTCCATCCGGTCTCTTCGGCTGACCGCAATTCTTCATCGCGTGCCCCAATTGCCGACAGTTGTAGCACCGTATTGCACCACCACCTTGCTGCTGCCCACTGCCCTGCTACCATACCCATATTTACTTTTCACATACTTTCATAGGTGACCATCTTGGCTCTCATCTCGTCAAGTGTGCTTCAGTATAGCATGGATGCTGCCATGGCCGTCTTGTCCTACAAAAAGGCTATTAGTAATAATAGTCACATATATATTCTGGTTGGAATATCTGCTTGCAATTTATTATTTTTTGGGGTTGCATTTGTAAACTATCGGCTAAATACCGCACAGAAACGTTCAGATTATAAATATCCCTGATAGATGGTGATCTAACTGAGATAATTTCCGAGCGGCAAAACCAGAAATGGACGGTGTATGGCGTTACCAACAGGTAATAACAGCAAAATGTCAATTTTGGAAGGTTGGTCAATTGGCTGTAGCTTAAATTAAAAAAAAGTACTACAAATTACTGCAAAACTTCATAAAAAAACGAGAAGGAACGTTGTGAGCTACGTCTGCGGCCGCGGCTCTACTTTATACCCGGTACTCAGTCTGTATATATCTATGTGGGCTGTGTTTTGCGATCCCTGGACAAAACGAGCAAGAGTGAATTCGCCCCTAAGCGAATTCCGAGTCGGCACGAAGAGTTCAAAATGGAGAGAGAGCAGCGAGAGAGAGCAGCGCGAGCAGTTCGAAGACAACCATCGACGAAAAGGGTTGTGTTGAGTAACAAAATGACGAACGACGTCCAATTTGAGTTCCTTGCATCTTTGACAACATCCATATTACTCTACCTAAACTTATATTTTGACCTTACTCTGATTAATAAACAAAAAACCCCACATGTAGGAGAGCTAACGATATACATACACATGTAATTTATTTATTTTAGCCAAAAAAGCAAAAAAAAAAAATTATGTCGAACCCTTTCCATTTTTGTTTGTATTTGTTTTTTACATCTGTCTTTTCTACATTTCCATATCTACATATCTACGTCTTTACTACGACTCGTCTTTACTACGCGCTTGGAAGGCGTTGCGTGGCCACTGAAATTTCATTTGTTCTTTCTGGCTATAATAATAACCCTACCTGATCCAGATTCGGCAATCTGGTACATACGGTTATTTTCCATGATTCTGCGTTTTTGGTTTTCTCGTACCTTTAAAATTGTGCATGCCACAGATTTTCGTCCTTGGAGTGACCGGAAGGGGGCGGGGCGAAATTTTGAAATACACTTGTAACTTTGTGATATGATAGGAGTCTGGATGCAAAATTGTGTTCCTTAGCTTTTATAGTCTCTGAGATATAGGCGCTCATGAAGATGGACAGACGGACGGACAGACAGACATAGCTATATCGACTCGGCTATTGATGCTGATCAAGAATATATATTTATGATCTGATCTGATCCAGATTCAACACTCTGATAGATATGGTCGTTTTTAATTTTCTTGTATCTTTAAAATTGTGCATGCCTTTGTGCCTTTTTCGTCCTTTGAGTGGGCGGAAGAAGGCGGGCCGAAATTTTAAAATACATTTGTAACAGTGCGATAGGACAGGAGTCTGGATACAAAATTGTGTTCCTCTAGCTTTTATAGTCTTTGAGCCATAGGCGCTAATGAAGACGGACAGACGGACGGCTATTGATGCTGATCAAGAATATATATACTTTATGGGGTCGGTAACGCTTCCTTCTGGGTGTTACACACATCCATTTCTTCAACAAATCTAATATACCCCTTTACTCTTCGAGTACCGGGTATAAAAAACTAGGCCAGGAGCCTGCCACAAATGGGCCGGTTTCGGCCCGTTGTGATATCGTCAAAGAATCTTTCCCCTTTCCGCGTCGTGAGACCTCAATGTCAGCAGTTATCCCATCCGGCTGCTCTTATAAAGTTTGCTGTCTTCCTGGGACAGATTATGGACATTTCTGAAATATCTGCTATGAAGGGCGAGCCTATATGTTGTAGCCTTCTTCTGCTGAGAGCTGGACAGGAGCAGAACAGGTGCTCCACCGTCTCTTCTTCTTCCTCATCTCTGCAGCTTCGGAATAAATCGTTATATGGGGCTCCCAGCCTGTTTGCTTGGGTGCTTATTAGCCAGTGTCCCGTAAGGGAGCGTATGACTGCGCTACACCTTCTTCTGCCGAGCCTGCATAGCTCAAAGGTGAGCTTTCTGTCTATAGTCGGCCATGTTTGCCGGGTTATTCGACATTGTGGTAGCGATTGCCACGTTTTGTCTCTTAGTCGCTTAAATCGCTCTTTTATGATAAGCTTACAGGCATACAATAGGCATACAAATATTTAATATCTTGAAGAAGGGGGATAGTAGTGCCAGATGTGGCCAACTCGTCTGCTATGCAGTTACCTTCGATGTCTCGATGACCCGAGACCCATATAAGGTTGATAGCAAATTGCTGAGCCATCTCGTGAAGAGATTTGCGGCAGTCTGCCACGGTGGCCGAGTTCGAGGAAATCGCATTTAGCGATTTTATCGCGGCTTGGCTATCGCTGTATATGTTTACATTGGTTACCATGATGGAACTTCCTGAAGGCAGTTCAGTGCTTCCCTGATTGCAATGACCTCCGCCTGGAAGGCCGTATGTGCAGTATGTTTAGCTGTTCGTAGTAGATTCTTCCTCCGACTTTGCTATCCAGCTTCAATACATCTGTGAAGACGTTTATGGCCCTATGTGGGATTGGAGGTCTATCGATTCATTCGTCTATTTTGGGTATGATTATATTGAAAGCTGTGTCTGTATGTTCCCTTGGGACGCAGTAGTCCGTTTTTGTGGGGACGGTACCGCTATTATTGTATTGATGAGTGACCCATGTGCTGTGGTGCCCATTGGTCAGAGTCTCTCAGATGTATTGCTGCCATTTTTGCAGTCTCTTTTCCTGCCAGGTCAAGGCTCTGGAGGCATTGGATGGCATTTAGGCCATCATTCGAAGTGGTGCAAGGAGATGCTTAAGGCAGCAATTCGTTAAACTTTTCCCAGTTGTTTGGTGATCGTTCTTTTTGATAATGCCGGCCACCACACTGTAACTCCGTAGAGTAGTATTGGTCTAACTATTGCTAGATATATCCATTAAACTATGCTTGGGTTCATGCCCCACTTTAAGGCAATAGCTTTTTTGGATGCATAGAGGGCTATCATGGCCTTCTTTCTAGTCGTTGAATGTCTAGTTGGGCCGGAATGACACGGTCCGCACCTGGATATTTCAACGGATGATAGCTGTTTATTGCCCAGCTGATGGAGAGGATCTTGCGTAGACTTGCAGCTTCCGACGTTTCCTCGATTTCAGAGCAAAATTTTGCCAAGAGGCTCTTTTTGCCTTCCTTGTTTCTTTTTTGTATAGGGACAGACTGGTTTTATAGTCTGTCCAGTGTTCCTCCCGGTTAGGGCTTTTGGCTCTGTGGAAGAGAGCTCTTCCTTAGGATATCTTTTTCTTTTGACCACCAGGAGGGTTTTTTTTCCCTTATGTCTGTTTGGGGGGCATGCTGCCGTGAAGGCTTTGTTGCATGCTTCAGTGAGCCTATCCACTAGACGGTTTAAGTCGTCTTCTGTGTTCGGGCATATTGGTGCTTCGGAGAGAAGTAGTTTTTCCATTTCTTTACTATATTTTTCCCAGTTGGCTTTCCTGGGATAAATGTAGTCAGTGGATTTCGGGCTCTCGAGAGATAGTATCATCTCGATGTACCTGTGGAGAAGGAATGTTCCTCTAGGACTTTCAAACTGTTGACTATGTCTGACAGCTTGTGAGACATTAGTGTGAGGTCGTAACCTTTTGTCGGTTTCTTATTATAAACTTAGGGTCATTGCCCCGATTACGAATTAATAAATACGATTTTAGGATGAAGCTGAAAAGTGACTCACGACTCACCCCTTACATTTGTGTCCGAGCCCCTTATTGGATGTGGTGAGAGTTGCCATCGCAGCCTATTATCAGGGCTATATCTGACCTCTCGCTATCGCTGGCTAGCTTGCGAGCGAGGTCACTCAGAGGATCGCATTCCTCGTGAGCCATACAGGACGATATCAGTCTAAGATGTGTCCTCTATTTGTTTTGACTACCGACATCAGTCAAAGATGTGTCTTCTGCAGCTCTAGGCTTACCGCCGTGATGTCGCCATTGCTAAAGTTAGGTTAGGTTAGGTTAATCCGGACGTCCCTCAGTGGGTTCTTTCATAGGCAAGTCTGGCCCTTAGTGATCCGGATGTAGATGGACCTTTACGGGGGGTATTGCTGAGATTTGGAAGTCCTCGAGTATCGAGGTGTGTTTAGCAAAGGCAAGTAATTCCCTCGGCGTCCTCTTGGAGGCATCTTCTAGTGATGCCATCTCCGGTGCGCCTAGGTATCTTGTCCTTGCCCGTGAAAGAGCCGGGCAGTTGCAGATGAGATGTTCTAGGGTTTCGATAGCCCCGGATTCATCGCATTTCCTACAGCTGTCTCTGTTGGTGATGCCTAGCTTGGCCGCGTGCGCCGCAGCCAGACAGTGACCTGTGAGTATTCCCACTATCAGTCTACAGTCTTTCCGTGGAAGATGCAGTAGATAGTGAGCTAGCTTTTCATTGCGCTCCTTGCACATGGTTCTCGAGGTTCTGCAGGTGGTTGCGTTCCTCCATCTGTTCTTGGTTTGTAGGGCGGCCTGCTTCTCTAGATCGCTTTGTAACGTTCTAAGGGAGATAGGCACGTTTTCGATTCTTTCGCTCGTCAGCCCAACGCCTTCCTTAGCCAGAACGTCCGCAGCCTCGTTTCCTTCGATGCCCTGGTGGCTGGGAACCCAGTAGATTCGCACTGACTTGGTCGTGCATAGTGAGTCTAATGCCTCCCTGCTTGCAAGGACACTTCTGGAGCCAACTGCGAACGACTGCATGGATTTTATCGCTGCTTGGCTATCGACGAATATGTTCACCACGTTGCGTGGTCGCTCTGTTAGCTGAGCGACCTCTGCTGCCTTCTTGATAGCGAAAACTTCCGCCTGGAATATGCTGCATCGGTCTGGTAGCCTATATGACACCCTTATTTCGGGGTGTGTGCAATATAAACCCGCTCCTACTCCTCCGTTTATCTTGGAGCCGTCAGTATATATGTTGAGTTGTTGAGTCTGGTCCCGTACTTTTTTCCAGTCTTCGGGTCCCATAAATGTGTTAGTTTTGACCTCGAGGCAAGTTTGGGGGGTCATGTAGTCTGTATGACTGGTCAGGTTCCTCCCAATTGAACTGTGCCCATATCCTTGGGATGACATGCTCCCCGATGCGATCAGTCGCTGTGCTGCTTAACCCGCAGTCAGCCGAGCGTGGATGTCGAGGGGATCGATCCCAAGTATGGTTTCGAGTGCTATAGTTGGGGTTGACCTCAGCGCCCCTGTGATACATAGCAGAGCCTGTCGCTGGGTCCCTTCCATAAGCTTGTGGTACGTCTTCTTCTCAGTTGCTTGCCACCACACTAGGACTCCATACAGCAGAGTTGGTCGCACCACCGAGATGTAGATCCAATGCATTAGGGCGGGTGACAGGCCCCATGTGCTGCTAAGCATCTTCTTGGATGCATAAAGCGCAATGGTGGCCTTCTTCACCCTTTCCACTACATTGGGTTTCCATGCCAGTTTGCTATCCAGTACTGTGCCGAGGTATTTGACCTGTGTTTTCGGGGTTAGCCTTGTTTGGTTGATTATTGGGGGGATCCATGCCGGTACCTTGTACCTCTTTGTAAAGAGGATGAGGTCCGTCTTGTCCGCGTTGATATCGAGTCCTACTTCGTCCGCCCACTCGCATATCTCCCTGAGTGTTCGTTCCATTATGGAGCTGAGAGTCGATGGACATACGCCCGTAATAATTATGCTTATGTCGTCCGCATAAGCTGTTATTTTTGGGGCCTTCCTCTCGAATCTCTTGATGAGGTCGTCGACCACCAGATTCCACAGGAGGGGCGACAAGACTCCACCTTGAGGTGTGCCTCTATGCGCTCCCTTTACCGTGGAAGCGGTGCCCTACTCAGATTGCACCCGTCTACAATTCAGGAGGTTCTTTATCCATAGGTTGATTGCTTGGTGTGTGTGGGTCGCTTCAAGGCGATCCATTATTGCGTTCGTGGCTACGTTGTTAAATGCTCCGGATATATCTATCTATAGATATATCTATACTTTTTATTGTTGAGAGCCTTCTCGATGGTAGCTACTAGTGAATGTAGAGCTGTTTCCACCGATTTCCCTTTGGTATAAGCGTGCTGGTTGGTTGACATCAGTCCTCCCACCCCCTTCCTGATGTATCCGTCCAGCAGCTTTTCCAGTGTTTTTAGCATAAAAGAGGTAAGGACTAGCATGGCTGCACTTTCCTGCCTTTGGGAGGAAGACAACTCTAGCTGTTCTCCATTGGATAGGGATATAGCCTGTACTTAGACATGCCGAGTATATTGCGAAGAGCCATGGGATGATCGTCTCTTTGGTCGCCTGCAACATGGCTGGGAATATTCCGTCCAGTCCAGGTGCTTTGATGCCCGCAAAGGAGTCTATGGCCCATTGGATCTTCTTGTGGGTTATTAGATCTGTCGGGGGTGTTTGTTCCTCGGTTGCTAGGTCCTGATGCGTTTCAGCATCAGTGACCTCGGTGCATCCCGGGAAGTGGGCCTCCATTAGTGCTGTCAGAGCCTCTTCGCTGTCTTCTGACCACTGTCCGTTATTTAATTGTAGCTGACTCTGCATGGTGGGCTGCTTCGAGAGCAGCTTCCTGAGTCTTGCTGTTTCAGGCACTTTCTCGATGTTCGAGCAGAAGTTCCTCCACGAGCTACGTTGTGCCTTGCGTATTTCCTTCTTGTAGTTTCTGAGTAGTGTTTTGTATTCCTCGTTGATGATCTCCTCATTTTCTCTTGAGGGAAAGGTCCCTATTCCACCAGAGTGGTTTGGTCCTCTTTCTCGTTCTTGATGGCGGGCATGCTCCTTGGTAGGCAGACAGAAGTTCCTTGGAGAGGGTCTCCAAGGACTTCTCTATGTCTTCCGCGGATTTCACTATTCCCGGATTCGCGAGCTTCGAGGTAACGGTCTTCCTAAACTTCTCCCAGTTTGTGTTCCGGGGGTTCCTGAAGACTGTCACCTTTGGAGTGTATTTGAATTCGCACTTGAACTGAATGTACCTATGGTCCGAGAAGGATGGTCTTTCGAGGACTCTCCATCCAGATACCAAGGTACTCTTTCCCGTTACGAGGGTTAGATCTAGCACGTTGGACGAGGTGGGACCTACGTATGTGTAGTCCTCTCCCACGTTTGCTACATCTATGTTATTTGATAATATAAAGTCTAGGAGTGACTCACCTCGGTCATTGATATCGGGGCTTCCCCACACACTGTGGTGGGCATTGTCGTCCGTACCAATGATGAGTTGCTGGTCTTTGGAGTCGGCTTTTTCCACCAGACTCCTTAGTTCTTCAGGTGGTACGGGCCTGTCGTGTGCCATGTAGCAGGAGGCTGTAAAGTAGTTCTTAAGGCTGGGGTGATGACTCAGGGTTGTTCAGGGTACTTTACAAGAAATTTGTAAACAGAGGGACCTGCGAGGGATGAAGGCGCGTCTCGTGACGTTTAAAGGGGTCAAGAGAGGGGATAAATATATAAGACGTGGTTTGCACGTGGGCCAGTAGGAGTCGTATGATACGGCCACGCTCGTATAGCGCCCCGGACCTGGGGTGTCGTCTACCTTGAATTGATAACTAAGTTGAGACCCCTAATTGTGTATCTCGGTAAAGACCATAGAGTACACCCTGGTGGTGGGCCTGTGCGCGTATAATCGTGTCTTGGTAAAAACCATAGAGCACGACTACACTAGCACGCCTCCCGGAATCTCAAGGTTTCACTGATTGCCTGCTCTGACTAGATTGGCGGGGATCGGGACTCCTAGCTGTGTGTCTCGGTAAAAACCACAGAGCACACCCTGACTATGGGTCTGTGCGCGTATAGCCGTGTCTCGGTAAAAACCACAGAGCACGACTATACTAGCACGCCTCCCGGGATCTTCAGATTTCGTTGGTTGCCTGTTCTGACTATATTTTCGAGTCCCAGTGTGGGAGTAACTGGCGGGGGTTACGCTATGGTCACCCAAAGAAAGAATAGACGTCGGCGAAATTCTTATTATATTCTTCTTCTTTATTCGTATTAGCAAAGACTGGGTGAACCTTGGCTCTCAGGCTGCACCAGATCTCTCTAACGATTGCTTACCAGTACTCTGTCGCTATGTCCCGCGTGTTTAATTCGGGCCGTTAGCTTTTTCACTTCCTCGCGTCATCACTATGATCACTATGCGCACTCTTAAAAATCTCGTTTTGCTTTATCTCTGCGACCGCTCGGGCTTCTAGTTCTCTGCCAACTCTGTTCTGCTCAGGGCCCTTTGCGCGGGATCGACTGCCCAAGTTCCTGGTTCTCTGCTAAGTGTCTCGTCTCCCTACTCGCGTTGGCCGGCTTGCCTATTTCGAACTTTCGTTTCGCCGAGCTTTCGGCCGTGTTCCGTTATTTCGAATCCCTAGCTTTGGTTCGATCTCCCAACAGCGATCGTCGCGAGCCTCTCTTACGGGACTTCTTCGCCCCGTCCCTTTTGTGTTGCTGTTCGTTAGCGCGCGGCACAGTGGGCTATGACTTGTTCTGGCACTGGTAAAAATGCATGACTTGTAAAGTAGTTCTTAGCTGCCTTTGGCAAAATCAAAATGTATTCGTTGCTTCGTGCAAATGAGGGGGTTTGCTACGCTCCGTGCGTAATTCAAAGGGGGGTAACATTAATGGAAATAATGGTAACTTATGGCTAGTTATAATCTAATTTGTGGGGCGCTAGGTTAGCGCCTCACAAGGCTACCAGAAGGCGCTTCTCCTCACTCTCCAGCATCACTACTGTCAGGTCGTCTGTGCTGTAATGAGACATAAGGTAAGCGTGGATTCCCTTTCGTACTAGTACGACGGTTCTATTCCTGCTTACCGATGTTGGGTAGAACGAGTTGTAATTTGCGAACTTCAGTCCGGCCACTGTATTGCCTGACGCAATCCAGGGCTCCTGGACCAAAGCTATGTCAGCGGGCCCTTGCTCCATGGCTATGAGGAGCTCCGCCGATGCTACCTTGCTTTTATGCAGGTTGATTTGCAGCACACTCAGTTTCATGGGCGGCTGGCTCAACTGCATACGACGGGTTGACTGTAATCGTCAGGTCACCGTCCTCATCTTCCTGGGAGTCTTCAAGAGCCAGACCCTGGGCGGCTTCCACGATGGTGTCTAGACCGAGGTCCTTCTCCACCTCGCCTGCCTTCAGGGTGTGTGTGTCTTCGGGGCAGCGCTTCTTGAGGCGCAGGTACACACTGCCCATGCCCCACGCCATTTTCCCGTATCTGGGGTAAAGGACGTCCTCTGCGTCTTTGTTGATCTGGAGGATCACATGCTGGCCCCTCTCGTTGGGTAGTGGGCTACCAGCGTGCAGTACCTTCCAGTCTGCGGTTGGTATGTCCGGGTTTTGACGCTGAAGGAGCTTCAGCGCGCGGTCTCCTTGGATGACGATGGGGAAGAGTACCTTCGCCTTTGGAATGGACGGGATTAGCTCACTGTCCACCACCTCCAGCTTGGCCCCCTCCCACAACGCCTCCAATTGGCAGACCGTCTGCGTCAGCCACCTCAGCGTCGGGTCGTCATTGCATTTCAGGATTTTTACCCCATTCAGCCATCCAGCGCCATCAAAAGTGGGCATGGGCACTGTGGGGTCTTCCTCCATCCGTGCAAGCAGGGAGTCGACAAGCCGTGCGTGGACCAGTTTCCACTGCGCCGCCGTCATCTTCCCGTTCTCATCACGTCTGTCGATGAGAGCTACGATCAGGTGTCTCTTGGACCTCTGCTTCGCCGTTTTCGGTGGTGGTGGGGGTGGTTCCGCTCTCTTGGGCTCGCGCTGCCGCTTGCCTGCCGGGGTGGCGGTGTTGTCGGTCGAGCGCTGCCTCTTGGTAGCTAGCAACTCCTCCACCTTATTTGCGTGTTCACTCGTGGAAGCCTTCATTTGAGGCAACCGTGCGTAGTATCTACGGCCCTCCTCTACCTTTAGCTCGGCCCAAGCTAGCTTGGATTTCTCCTCCGGGGAGATGTCCGCCTTGCCTTGGAGCCTGCTAGAAATCTTCAGGGCCGCCTTTTACTGAGCTTTTGCCCTCATCCCCTCCCTCGAACGCTACGGTACTTCCCTACGCGGGGAGCTGGAACCTGGTTCAGGCGATCGGAGAAGGCATTCTTCTTCAGTTTTGCTGATGGACAGCACGCTCTCCAGGTCCGAGTCTGTCTCGACTACGGCACCTGCGCGGCTCATCCTACAGCGTGTTTTTCCGGCAGTAGTATTACAACTAACGTGACCTGCTCCCGTCACGTCAGAGGTGTGACCGCTGGTGACACGCAGAAAGGATTGTTCCTTTCCGTGCCCGCCGGTGGTAGCAGCCACGCTTCCCACCGACGTTTGGGTTGACATCCCAACTCATGCTTCATCTTTTAACCCCTCCATAATTGGCCCGATGGTCCATACGGCTGATGTTTTTCGGGGGAGCCACCACCTAGCGTGCATGGTTTTTTCGGTTACGTTCGTGAGCAGACCATAAAGGGAATGGTCAACTGTTATTTGTCAGCTATAGTCAAAAGGGATATTTTTGATTCCACATACATTTTCTATTAATTTTCTTGTTTCGTCGTCACTTATTTACTTTTTGCCACCTAATTTGTAAACCATTTCATGAATTCAGGCGTTAATTCAGGTGTTAACGAATACTTGAAATGCTCTTTATGCACACACTTTTTTCCCCATTGCATGAAATGATTTCAGAATTCAGAGAATTCAATTCCCTTTAAAATGCATATCATATTAATGTGCACTTTTGCACACTTTCTCTGAAATTTGAAAGAGATCGAGAAAGAACGTTCCCTCTCTAAATGGTTTTCTTTACTGTGGCTATATAAATGATCCGATCTGATCCAGATTCAACACTCTGATAGATATGGTTTAGTTTTCCTGTATCTTTAAATTTATGAATGCCAGAGATTTTCGTCCTTTGTGAGGGCGGAAGGGGGCGGGGTGAGATTTTGAAACACACTAGTAACAGTGTGATATCACATATATCTGGATACAAAATTTGGTTGATCTACTTTTTATAGTCTTTGAGATCTTGGCGCTCATGAAGACGGTACTCTCGAGTACCGGGGATTAAAAAAGGATACCACGCGCATTTTTTCAAAATAATTCGTGCTATTACAAACTCATATAAAACAACTAAATAAAAAAATATAGTTTCGTTTGGAAGTTATTAATTAATGCCACTAAAAGTGGCAAAATTCCACATAGTGCAGTGGCTCCATCGCATAATCGGACACTAGTTTCTTCAGTACAAATGTGCTCAAAAACTGTAATAAAATACGATAGAACTAGTTTTTTTTTTCATAAAAAAAAACTTATACTTTCTAATGAAAACAGTTAATTTTAATGGAAAAAAGAAAAAAATTAATTTTTTGAGACTCAACGCATAATCAGGGCAGAAGAACAAATGGAATCCCCTTTTCCCTAAAATACTCTTCAAAGCTATGGTACTGCTTATGCCATTTGCTGGCTGATAGTATGTCTGGCAAACAAAACCAGCACACATGGTTGTTTTGTAAAAAATTGTTTGATATTTTTTCAATTACTTGTTTTGAAGCAAAACGACGGCAGAAAGAGACGATTTAGGAAGATCAAGACGTCTTAGATACAACACTTGTGCCTTTAACATGTCTGACGAACTGTGAGGAACAGCATGCAAATTGAAAATTGAATTTCTAATGGTCAACAAATTTGTTGCACTTACATTTTGAATAAAATGGAGCGGGAAACATCAGTCTTTATCCAGATGTTCTGTTACGCGCATGTTGCAAGCACAGTCCGAGCTATATTTATTATTATTTGAGCTGTTATTTAGAATTATTTGCGCTGTTATGCGCAAAAATGTATTTTTTGCGAGTTCCGATAAACGAATAGGGCTGCGTCAGCTGTTAGTACGAGTCCGAAAAGTGTATTTGCCCTGACCAATTTTTTCCGAGTCAAATTTGAGGTTGGGTTAAAAAAATTATTTATAAAGAAGGCACACGCTGAATTTCCCTGGTAATGGTGTCAAAAGTAAAAGTAATAATGCTAGAGAATCAATCTTAATGGATCAACAAGTCATATATTTTTTTGCTTTTGCAATTAAGATATCGCCGCTTGGCTATCGACGAATATGTTCACCACGTTGTGTGGTCGCTCTGTTAGCTGAGCGACCTCTGCTGCCTTCCTGATGGCGAAAACTTCCGCCTGGAATATGCTGCATCGGTCCGGTAGCTTATATGACACCCTTATTTCGGGGTTTGTGCAATATAAACCCGCTCCTACTCCTCCGTTTATCTTGGAGCCGTCAGCATATATGTTGAGTTGTTGAGTCTGGTCCCGTACTTTTTTCCAGTCTTCGGGTCCCATAAATGTGTTAGTTTTGACCTCGAGGCAAGTTTGGGGGGTCATGTAGTCTGTATGACTGGTCATGTCCCTCCCAATTGAACTGTGCACGTATCCTTGGGGTGACATGTTCCCCGATGCAATCAGTCGTTGTGCTGCTTTGCCCGCAGTCAGCCGAGCGTGGATGTCGAGGGGATCGATTCCGAGTATGGTTTCGAGTGCTATAGTAGGGGTTGACCTCAGCGCCCCTGTGATACATAGCAGAGCCTGTCGCTGGGTCCTTTCCATAAGCTTGTGGTACGTCTTCTTTTCGGTTGCTTGCCACAACACTAGGACTCCATACAGCAGAGTTGGTCGCACCACCGAGATGTAGATCCAATGCATTAGGGTGGGTGATAGGCCCCATGTGCTGCTAAGCATCTTCTTGGATGCGTAAACCGCAATGGTGGCCTTCTTCACCCTTTCCAGTACATTGGGTTTTCATGCCAGTTTGCTATCCAGTACTGTGCCGAGGTATTTGACCTGTGTTTTCGGGGTTAGCCTTGTTTGGTTGATTTTTGGGGGGATCCATGCCGGTACCTTGTACCTCTTTGTAAAGAGGATGAGGTCCGTCTTGTCCGCGTTGATATCGAGTCTTACTTCGTCCGCCCACTCGCATATCTCCCTGAGTGTTCGTTCCATTATGGAGCTGAGAGTCGATGGACATACACCCGTAATAATTATGCTTATGTCGTCTGCATAAGCTGTTATTTTTGGGGCCTTCCTCTCGATTCTCTTGATGAGGTCGTCGAACACCAGATTCCACAGGAGGGGCGACAGGACTCCACCCTGAGGTGTGCCTCTGTGCGCTCCCTTTACCGTGGAGGCGGTGCCCCACTCTGATTGCACCCGTCTACAACTCAGGAGGTTCTTTATCCATAGGTTGATTGCTTGGTGTGTGTTGGTCGCTTCAAGGCGATCCATTATTGAGTTCGTGGCTACGTTGTTAAATGCTCCGGATATATCTACGAATACTCCCAGTGCATACTTTTTATTATTGAGAGCCTTCTCGATGGTAGTAGCTAGCGATTGTAGAGCTGTTTCCACCGATTTCCCTTTGGTGTAAGCATGCTGGTTGGTTGACATCAGTCCACCCACCTCCTTCCTGATGTGTCCGTCCAGCAGCTTTTCCAGAGTTTTTAGCATAAAAGAGGTAAGGCTTATCGGTCTGTAGTCCTTGGGACTAGCATGGCTGCACTTTCCTGCCTTTGGGAGGAAGACAACTCTAGCTGTTCTCCATTGGATAGGGATATAGCCTGTGCTTAGACATGCCGAGTATATTGCGAAAAGCCATGGGATGATCGTCTCTCTGGTCACTTGCAACATGGCTGGGAATATTCCGTCCAGTCCAGGTGCTTTTATGCCCGCAAAGGAGTCTATGGCCCATTGGATCTTCTTGTGGGTTATTAGATCTGTCGGGGGAGTTTGTTCCTCGGTTGCTAGGTCCTGTTGCGTTTCGGCATCAGTGACCTCGGTGCATCCCGGGAAGTGGGCCTCCATTAGTGCTGTCAGAGCCTCTTCGCTGCCCTCTGACCACTTTCCGTTATTTAATTTTTGCTGCTTTCTCGATGTTCGAGCAGAAGTTCTTCCACGAGCTACGTTGCGCCTTGCGTATTTCCTTCTTGTAGTCTTTGAGTAGCGTTTTGTATTCCTCGTTGATGATCTCCCCATTCGCTACTCTGGCGAGCTTGAAGAGTTCCCTGAGGTTATTTCTCTTGAGAGAGAGGTCCCGGTTCCACCAGAGTGGTTTGGTCGTCTTTCTCGTTCTTGATGGCAGCCACGCCCCTTGATAGGCAGCCAGAAGTTCCTTGGAGAGGGTCTCTAAGGACTTCTCTATGTCCTCCGCGGATTTCACTGTGCCCGGATTCGCGAGCTTCGAGGTAACGGTCTTCCTAAACTTCTCCCAGTTTGTGTTCCGGGGGTTTCTGAAGACTATTACCTTCGGCGTGTATTTGAATTCGCACTTGAACTGAATGTACCTATGGTCCGAGAAGGATGGTCTTTTGAGGACTCTCCATCCAGATACCAAGGTACTCTTTCCCGTTACGAGGGTTAGATCTAGCACGTTGGACGAGGTGGGACCTACGTATGTGTAGTCCTCTCCCACGTTTGCTACATCTGTTATGTGTTATGTGATAATATAAATTCTAGGAGTGACTCACCTCGGTCATTGATGTCGGGGCTTCCCCACACATTGTGGTGGGCATTGGCGTCCGTACCAATGATGAGTTGTTGGTCTTTGGAGTCGGCTTCTTCCACCAGACTCCTTAGTTCTTCAGGTGGTGCGGGCCTGTCGTGTGCCATGTAGCAGGAGGCTACCAGAAGGCGCTTCTCCTCACTCTCCAGCATCCCTACTGTCAGGTCGTCTGTGCTGTAATGAGACATAAGGTAACCATGGATTCCCTTTCGTACTAGTACGACGGTTCTATTCCTGCTTACCGATGTTGGGTAGAACGAGTTATAATTTGCGAACTTTAGTCCGGCCACTATATTGCCTGACGCAATCCAGGGCTCCTGGACCAAAGCTATGTCGGCGGGCCCTTGCTCCATGGCTATGAGGAGCTCCGCCGATGCTACTTTGCTTTTATGCAAGTTGAGTTGCAGCACACTCAGTTTCATGGGCGGCTGGCTCAACTGAATACGACGGGTTGACTATATTTGTCAGGTAACCGTCCTCATCTTCTTGGGAGTCTTCTAGCCCCAGACCCTGGGCGGCCTCCACGATGGTGTCCAGACCGAGGTCCTTCTCCACCTCGCCTGCCTGCAGGGTGTGTGTGTCTGTGTCTTCGGGGTGGCACTTCTTCAGGCGCAGGTACACACAGCCCATGCCCCACGCCATTTTCCCGTATCTGGGGTAGATGATGTCCTCTGCGTCCTTGGTGATCTGGAGGATCACATGCTGGCCCCCCTCGTTGGGTAGTGGGCTACCAGCGTGCAGTACCTTCCAGTCTGCGGTTGGTATATCAGGGTTCTGCCGCTGATGGAGCTTCAGCGCGCGGTCTCCTTGGATGACGATGGGGAAGAGTAAATTCACCTTTGGTATGGACGGGATTAGCTCCCTGTCCACCACCTCCAGCTTGGCCCCCTCCCACAACGCCTCCAGTTGGCGGACCGTCTGCGTCAGCCACCTCAGCGTCGGGTCGTCCTTACATTTCAGGATTTTTACCCCATTCAGCCACCCAGCGCCATCAAAAGTGGGCATGGGCACTGTAGGGTCTTCCTCCATCCGTGCAAGCAGGGAGTCAACGAGCCGCTCGTGGACCAGTTTCCACTGCGCCGCCGTCATCTTCCCGTTCTCCTCACGTCTGTCGATGAGAGTTACAATCAGGTGTCTCCTAGACACATCGCTGATCTTTGAAGCATTGACCGACCTCTGCGTCGTTTTCTGTGTTGGTGGTGGTGGTTCTGCTCTCTTGGGCCCGCGCGGCCGCTTGCCTGCCGGGATGGCGGTGTTGTCGGTCGAGCGCTGCCCCTTGGTTGCTAGCAACTCCACCACCTTATTGGCGTGTTCGCTACTGGAAGCCATCATTTGAGGCAACCGTGCGAAGTATCTACGGCCCTCTTCTACCTTTAGCTCGGCCCAAGCTAGCTTGGATTTCTCCTCCGGGGAGATGTCCGCCTTGCCTTGGAGCCTGCTAGAAATCTTCAGGGCCGCCTTTTACTGAGCTTTTGGCCTCATCCCCTCCCTCGAACGCTACGGTACTTCCCTACGCGGGGAGCTGGAACCTGGTTCAGGCGATCGGAGAAGGCATTCTTCTTCATTTTTGCTGATGGACAGCACGCTCTCCAGGTCCGAGTCTGTCTCGACTACGGCACCTGCGCGGCTCATCCTACAGCGTGTTTTTCCGGCAGTAGTATTACAACTAACGTGACCTGCTCCCGTCACGTCAGAGGTGTGACCGCTGGTGACACGCAGAAAGGATTGTTCCTTTCCGTGCCCGCCGGTGGTAGCAGCCACGCTTCCCACCGACGTTTGGGTTGACATCCCAACTCATGCTTCATCTTTTAACCCCTCCATAATTGGCCCGATGGTCCATACGGCTGATGTTTTTCGGGGGAGCCACCACCTAGCGTGCATGGTTTTTTCGGTTATGTTCGTGAGCAGACCATAAAGGGAATGGTCAACTGTTATTTGTCAGCTATAGTCAAAAGGGATATTTTTGATTCCACATACATTTTCTATTAATTTTCTTGTTTCGTCGTCACTTATTTACTTTTTGCCACCTAATTTGTAAACCATTTCATGAATTCAGGCGTTAATTCAGGTGTTAACGAATACTTGAAATGCTCTTTATGCACACACTTTTTTCCCCATTGCATGAAATGATTTCAGAATTCAGAGAATTCAATTCCCTTTAAAATGCATATCATATTAATGTGCACTTTTGCACACTTTCTCTGAAATTTGAAAGAGATCGAGAAAGAACGTTTCCTCTCTAAATGGTTTTCTTTACTGTGGCTATATAAATGATCCGATCTGATCCAGATTCAACACTCTGATAGATATGGTTTAGTTTTCCTGTATCTTTAAATTTATGAATGCCAGAGATTTTCGTCCTTTGTGAGGGCGGAAGGGGGCGGGGTGAGATTTTGAAACACACTAGTAACAGTGTGATATCACAAAGGTCTGGATACAAAATTTGGTTGATCTACTTTTTATAGTCTTTGAGATCTTGGCGCTCATGAAGACGGTACTCTCGAGTACCGGGGATTAAAAAAGGATACCACGCGCATTTTTTCAAAATAATTCGTGCTATTACAAACTCATATAAAACAACTAAATAAAAAAATATAGTTTCGTTTGGAAGTTATTAATTAATGCCACTAAAAGTGGCAAAATTCCACATAGTGCAGTGGCTCCATCGCATAATCGGACACTAGTTTCTTCAGTACAAATGTGCTCAAAAACTGTAAAGAAATACGATAGAACTAGTTCTTTTTCATAAAAAAAAACTTATACTTTCTAATGAAAACAGTTAATTTTAATCGAAAAAAGAAAAAAATTAATTTTTTGAGACTCAACGCATAATCAGGGCAGAAGAACAAATGGAATCCCCTTTTCCCTAAAATACTCTTCAAAGCTATGGTACTGCTTATGCCATTTGCTGGCTGATAGTATGTCTGGCAAACAAAACCAGCACACATGGTTGTTTTGTAAAAAATTGTTTGATATTTTTTCAATTACTTGTTTTGAAGCAAAACGACGGCAGAAAGAGACGATTTAGGAAGATCAAGACGTCTTAGATACAACACTTGTGCCTTTAACATGTCTGACGAACTGTGAGGAACAGCATGCAAATTGAAAATTGAATTTCTAATGGTCAACAAATTTGTTGCACTTACATTTTGAATAAAATGGAGCGGGAAACATCAGTCTTTATCCAGATGTTCTGTTACGCGCATGTTGCAAGCACAGTCCGAGCTATATTTATTATTATTTGAGCTGTTATTTAGAATTATTTGCGCTGTTATGCGCAAAAATGTATTTTTTGCGAGTTCCGATAAACGAATAGGGCTGCGTCAGCTGTTAGTACGAGTCCGAAAAGTGTATTTGCCCTGACCAATTTTTTCCGAGTCAAATTTGAGGTTGGGTTAAAAAAATTATTTATAAAGAAGGCACACGCTGAATTTCCCTGGTAATGGTGTCAAAAGTAAAAGTAATAATGCTAGAGAATCAATCTTAATGGATCAACAAGTCATATATTTTTTTGCTTTTGCAATTAAGATTCTTTTTACGTTTTGAAAAGTTAAAAAAGCCAGAACGTCCGCAGCCTCGTTTCCTTCGATGCCCTGGTGGCTGGGAACCCAGTAGATTCGCACTAACTTGGTCGTGCATAGTGAGGCTAATGCCTCCCTGCTTGCCAGGACACTTCTGGAACTAACTGCGAACGACTGCATGGATTTTATCGCCGCTTGGCTATCGACGAATATGTTCACCACGTTGTGTGGTCGCTCTGTTAGCTGAGCGACCTCTGCTGCCTTCCTGATGGCGAAAACTTCCGCCTGGAATATGCTGCATCGGTCCGGTAGCTTATATGACACCCTTATTTCGGGGTTTGTGCAATATAAACCCGCTCCTACTCCTCCGTTTATCTTGGAGCCGTCAGCATATATGTTGAGTTGTTGAGTCTGGTCCCGTACTTTTTTCCAGTCTTCGGGTCCCATAAATGTGTTAGTTTTGACCTCGAGGCAAGTTTGGGGGGTCATGTAGTCTGTATGACTGGTCATGTCCCTCCCAATTGAACTGTGCACGTATCCTTGGGGTGACATGTTCCCCGATGCAATCAGTCGTTGTGCTGCTTTGCCCGCAGTCAGCCGAGCGTGGATGTCGAGGGGATCGATTCCGAGTATGGTTTCGAGTGCTATAGTAGGGGTTGACCTCAGCGCCCCTGTGATACATAGCAGAGCCTGTCGCTGGGTCCTTTCCATAAGCTTGTGGTACGTCTTCTTTTCGGTTGCTTGCCACAACACTAGGACTCCATACAGCAGAGTTGGTCGCACCACCGAGATGTAGATCCAATGCATTAGGGTGGGTGATAGGCCCCATGTGCTGCTAAGCATCTTCTTGGATGCGTAAAGCGCAATGGTGGCCTTCTTCACCCTTTCCAGTACATTGGGTTTTCATGCCAGTTTGCTATCCAGTACTGTGCCGAGGTATTTGACCTGTGTTTTCGGGGTTAGCCTTGTTTGGTTGATTTTTGGGGGGATCCATGCCGGTACCTTGTACCTCTTTGTAAAGAGGATGAGGTCCGTCTTGTCCGCGTTGATATCGAGTCTTACTTCGTCCGCCCACTCGCATATCTCCCTGAGTGTTCGTTCCATTATGGAGCTGAGAGTCGATGGACATACACCCGTAATAATTATGCTTATGTCGTCTGCATAAGCTGTTATTTTTGGGGCCTTCCTCTCGATTCTCTTGATGAGGTCGTCGAACACCAGATTCCACAGGAGGGGCGACAGGACTCCACCCTGAGGTGTGCCTCTGTGCGCTCCCTTTACCGTGGAGGCGGTGCCCCACTCTGATTGCACCCGTCTACAACTCAGGAGGTTCTTTATCCATAGGTTGATTGCTTGGTGTGTGTTGGTCGCTTCAAGGCGATCCATTATTGAGTTCGTGGCTACGTTGTTAAATGCTCCGGATATATCTACGAATACTCCCAGTGCATACTTTTTATTATTGAGAGCCTTCTCGATGGTAGTAGCTAGCGATTGTAGAGCTGTTTCCACCGATTTCCCTTTGGTGTAAGCATGCTGGTTGGTTGACATCAGTCCACCCACCTCCTTCCTGATGTGTCCGTCCAGCAGCTTTTCCAGAGTTTTTAGCATAAAAGAGGTAAGGCTTATCGGTCTGTAGTCCTTGGGACTAGCATGGCTGCACTTTCCTGCCTTTGGGAGGAAGACAACTCTAGCTGTTCTCCATTGGATAGGGATATAGCCTGTGCTTAGACATGCCGAGTATATTGCGAAAAGCCATGGGATGATCGTCTCTCTGGTCACTTGCAACATGGCTGGGAATATTCCGTCCAGTCCAGGTGCTTTTATGCCCGCAAAGGAGTCTATGGCCCATTGGATCTTCTTGTGGGTTATTAGATCTGTCGGGGGAGTTTGTTCCTCGGTTGCTAGGTCCTGTTGCGTTTCGGCATCAGTGACCTCGGTGCATCCCGGGAAGTGGGCCTCCATTAGTGCTGTCAGAGCCTCTTCGCTGCCCTCTGACCACTTTCCGTTATTTAATTTTAGCTGCTTTCTCGATGTTCGAGCAGAAGTTCTTCCACGAGCTACGTTGCGCCTTGCGTATTTCCTTCTTGTAGTCTTTGAGTAGCGTTTTGTATTCCTCGTTGATGATCTCCCCATTCGCTACTCTGGCGAGCTTGAAGAGTTCCCTGAGGTTATTTCTCTTGAGAGAGAGGTCCCGGTTCCACCAGAGTGGTTTGGTCGTCTTTCTCGTTCTTGATGGCAGCCACGCCCCTTGATAGGCAGCCAGAAGTTCCTTGGAGAGGGTCTCTAAGGACTTCTCTATGTCCTCCGCGGATTTCACTGTGCCCGGATTCGCGAGCTTCGAGGTAACGGTCTTCCTAAACTTCTCCCAGTTTGTGTTCCGGGGGTTTCTGAAGACTGTTACCTTCGGCGTGTATTTGAATTCGCATTTGAACTGAATGTACCTATGGTCCGAGAAGGATGGTCTTTCGAGGACTTTCCATCCAGATACCAAGGTACTCTTTCCCGTTACGAGGGTTAGATCTAGCACGTTGGACGAGGTGGGACCTACGTATGTGTAGTCCTCTCCCACGTTTGCTACATCTGTTATGTGTTATGTGATAATATAAATTCTAGGAGTGACTCACCTCGGTCATTGATGTCGGGGCTTCCCCACACATTGTGGTGGGCATTGGCGTCCGTACCAATGATGAGTTGTTGGTCTTTGGAGTCGGCTTCTTCCAACAGACTCCTTAGTTCTTCAGGTGGTGCGGGCCTGTCGTGTGCCATGTAGCAGGAGGCTACCAGAAGGCGCTTCTCCTCACTCTCCAGCATCCCTACTGTCAGGTCGTCTGTGCTGTAATGAGACATAAGGTAAGCATGGATTCCCTTTCGTACTAGTACGACGGTTCTATTCCTGCTTACCGATGTTCGGTAGAACAAGTTATAATTTGCGAACTTTAGTCCGGCCACTGTATTGCCTGACGCAATCCAGGGCTCCTGGACCAAAGCTATGTCAGCGGGCCCTTGCTCCATGGCTATGAGGAGCTCCGCCGATGCTACCTTGCTTTTATGCAGGTTGATTTGCAGCACACTCAGTTTCATGGGCGGCTGGCTCAACTGCATACGACGGGTTGACTGTAATCGTCAGGTCACCGTCCTTATCTTCTTGGGAGTCTTCAAGAGCCAGACCCTGGGCGGCCTCCACGATGGTGTCTAGACCGAGGTCCTTCTCCACCTCGCCTGCCTGCAGGGTGTGTGTGTCTGTGTCTTCGGGGCGGCGCTTCTTGAGGCGCAGGTACACACTGCCCATGCCCCACGCCATTTTCCCGTATCTGGGGTAAAGGACGTCCTCTGCGTCTTTGTTGATCTGGAGGATCACATGCTGGCCCCTCTCGTTGGGTAGTGGGCTACCAGCGTGCAGTACCTTCCAGTCTGCGGTTGGTATGTCCGGGTTTTGACGCTGAAGGAGCTTCAGCGCGCGGTCTCCTTGGATGACGATGGGGAAGAGTACCTTCGCCTTTGGAATGGACGGGATCAGCTCACTGTCCACCACCTCCAGCTTGGCCCCCTCCCACAACGCCTCCAATTGGCAGACCGTCTGCGTCAGCCACCTCAGCGTCGGGTCGTCATTGCATTTCAGGATTTTTACCCCATTCAGCCATCCAGCGCCATCAAAAGTGGGCATGGGCACTGTGGGGTCTTCCTCCATCCGTGCAAGCAGGGAGTCGACAAGCCGTGCGTGGACCAGTTTCCACTGCGCCGCCGTCATCTTCCCGTTCTCATCACGTCTGTCGATGAGAGCTACGATCAGGTGTCTCTTGGACCTCTGCTTCGCCGTTTTCGGTGGTGGTGGGGGTGGTTCCGCTCTCTTGGGCCCGCGCTGCCGCTTGCCTGCCGGGGTGGCGGTGTTGTCGGTCGAGCGCTGCCTCTTGGTAGCTAGCAACTCCTCCACCTTATTTGCGTGTTCACTCGTGGAAGCCATCATTTGAGGCAACCGTGCGTAGTATCTACGGCCCTCCTCTACCTTTAGCTCGGCCCAAGCTAGCTTGGATTTCTCCTCCGGGGAGATGTCCGCCTTGCCTTGGAGCCTGCTAGAAATCTTCAGGGCCGCCTTTTACTGAGCTTTTGCCCTCATCCCCTCCCTCGAACGCTACGGTACTTCCCTACGCGGGGAGCTGGAACCTGGTTCAGGCGATCGGAGAAGGCATTCTTCTTCAGTTTTGCTGATGGACAGCACGCTCTCCAGGTCCGAGTCTGTCTCGACTACGGCACCTGCGCGGCTCATCCTACAGCGAGTTTTTCCGGCAGTAGTATTACAACTAACGTGACCTGCTCCCGTCACGTCAGAGGTGTGACCGCTGGCGACACGCAGAGAGGATTGCTCCTCTCCGTGCCCGCCGGTGTTAGCAGCCACGCTTCCCACCGACGTTTGGGTTGACATCCCAACCCTTGCTTCATCCTTTAGCCCCTCCATGATTGGCCCGAAGGTCCATACGGCTGATGTTTTTCGGGGGAGCCACCCCCTAGCGTTTTAGGCCTGACCGCCAGGCACCTCTAGCCATGGCTCTGACCCAGCTCCCCCGACTCGAGATCGAGAGGACGCTGAATCATTGCCTTAGCTAGACACTGCATTGCCTCGGACAGAGCAAGCGACAATGCATTACCCTTGTCCGGGATAATGCAGTGCCCATTGCCCAGCCGGCACCCTCGGGGAGGGTTCAGCTAGAGGGTTTCTTGCCAGCCTTGCTAAAGTTATGGAGCAGAAAAATATTTAGGTGTTTTCTTGCAAGAATGCAGGTACGAATTTTACCTCCTTTCTGGGTTACTATCAGCTTGTTCTCCTTCGTTGCTAATCCACAGACTTTGTCTCTTACTATCCAAGGCTCCTGGACTAGTACTACGTCGGATCCGCTCGCGTTCAAGCGGAGTAGCAGATGCTGCTTTACTGTGGTGGAGATTTATCTGATGGAGTTTCAGAGACATCTTCCAGGTTCCCCACCACTGTGATGTCGGCGTCTGAGTCTTCGGATATATCCTCGCGAAACATCGACTCAAAGTCGAGCACTAGACCTACATCGGACGAGTAGCCTCCTTTGGCCGGCTCTCGCTCGTTGTCGGGCGCTTCGATCTCCAAGGCAACGTACTGCTCGACTGGGTTGTCGACAGGACAAGCCTCGGCCGCTGCATCCGACTTATACACCTTTATGGTGACCGAGCTAAAGCAGAAGTTCAGCTCGCCCTTAGCTGCCTCTATCGGGGCAAGCGACTCTTTATTGAGTACGAGCACAGCCTGGTTCTCCAGCGTCGTCTCAACCTTCACTACCTTCCAGTTTGTGGTCGGTAGTCCTGGATTTCACCTGTGCAACATTTTGAGGATGGGCTCAGGCTCCTTGAAGGTAGCCGGAACCCATAGTATTGCCCTGGAACCACCCCATGTCTTTGCAGACTGGAGGTGGCCCAGGGTCGTTCTCGAGGAGCTTGAAGCAGCGGTCGGCCAATGCCGCTTCCACCCACTTCCACTGGCTCCTAGGTATTTTGCCCTCCGCGCTGCCCTTGTCAAGGACGCCGATTATATGTTTATCCGCCGCGAAGGATATGTTTGCCAGTACTCTAGTACGCTTTGAAGTCGGTCCAGGCATCTCCTGCGAGCGTTGCCTCTTCGGTTGGGGCGCCTGTTGTTGCTCCTTGGTGAAGTCTGGGAGCACTGCCGAGGCCCACTTCACCTTCTTCAGCCAGTCGGCCGACGAAGTATTTGCCCTGCATTCCTCCTTTCGGCATACGAGTATTTCCTGGCTTGAGCACTTGTCGAGGGCAAGTCAGCCCCCGCCACTTTTTCAGGATGTCGGGTAGCCGCACTAATGCTTAGTTGCTTTTCCAAGGTGTCAATTTTGGGAGGTGCTTTGCCACCCACCACAGATTCATGATGACACCCCCTCGGGCTCGTACCAGCGCCTTCCACCGTGCAGGTCTTTCCTGCTGTTGAGCTGGTTGGCCCAAGCCTTTGGACCACTGCCTTCCCATGTATGGGATTACTCCCAGTTGGCGTTTGGGGAGTGTTTTGTTCATTATGCATATTTGATCCCATGATTTGCAAAGAAAGGGCGGTCCGTCCAGGCACAGATTCACCTTGCCCGGATAAGGGATCATTAGAAGAGGAGGCTGCCAAGTCCCTGAGCTCTCCGTTTACGACTGAGCTAGTTTTTAAAACCGGGCCCTCAGCTAGGCTGACTCTCGGCACGGGTCTAATGAACCATAGTCCGGACCGGAGTGAGGTGAGTGTGGGGTTGGGATGTGGGTAGGCAGTGTGTAGGGGTAGGAGTGTGTGAGCTACTTATAAGAGGCGGTACCACAAGCGCATCGTCAGTGTTACTGCTTCGCGAACACCCGCTGGCTGTTCGGGACTGCTTATTTTCGGTAATCTCCATAGGGATGCCCGCTTATTCGCAGCTGACCTACTTGCCGAGGTCGTTCGCTATCCGCAACCTGAGACCCGTCCGGTGGCCTCACCTAGGCCCCCTTTGAGCCACTTCAGCAGCTCATCAGACCAGACAAAAGTCTGGCAAAAGTTAAAGAAGGCGTATTTGATAGACCCCAAAATAAAAAACTACTAAAAGATGATGGATTTGGAAATATTTTATCTACGAACGAAAAAGCAGCTTGGAACTCATTCCGAAAGGGCACAACAAATTTTTTTTTGGTAACAGCAAGAGTGATGATTACGTTAATATCGTTCAAGATTTAATTAAGAATTATAAAAACATTGCAGCCAACATGTCACTACAAATCCATTTCCTGCACAGCCACTTAGACTTTTTTCCGCCAAAGCTAGGGGACGTTAGTGATGAACACGGAGAGAGATTTCACCAACAATTAAAAGCTCTGGAACGACGGTATCAAGATGTTTGGAATGAGAATATGTTGGGCGACTATGTGTAGACTCTCATAAGGGAAACTGATTTTAATGAAAAAGGAAGGCAGCCATTTTAGAAATAGTAAAAAGCAGTACCGAACCCAATTAATCACTAATCTTAAAAATATTGTAATGATATAACACTTGAATAAAAAATTCATTTTTTGTTTTTTTTTATTATTGGACGTTGATATGCATGACTGCAACATTAAGTGGCCTATGGGACACCAGCCGAATGCTGTTACGCGCGAATCCCAGGCCGCAACGCAGCCCTCCTCCAACAACCGACCGAGGGGTGCTGCCGCATGACGCACGACTCGTTAACCGAACCGATCGCAATCATGCAGGAAAGATAGATGTTAGACTAATATTCGAGTAAAATTATAACTAATCTTACTACAGGAACTAAGCATGCATTAAAACTATCGTACACTTACAATTTCTAATTACGAGAAAGATATGTGAGTAATAGTGTTTTAAGAAGAAGAAGGGAATTAGTTGTAGACATGATGTGGTAGGGGGAATTATAATCCGAGCATAAAACTCTAAAAGGTTCATGCTAAGAATAATTCGATCTACAAATCGGAAGGAATAACGGTATATAGTTTTTAGTGTTTCCAACAGGAATAGTGAAGTTTATGCGGCTTAACAAGTCCGGGCTATCTACGTCACCCTTGATCAAGTTGTGCACAAAAATCACACCCAGCATTTTTCTACGGTTAACTAGGGTTGGAAGGCTTATTAAAAGCATTCTACTAGAGTAAGACGGCAGTCTCACACTTGCATCCCAGTTGAGGCCGCGTAGAGCGAAAATTAAGAAGTTTTTCTGGACTGATTCTATACGGTCCTGGTGTACTTTGTACTGAGGGCACCATACACAAGAACCATATTCTAAAATCGGACGAACAAGCGATAAATAGAGAGTCTTTGTTATATAGGGGTCGTCAAATTTCTTTGACCACCTCTTTATAAACCCAAGCACTCCCATGGCCTTATTTACCATGGTAGGAATGTGTTCAGAAAACTTTTACTTGGGATCTAAAAGAACACCAAGGTCATCAACTAGGGTAATTGTTTCGTCGTTCTCGCTAAGCATCTTTGCCATCATAATTTGTTTGTGCTTGAAGTCTAGTGTAAGTTAGTTTAGGGCAAGGCGGGAGCGCAATAAAAGCTCTCTCTCGCTCTTGGCGAATTCGCCCCGCTTTGCCAACGTAGGTTAGTTAGGCTAGAACTAAATTTAAATTATACATTCGTTAAAATTGATTATGATCGAGCGCACAAATTTATTTTCTCGTCCCGCTTTCAATAAAAATTACAGCCACCCAAAGTCTTCGGTTTTTCTTTAGAAAACTATTCTAAATTTTCATGGCGCCCCCGGGTGGACTGTAAAGTTAAAGGCAACAATAAAAGTGACAGTGACAAATAGAAAGCATACAGTGGTTTAAGACACATACATATATATGCATATATTTACATAATTCTATATATTAGAATCAAGCATATCGTTGCCCGCGTCGTGTTGTTATGTAATAATAAAAACAGCAATTAAAAACTTGCTCAAAAATCGCGTCGGTCGCGAAATACCGCAGAGGGATGCCCTGCACGGACTGCGAGAGGAAAGTAGCAGCTGGACGTAAAGATCCAAAAGCAGAGCCAGAGGTATTTGTGCAATAATTGAAAGCTAGAGCTGAAGACATAACTCTCTTTAGATTGTCTTGTGCTGGAAAAATTGCACCTCGCTTTCAATTCTTGGCGCTGACGTATGATATAGTAGAGGTAGAATTGCATGCATTTAAAAAAAAAAAAGTAATAAATAAATATTCTTGCAAGTACATACATATAAGACCAAAATATATACATATACACATTATACATACATACATATATCATAACCTATGTGAACCGCTATTTGGATTCAACAGTTATTTATCGCTTACTGCAATCACTGTCGGGTCATTGGCCAAGAACGCATACCAATACGCAGTCGTAGCGGTGAATTTTAGTTTCGCTTTCGCACCCCACCGTCGCTTATCGCTGTTCTTTTCGTTTGGCGCGCTTGATCCAAGCCGAACACCAAGTGACGCGCTATCCTGTATTCGTCGGGTATATTCGTTTGGTATCAGTAGGATCCAACTAATAATCGGAACAAATCGTGCTTCGCCAATTAATATTGGATTCAGTATTTAATCGGTGATCAGTGTGTACCATTGCACACGTATACAAACACACACCATACATACTTCAGAACTACAGCGGTGAATATTTTGTTTTCGCTTTCGCCTGTCACCATTGCTGTTCGTTGTTGTTGTTGTGTGGTTTTCGTTTACGCGCTTAAGCCAAGCAACGCTATACCCTACATTTTTCGGGTGTATAGTTTTTTTGAACTCGTTTGGCTATATTCGCATGCGAGCATACAACGCGATCACTAAGTGACGTGATACCCTACCTTAGTCGGGAATATTTATTTTTCACTCGTTTGGGTACAAACACCTGATTACCTTTTGTTATCAGTTGCTTGTTTTGAGAGTCAATATGACCCCAAAAGCCGATCAAAAGCCCTTCCTTGAAGAACTTGTGTCAAAAAAATTAACAGATTTGCGGACCGTTTAGAAGCTGGCGCTGTTCCGCTGATACTGACGGAGCTCGAGTGCAGGCTGCAAAAGCTAATCGAAAACATTAACACGACAAGCCAACTTCAAGAGGAGATCGAGCAACTAGAAGAAGTAGATAGCGACGATGACTTTGCAGCCGAGTTGGAAGAGTTATGTATCGTAACTAAGGTAAGGTTATGTCGTTTATCAGCGCCTTTGATTTAACAAGCGATACGACGCTGACAGTATCAGCCTCTAGTGCCCCAACTCGTGCTCGACTTCCGAAGTTAGCATTACCGAAATTTAGTGGTAAGCATTCGGAGTTTAACAATTTCATCAGCCTTTTTGACACTCTAGTTCATAGAGACGCAAGTATACCGGTGATCGAGAAATTTAATCATTTAATTTCGTGCCTCTCGGATGAAGCATTAGGAACAATTAAGGCTTTCCAAGTGACCGAAGCCAACTATGAAAAGGCCATGGATAGCCTCAAACGAGTATATGACTACGAGTACCTGATTTTCACAAACAATATTTCCACATTGTTCAATCTCCCGAAAATCTCGCAGTAGTCTGCATCGTCCCTCAGAAACCTCATCGATACTGTTTCATCGATTTATGGTTCATTACTATCGATAGGAGACGATACCAAAATCTCAAATGCAATGCTCATTCATCTCGTTTTAAACAGAGTCGACCCAGTGACTAAACAAAAGTGGGACTTATGAGAAGTTGCCGCTTTGGGCTGACCTTGAGAAAGTTTTAAGTCGTCGATACCAGTATTTGTCTGCTGAAGAGTCGACGAAGCCAAAACAAGACAAGGTTGTACCAAGCAAGCAGCACAATCGCAGTTCATTTGCTTGTTCGTCCCATTACACCAACAGAGCTCAGCAAACTTGCAGCTATTGCAATTCGGGAGACCATATAGTGGCGAAATGCACTCCATTTTTGCGTCTCTCGGTCATGCAAAGGTTCGAGTTCGCTAAGTCTGCACCCTTATGCATTAACTGTCTGCAAAAAGACCACGCTGTTGTAAAATGCAAGGCCAATAAATGTCGAGTGTGCGGCCGCTCACATCACACCTTATTGCATCGATACACAGTGTCTCCTAATAGTCTCGCGTTGCCACCACCCCAAGAGAGTGCCTTTCCTCCGTCAAACCAGGATCAACCTTCCAGGTCCCATGCTCTGCATGAGACATCGTTGGACAGGGTATTTCTGGCTACGTCGATCGTAAGTGTCCGAACGAAAAGTGGTGACCACATTCTGGCCAGAGCTCTGCTGGACTCTGGATCGCAAACCAATTGTATTACAGAGGACCTTGCTCACCGCTTACAGATCCGTAGAGAGGAGTCATGTATTAGCTTGCTTGGCATTGGTGAATCCAATTCTCAAGTTAAAGATAAAATACATACGGTGGTGAAGTCGCGATTAAATGGTTGTGAGTTCTCCTTCGATTTTTGGAGTCTGAAATCAATTTCAGGTTATAATCCTGACCAGTCAGTGAATGTGAGTGACTGGAGAATCCCAAAGAACCTACCTCTAGCAGACCCCTATTTCTACAAGCCACAAAGGATAGATATGCTGATAGGAGCAGAATCATTCTTTAAACTGTTATCTGTTGGTCAAATTAAACAAGGTCCGGACTATCCAACTCTTCAGAAGACCCTTCTTGGCTGGGTTGTTTCAAAAGTTCTGCTCCCCAAATTACAAATAGTTTGAGTTGCAGTGAAGACTTGCTAGTGTCTATTGATAGGACCTTGCAAAGGTTCTGGTCACTGGAAGAAATGCCATCTCAAAAGAAAGTCGCCTGAGCACAAGTTATGTGAAGATCACTATCGGAAGACGACTCAGGTATTGCTATAAGGTCGGTTTGAAGTAAGGCTGTCGTTTAAATCAGATCCAATCTGTTTAGGCAACTCCTTTGATGTTGCTAAACGGCGGTTTTTGTCGCTTGAAAGAAGATTGCATCGTGACCCTGAGTTGAAGAAAATGTACTTGGAATTTATGGAGGAGTACCTCTCCTTAGGCCATATGTCTCCTACCGACAATGCGATACCTTCAACTCCACACTATGTAATTCCACATCAGTGTGTTCTAAGGCCCCAAAGTACGTCTACCAAGCTTCGCGTCGTTTTCGATGCGTCGTCCAAGACGTCCTCTCAGGTGGCCTTGAATGATATTCTGATGGTCGGACCAACCATTCAAGAGGAGCTATACTCGACACTGCTGCGCTTCCGTCTACACAGGTTTGCCCTGACTGCCGGTGTTAAAAAGATGTATCGCCAAGTAATGCTAAATGAAGCTGATAGGCAGTTTCAACTCATAGTGTGGAGAAGAGACCCATCTGAATCCTTGAGATTGTTCAAGCTTAACACCGTAACTTATGGGGCTGGACCAACCCCATTTTTAGCTATCCGGTGTTTAAAAAGGTTGAGTGATTCTGCAAAGCTCTCATTCCCTAAAGCTGCTGACGTTATCGGATCCGACTTTTACGTCGATGACATGTTGACTGGTGCTGCATGCGTAAAGGAGCTTAGGGCAATTAAGTCCGAAGTGTATCAGGTTCTTCAGACAGCAGGGTTTGAGTTGGCAAAGTGGTTTTTTTTTTGTTTGGACGTTGACGTGCAATGACTGCACCATCAAGTGGCCCATGGGACACCAGCCGAATGCTGTTACGCGCGAATCCCAGGCCAAAACGCAGCCCTCCTCCCACCCAACCGACCGAGGGGCGCTGTCGCAAAACGCGCGACTCGTTAACCGAACCGATCGCGATCATGCAGGAAAGATAGATGTTAGACTAGTATTCGAGGAAAATTAGAACTAATCTTACTAAAGGAGTTAATCATGCATTAAAACTATCGTACACCACAACTACAATTACTAACTACGAGAAAGGTATGTGAGTATTAGTAATTTAAGAAGAGGAAGGGAATTAGTTGCCGATATAATATGGTAGAGGGAATTATAATCCGAGCATAAAACTCTAAAAGGTTCATGCTAAGAATAATTCGATCTACAAATCGGAAGGAACAAAGGTATATAATTTCTAGTAATTCTAATAGGAATCGTGAAGTTTATGCGGCTCAACAAGTCAGGGCTATCTACGTCACCCTTGATCAAGTTGTGCACAAAAATCACACCAAGCATTGTTCTACGGTTAACTAAAGATGGAAGGTTTATTAAAAGCGATCTACTAGAGTAAGACGGCAGTCTCACACTTGCATCCCAGTTGAGGCCGCGTAGAGCGAAAATTAAAAAGTTTTTCTGTACTGATTCTATACGGTCCTGGTGTACTTTGTACTGAGGGCACCATACACAAGAATCATATTCTAAAATCGGACGAACAAGCGATACATAGAGAGTCTTTGTTATATAGGGGTCGTCAAATTCCTTTGACCACCTCTTTATAAACCCAAGCACGCCCATGGCCTTATTTACCATGGTAGAAATGTGTTTTCAAACTCACCTGAGATCACCGCATCTGAAAGCACAGCAAAGCCCATAACGATCTCGGATTCAGAGTCGACTAAGGCGTTAGGAATCTCATGGTTGCCTAATGAAGATGCCTTCAAATTTAAAATTGACAATTCAGTCTTGGGTCTTCGAGCGATCGGTGACATTTTATCGGTGACATCGAAATTATTCGATCCCCTTGGTTTGCTAAGTCCTATCATCATAACAAGCAAGATCCTATTGCAGGAACTTTGGCATAACAAATTAGATTGGGATGAGTCTATTCCGCTGCATTTAGAGACATGCATGAAAAACACACTGTCTCACTTGGAAGAGATATCCATACCCCGGTTCGTGTTTACCGATACGATGTCACCGGTGCAAATACATGCCTTTGCTGACGCCTCCATGAGAGCTTATGGAGCGTGCGTCTATATACGTAGCAAAACTGCAGAAGGTTTTAAAATATCGTTATTGACTTCCAAGTCCAAAGTAGCGCCGCTCAAGACCAAAACGCTCCCAAGGCTTGAGTTATGTGCCGCTCACCTTCTCGCAGATCTCTGTCACAGAATCAAGCCCCTATTAAAGGTCCCTATCGAACGAACTGTTTATTGGTCGGATTCAGAAGTAACTCTTCATTGGATTCGGTCTCATCCATCCTCGTTGTCAACGTTCATTTCGAATAGAGTGGCTGAGATTCAAGAGTGGTCATATGAAGCTACGTGGCGGCATGTACCCACGAAGCAGAGCCCAGCAAATATTGTCTCTAGAGGTTGTGACGTCAACGAAATAGTCCAGTCAATCTGGTTCGAAGGACCATTATTTTTGAAGGATGACGAAGAAAACTGGCCCAAAAACTCTCATTTCGAGCTTCCAGAAAACGCTCAGCTGGAGAAGAGGAAGACTGCGGTCGGACTGACCGCCGCTGTGCAAAGTTCGGAGCTGGTAGATGTCATCGAGCGATTTTCGTCACACCTCAAGCTGCTTAGAGTGTTCGCATATATGTTCCGCTTCATAAGAAAATGCAAAGACCCAACCATAAAGTTTTGAAAAAATTGTCTCACCGACCGAATATAATGAAGCTTTCCATAAAATTGTTGAGATTATACAACATCACGAGTAAAAAGAAAAAATCGAGAAGGTTCGGAAAGGATCTAGAGTTGGTCCTAGTCTTCAGCGGTTGAACCCATTCATCCATGAAGACACAGGTAATTGGTGTACTTTTTCGTTGTTGCGAGTAGGGAGGCGACTAGCCAAAGCTCCTATATCATATGATGCCAAGTTTCCTTTGCTGTTGACAAAGCGCTCCCAATTTGTGCGGAGCTACGTCTCAGCTGCTTGCGGCGATGGCGACTTGTCTCGTCAGGCAAGCGTTTTGGCGGCGATGATCCCGCGAGTATGTCCTGGGCCTCCAAATTCGGGGCAAATGACACCAGTAGCAGCCCAACCCATGGGAAGGAGACCTCGTCCTCGTGGCCGAGGACAATCTTCCGCCCCAGGAGTGGCTCGTCGGGAGGATCATCGCCACGCACGCAGGGGAGGACGGCATGGTCAGGGTCGTCGACTTCAGGAGGAGTGACGGAGCAGAATTTAGGCGGGCCATCCACAAGTTGGCGCCGCTTCCAGTGAGTTGAAGCCGTGCAGGCCTTTAACGGGGCCGGTGTTTCGTCGTTCTCGCTAAGCATCTTTGCCATCATGATTTGTTTGTGCTTGAAGTCTAGTGTAAGTTAGTTTAGGGCAAGGCGGGAGCGCAATAAAAGCTCTCTCTCGCTCTTGGCGAATTCGCCCCGCTTTGCCAACGTAGGTTAGTTAGGCTAGAACTAAATTGAAATTATACATTCGTTAAAATTGATTATGATCGAGCGCACACATTTATTTTCTCGTCCCGCTTTCAATAAAAATTACAGCCACCCAAAGTCTTCGGTTTTTCTTTAAAAAACTATTCTTAATTTTCAGTAATTCTCTCAAGAGAACCCCCGCCTAGGGTGTAAGGAGCCAGAAAGGCGCTGGAGCGATGAAATGTCATTACTTTACATTTCGAAGCATTAAGGTATAACAAATTTGCACAACACCATGACTGAAAGCTATTAAGATCGGATTGCTATCTGGATTGAGATAAACCAACCTTATACTGGACACACAGCTTAACATCATCCGCATAAATAAGTACTAGAGAGTATGTTAATACCGAAGGTAGGTCATTAATAAAGAGTGTAAAGAGTAAAGAGCCCGAAGTAACCATAACTGGTGAAGACAGGGAGTTTTTGAAGAGGACTCTTTCGGACCTGGAACAAAGGTAGCTAGAAATCCATCTCAAGAGATTGGAAGGAAGCCCTAAAAGGTCGAGTTTTTGTGCTAGGAGAGAGGGGTTACAGAGTCGAATGCTTTACTGAAATCTGTGTAAATGACATCCGTCTGTAGATAGCCTTGGAAGCTATAATGATGAAGGAGGTGAACTCCAATAAATTCGTGGTTTTTGATCTCTGCCTTATAAATCCATGCTGAGCAGGAAATATAAGTGATCTGCAAAGATGCTGCAGGTGCGGAGCTAAAATTTTCTCAAACACTTCAGGAATAGCGGATAACTTGGATATACCTCTGTAGTTACACCTTAATGTTTCGAAAATTAAAGTAATCACATTTCATCGTTCCAGCTCCTTTCTGGCTCCTTACATTCTATGTGATGGTTCTCTTGAGAGAATTACCCTAGTTGATAATCTTGCTGTTCTATTAGATCCATAGTTAAAGTTTTCTGTGATTGGGCTTATAAAGAGGTGGTCAATGGAATTTAACGAACCCTACATAACAAAGACTCTCTATATATCGCTAGTTCATCAGATTTTACAATACCGTTCTTGTGTGTGGTGTCTTCAGTAAAAAGTACACCAGGACCGTATAGAATCAGTCCAGAATAACATATTTTAGTTCCTGATGGGATTCGCGCGTAACAGCATTCGGCTGGTTTCCCATGATGATGGTGCAGTCATTGCATATCAATGTCCAAGTTAAAAAGGCAAACGATGTGCCTCAACATCGGCAGCGTTAACAGCCTATATATAGGCTTCAGCGATGGATGGGCCGCTTATATAAGCCGGCTATAGTCCTGACTACGTCCACGCAAACCTTACCGTTCGCTCCTGGGATTGCCTTCTCCACTATTCCTGTTATCCACATTTAAGCGGCATATTGCCCTCGTGAATTGCCACCACTCTGCTTGGCTCCAGGTTGGCGACCTCTTCAGACCACTACCCTCGCTGTAGAAAACTGAGAAGAGATTGCCGAACCGGTCCAAATAAATCAACTCCGCTAATCTGAAAGGATCGATTCCCACGCAATCGATCAGCGGGAAGGTTTCCCATTATTTGTGAGAAAAGCTTCGACTTGTAGTAGAAGCAGTGTACGCATTTCCTGACAATGTCACTGCACTCTGTTCGCAGTGTGGATTTTGAGGCCAAGGTTTGGATTCGTGCTGCAAGACCGACGGGCGATTGAACCATAATAGCGAATCTAAGTCCGTCACCGTTGATCCTCGAGATACTAGGTCTGCCGGATTTTCTTTGGTGGGCACATGTCTCCAAATGGCTGTCGAAGTGGTGACCTGTATCTTTGCAACTCGATTTGAAACAAATTTAAATTTATCAATTTTGTTTTTTTCGATAGCCACAAAGCTGTTTTTCTTGCCTTCCACCAGATTTTGTTTCGAACGAAAAAGAACAGAAAAGCTTCATATGCCTCATTTTGCCGTTAAATTTCGTTTGGTACCATCCAAAATGCCATTTTACCGTTTAAAACTGTTACAAACCGTGATTTTTTTGTATTTTTTTTTGTGTGAGAAAAATAATGGTTATATGTCGACTAACGGAATTTAAGGCCAATCGCTACCATCCCAAATGCCATTTCACCCATAAAACTATTACAAACAATGATTTTCGATATTTTTTGTAAGAAAATAACGGTTATATGTCGACTATATTGTCAAACGGCTCTATCGATGTTTTCTGCAAGATTCAGCAAGCCGTTTGTTCATCGATGCTTACAAACGATATCTTACACGATGCAAATTTAATGTTTTTTTTTACTTTTCCTGAGTTTTCCAATTCAAAATTTCGGAAAAAATACTGCAAAAATTATAAAATTTGAATTTGAAAGTTTAATATCTTCGTGACGGTAAGCTGTTTTTAGTTTGCTCGTATATTAAAAATTGTACATGCTAAAAATTTTCGTCCTTTGTGTGGGCGTAAGGGGAATTTTGAAGTACATTTCTAATAGTGTGATATCACAGGAGTCTGGATAAAAAATTTGTTTTCTAGCTTGTATAGTCTCTGAGATCTAGGCTCTAATGACAGACAGACATGGCTATATCGTCTCGGCTATTAATGCTGATCAAGAATATATATACTTTATGGGGTCAGAAACGCTACTGCACACATCCACTCTTACCACAAATCTAATTTACCCCTATACTCTTCGAGTACCGGGTATTATTAAATGAACCAGATTTGTAAACAAACGCACATGTCAGCAGCAGCCAAAACTCAATAACTCAATTTTTGTGCAGTGTAGACACTAGTTTATAAATTTTGTTTATTTGATTTTATTAATATGAACGAAAAAGAATTAATGCTGCTTTATGTGGCAGAGCAAGATACCATAACGATGCTTCAATGTATAGAGTTGGCGACAATGTCTCCAGCAACTTTGGAGTATTTGGATATAAACGCACTTGGACTCTGGTAAGGCATTTCATTTTCTAGTGCTTCTATTTTATATTAACTAATGTATCCCAATTTAATATAGGCGTAATATGAATCTTTTTGGCAGGAGGAAGTTCCTAATAGCTCCGATGGCTTTTTTAAGGGGAGGTTACCGTTCTAAGGTAACTACTACTACTTTTCAAAAAATGTTTTTCGACACAAAATAAAGTATTCTGCAAAAACTTTTTGCAGGTTTTGTTGGATATTTAACAAAGTAGCTTATTAAATTTTTTTTTGAAAATTTGTTTTTAAAAGGCGGCTCTATCTTCTCCCCTAGAAGCGCCTACCGGCACGAGGTGACCCCAGGCAGTACTTGACCGTTTATGGTATTTTAAATACGTTATGGTATTTTTTAATGCCAAAATTGGGCAAAAAGTGTTTTATTTTTTCAGGTATATACGGGTATTTCTGAACGACTTGGTATTTGGTTGGTTTTTTTTCAACCCGGTCACTTTTTTCTCACTAGCGTCGCATTTTTCTTCCGCAACATTTATCAGTCGAATGTGATGAACAAAGAAAAGTATCGAGAATACTGGGAAAGCCTTCCAAATGTAAAAGATTGGCTTGAAAGGTGCAGCACATGATCGTCTAATCTCTCTCGTAGTGTTCAGACTCGTTTTTTCTTTGCGCTCCGCTAATTTTTCACTTATTTTGTATAAACAGCCGGTGTTTGTCCAAAATAAACCTTCAGCGAACTAACAAATTAACTTGCTAACTTAAAGTCTATCCTGAATCGCGAGTGCATGCCTATTTACTGTGTAAAAAATACTTTAATAATTCTTTTTTGGGTCGGTTAACATTGTGTTTTTGTTGTTGCTTTTCGTAAGTACGCTCTCACATTGAATTTAGCCCGCTCTCATCTTGTAGTCTGTGCTTTAGCATCACTCTCTCCCTATAACCCAAACATAAATAACTGTTCTTCCTCTCTCGCTCTCAATACTTACCGTGTAGTAGCGCTCTCTCTCTCTCCTTGCAGATGCTGCAACCGCTCTCCTCTCTCCGCTCAGTTTTTACTAATTCCGCTTTAAGCGTTTGCCTGGCACACTGGTCTGATTTTTATTTGTTTTGAAATAAATTTTGTTTCTCTATTGTATTTAAAATGGAATCACCTATTATCTGTACCAAAAAAACCTGCAAACAGGTGGCCACCCCTGCTCAGTCGAGTATCCCCTGCTATCTTTGCGGAAAAGCAATGCACGCAAAGTGCGCTGGGTACTCAGGCCTCGTGGGTGATGCAATTTCCAAACATAATGGCGTGTATTACTGTTGTGAGGCATGCCGGGGGGCTCACATAGAGATGGCCAGGCTTATGAGGCAGACGCGGAATGGCTTTATTCCGGAATGGCTTTTTTCCACTTTGATCCCGGACCACCGGGTATTGCCATCACAGGTACAAGGTCTGTGGTGCCAAACCCAAGATTGGTGGTGATCACACCTACACCTAAACGACAAATTTTTGTCTCACGGCTTGCCCCTTACACCACTATAGATGACGTTACTGCTTTTATTCAAAGCAATATACAAGCCGTCAGTTTAAACGTGGAGAAGTTTAACTTCTCTTATGCCAGGGATGTAGCTTCATTCAAAATAAACGTCTCCCCGACTTATTTTGACACCATTTGCTCTGCCAAATTTTGGCCAGAGAACATGGTGGTAAAGGAGTTTAAGGCAAAGAATAAGAGTAGGCCCCCAATAACTTCTAATACTAATCAGGCCAGTGCTCCATCCTCATCTTCCCAGTCCACCCATCCAAAAAACTAACTTCCTCTCTCTTAATCACCTACCAGAATGTTAGAGGCTTGCGTAGTAAGCTCAGCACTCTGTATCGGGATAGCGTCGCATTTGCATCCCATGTAATTGTGTTTACAGAGACCTGGTTAAAACCGGAAATTCTTAGTTCTGAAGTTTTGGCAGGTCGGTACACAACCTTTAGCAATGACCGTTCGTCTCGAAGTGCAGGTGGGGTTCCGATTGCAGTGGACTCTAACTTCACGTCGGAACATTTTACAGTCCAGATTCAACAAGAACTGGAATTCCTGTGTATAAAACTGATTCTTCCCGCTTTTTCAGTCTTTATTACATGCTCGTATATTCCACATTCTTCGGATATCGCAATTTATGAGCAGCACTTGTCCGCTTTAAGCGCTGTTTCCTCCTCGCTATCAGAGAAAAATCATATGAAAGTTCTTGGGGATTTCAAATTGCGAGGAACTGTTTGGTCTTCGGTAAACGAGTCTAATAACCTAGTGCCCATGTCACGACATGACTTTATAGACGGCTTACTCGACTTATCCCTCAAGTCAACAATGTGAAAAATTCCCTGGGTCGATTGCTTGATCTGTGCTTTGTAACGGATCCGACCATTGCGTTGTTAACCCGAGTCCCTCCGCTCACTATACCTGAAGACGCCTACCATCCTACACTTGAAGTGTCGCTCGATATAGGACCAACCGCATTGGATCGGTCGGGCAGGCTACCACGATGTGTCCGCTGCTTTCGTAAAGCCGAGTTTGCGAAGCTTAATAACCTCATTAGGGATTTTGATTGGTCCGCTCTGTATTTGTTACTGATGTTACGATATGCACAAACATTTTCTACGATGCACTTGACTCACTTTTTGAGTCTTGTGTCCCACTTTCCTGTCCTATTAGATCTGGGAAGCCCCCTTGGTTTACCAAAGAGTTATCCAGTCTAAAAAACTTAAAATCAAGACTTTACAAAAAATTTCAAGAAGTTGGCTCCCCTTTTTCTCAGGACCCTAAGCATTTTTAAAGCTTCATAAACAGTAAGCGTAAAACGTCCGCTCATCCATCCTCGCTATCATTTCTTAATACGTCGGCAAATACTGATCAGGCAATGGCCGATCTTTTTGCCCAATTCTTTCAAACAACCTATTCACAGGAATGCTACTCCGGTCAGCCGTACCCATACGGTTTAACCAGGTCGAACATCTTCAGTCCCTTGCTAAATGAAAGCTCTCTGCTTCATGATCTCCGGAAAGTTAAGACGGTGTTTTCACCGGGTCCGGACGGAGTTCCCTGCTGTGTACTCAGGTACTGCGCCGAGTCTCTGTGTCGACCGTTGCTTAAACTATTCAGCCTGTTCATAAACTCTTCATGCTTCCCCTCCATATGGAAGGAGTCGTTCATAATTCCTTTCCATAAGAAAGGTAGTAAGTCTGATGCGAAGAACTACAGAGGTATATCAAAGTTATCCGCAATTCCTGAAGTGTTTGAGAAAATTTTAACTCCGCACCTGCAGCATCTTTGCAGATCACTTATATCTCCTGCCCAGCATGGATTTATAAGGCGGAGATCAAAAACCACGAATTTATTGGAGTTCACCTCCTTCATCATTAAAGGCTTCCAAGGCAATCTACAGACGGATGTCATTTACACAGATTTCAGTAAAGCATTCGACTCTGTAAGCCACTTTCTCCTAGCACAAAAACTTGACCTTTTAGGGTTTCCACCCAATCTCTTGAGATGGATTTCTAGCTACCTTTTTTCCAGATCCCAAAGAGTCCTCTTTAAAAACTCCCTATCTTCACCAGGTATGGTTACTTCGGGCGTACCACAGGGCAGCCATCTAGGCCCCCTACTCTTTACACTCTTTATAAATGACCTGCCGTCGGTATTAAAATACTCTCGAGTACTTATGTATGCGGATGATGTTAAGCTGTGTGTCCAGTTCAGGGACAGCTTATCTCACTCCAGGTTGCAATCCGATCTTAATAGCTTTCAGTCATGGTGTTGTGCAAATTTGTTATACCTTAATGCTTCGAAATGTAAAGTAATGACATTTCATCGCTCCAGCGCCTTTCTGGCTCCTTACACACTAGGCGGGGGTTCTCTCGAGAGAATTACCCTAGTATATGATCTTGGTGTTCTTTTCGATCCCAAGTTAAAGTTTTCTGAACACATTTCTACCATGGTAAATAAGGCCATGGGCGTGCTTGGGTTTATAAAGAGGTGGTCAAAGGAATTTGACGACCCCTATATAACAAAGACTCTCTATATTTCGCTTGTTCGTCCGATTTTAGAATATGGTTCTTGTGTATGGTACCCTCAGTACAAAGTACACCAGGACCGTATGGAATCAGTACAGAAAAACTTTTTAATTTTCGCTCTACGCAGGCTCAACTGGGATGCAAGTGTGAGACTGCCGTCTTACTCTAGTAGATCGCTTTTAATAAACATTCCATCTTTAGTTAACCGTAGAAAAATGCTTGGTGTGATTTTTGTGCACAACTTGATCAAGGGTGACGTAGATAGCCCTGACTTGTTGAGCCGCATAAACTTCACGATTCCTATTAGAATTACTAGAAATTATATACCTTTGTTCTTTCTGATTTGTAGATCGAATTATTCCTTGCATGAACCTTTTCGAGTTTTATGCTCGGATTATAATTCCCTCTACCATATCATATAGACAACTAATTCCCTTCCTCTTCTTAAATTACTATTACTCACATACCTTTCTCGTAGTTAGTAATTGTAGTTGTGGAGTACGATAGTTTTAATGCATGATTAATTCCTTTAGTAAGATTAGTTCTAATTTTCCACGAATAGTCTCGACGACTGGGAAAAGGAATAAAGAATTCTTCAAAGAATGCCATAGCAATTATCAAGTGTGCGTGTGTTTTGCACAACTATATAATTTCAAGTGGAGATGGCAACATGCCACAAGATGTAGCCCCCGCAGAGCATGCCTTGAATGCTAGAGAGCAACCATGCCTAGACTTCACACTGGGCGATCGAAAGAGGAAAGCGGAGAAAATAAGAAACGCAATATCTTCAATATTTTGGTAAGCTATTTTATTTATTTTGGAGCAGATCCAGGAACTTTTCCTGAATATCAAGGAATCGCTTCACTTAGACGGTACGGCGCCGCGACTTCTCACCAATCACCGCCAGGCTCTCAGCATCCATTCTGGACGCTTCATTGCCGGCCCGCGATTGCTCTACAATTTCCGCCCGCTCACCACTGCCTTTTTTTTTTTGCAGCTGGCTCCTCTGCTGCGGATTACGAGGAAATGGTCTTGTCCAATGACATAATTACAAAAACTATTTACAAAAACTATTTACAAAAACTTTTACGTGTATTATTAATTACATGTGCTTTCTTCTATTTGATTCTCGAAGTTCACCGATTTTGAGCGCCCTACCACTTGGACCACCTTCTCAAAATGTACCCACTAAGATGGAGACCATCCGCTCGGTCCCGTAATTGACTTCTCCAATCTAGAAGTTGAAATATTTATTATCATCAATGCACTTAAAATTGTAGTCTTTACTTACACATATTTTCGGCGAAGATTCTCAAGCTTCGTTTTAATTTCTTGCGGAACAAAATCTAAGCATTGTTGCTTCAGTTCCACTCCCATCTCCTCGTAAATGTGGGTGTTTTTGCGCATCCCACGTAAATCTTCCATCTTTTCCCCCCACATGTCTATCAGGATATTCGCGGTCACTTCTGTCCACTCTCTTTTTTTTTGTATCACCGCGTTGCTTTTATTTGGAACTAAATTTATTGAAGCAATAACAAATTTAACAATTACAATTGACAAAAACAGCTGTTTGCTATCGATAAGCCGCCGATACCACGAATATTTTCAGTATTTGTAAATATACTACACAGAATACGGCAACACTAGCCAATGATGCGCCGCATGATTAAAGATGCGGCCGCATCATTGTCTTCTTCTATCCACAGGGCTCTTACCGGCATCATTGTCGCATGTTCCATTTAACGGAAAAATGCAATGATGCGCCCCAGTGTAAATCGGGTATAAGCTTGAAATTGAAGTAAAACAAATCCATTATGAAGACCATGCAGAAACCTTGGGATTAACAATTAACAAAACCCTTTCTTGGAATCACCAGGTTACGAGAGCTACTGGAAGAACATATGCTCTACTAAGACAACGTGCACCCTCACAAAATTTCTTACCAGAGAAAATAAAACTAATGATAGCTAAGACATATCTGACACCAACCTTATTCTATGGAATAGAAATATTTGGTTATTGTGATGCTGAGTCTCAACGAAAACTAAAAGTAACATTTAATAACACTGCCCGTTACATTTATAATAAGAGACGAACTGACCATATTTCAATTTTAGCAAATATTTCAAAATGGATTTCAAGAAATGGATAGGGTACAGGACAATAATATTTTTGCATCGAGTAATTTATACTTGTATGAAAAATTAAACTTTGCTTCATCAGCTAGAAGATTGAATCTCGTAACCATAAGGTACAAAGTTGCCAATTCAGGAAAACAATTTTTAATAAATGCAACGCAATTTAGACAGAAATAAGAAACATAACTAATAAACACATAAAAGAAAATATAATATAAATATATTAAAATAAAGTAGGAATACTGTAGCGTTAGAAAAAAATATATATGAAATAAATAAGTAAAATCTAAAAACTTATGGGTCGACGGGGGTGGCGAAAATATGAAGTATCTTGGTTGTCAAACGTCTGACATAATTGCGCCTATTTTTCATATAACCTAGACCTGTCACTTATTCAAAGCAACTCTGCGTAAGCCATACTTATCCCTAACAGACCATGGATACAGGTAAGAATGTGCAGAGAAAGTAAGAATGCACATTAGAATTAAAAATTGAAAAGAAATAAACAAAAACGAGAGGGAACGTTGTGAGCCGCATCTACGGCCGCGGCTCTACTTTATACCCGGTACTCAGTCAGTATATATGTATGTCAGCTTACGATATATGTAATTTAAAACATGTTCGCAAAAGAGGAAAATTGAATTTTAGCCAAAAAAGAAAACAAAAATTAATCGAACCCTTTCGGAGAGTTTTATCTATTAGATGTTTCCATATTTGATTACATACATGTCTTTATCTACTTCCTACATATACATACACGACAGTGTGCGAGAGAGAGCGGGAATGAGTCTGCGCTTGGAAGGCCACTGAAATTTAATTTGTTCCTTCTGGCTATAATAATGATCCGATCTGATCTAGGTTCAACACCCTGATAGATATGGTATTTTCCCGTATCTTCAAAATTGTGATTTTCGTCCTTTGTGGGGAAGGGGGCGTGGCCAAATTTTGAAACAAACTCGTCTCGGTTTGATATCACAGGAGCTTGGATAGAAAGTTTGGTTGATCTAGCTGTTATAGTCTCTGAGAACTAGGCGTCAAAAAATTCGATCAGGCATAGCGCCCACACCGGTGTGTGAGAGAGAGCGAGAAGGAACGATGCATTTCGAAATGGTTTTCTTCATTGTGGCTATATTTATAATCCCATCTGATCCAGATTCAACACCCTGATGGATATGCTCATTCTCTATGATTCTGCGTTTTTAGTTTTATCGTATCTTTAAAATTGTGCATGCCACAGATATTCGTTCTTGGAGAGGGCGGAAGGGGGCGGGGCAAAATTTTGAAATACACTTGTAACAGTGTGATAGGACAGGAGTCTGGATACAAAATTGTGTTCCTCTAGCTTTTATAGTCTCTGAGCTATAGGCGCTAATGAAGACGGACGGACAAGCGAACGGGCAGACAGACATAGCTATATCGACTCGGCTATTGATGCTGATCAAGAATATATATACATTATGGGGTCGGAAATGCTTCCTTCTGGGTTTTACACACATCCATTTTTTCAACAAATTTAATATACCCCCTACTCTTCGAGTACCGGGTATAATAGGCTGAATGCTTTTAACTTTCTTTTCAGCAACGGACTTAAAATTTTTTAGTAAGAGTGAAGTTATACACGATCTTCAACAACGATATATCGATATCGATTTTGAATCCATTAAAAGTACCATAAATTTCTAAATTTTAATAAATTAAAAAACTAATGAAAATTAAAATATTTAAAAGAAAGTATTCATGAATTTAATGGACCTAAGTTCCATTTTGTATCTAATTATGCACCATTCAATAATAAAAATATCCACTGAAATGTACTTTAAAACTAGCATCGGTAATTCAAATAATAATAACTTGTGTCGTTGCTTCGGCCGGGGTATGCTCACCGCGCCGGGGTTCACAGAAATTTGTTTTGTTACTGGGTGTGGTAACTATAAGTAGGAACTCTCGGGTCAAGAAGAAGGCGTAGGTTAAGCAGTACAATAAGATCGTATCTTTATTATTCTTAAAATTACAGGTTTGGTATTAAGTCGACTGGGTCGAGGTCTCGGGTCTTCCTTCTGGGTCTTCCTTCAGCGTCTTCCTTCAGAGGTCTTCCTTCTGAACTGGCTACTCGGCCGCACGTGGCTGTTGGCTGCGTGCTGGTCAATGTCGGTCGTGGTCGTCAGTAGAGCAGGGAGGTGAAACACACGCTCTGTGTAGAGGTTTGGGGGTGAGGTGAAATACACGCTCAGTAGAGAAGCTCGGCTGTGAAGTGAAACACACGCTCAGTAGAGAAGTTTGTATGTGAGGTGAAGCACACGCTCAGTAGAGAAGTTGGCTGTGAGGTGAAACACACGCTCAGTCGAGATTTTTGGATGTAAGGTGAAACACACACTCAGTAGAGAAGTTGGCTGTGATGTGAAACACACACTCAGTAGAGAAGTTGGCTGTGAGGCGAAACACACGCTCAGTAGAGAAGTTGGCTGTGAGGTGAAACACACGCTCAGTCGAGGAGTTTGGGAAGTAGGAAGGGGAAATGTATTAGTGGACCAGTGCAAAAGTAGAGGACTACCTTTTGATACTAAAGCCACTTTAGAAAATATTTGGGTTGTGAGACCCAGGCTGTTCCGAGATGGACTGCCCCGATTCAGTCTGATGGCCCACCTTTTATTTCCGAACGTCAGCTGTTCTTCCTTGGATTTGGGGCTAGCGCGTATCTTTGGTCTGTAGCGCGTTCCGGGTTCCAGCTAAGATATGTAATATGTAGGTATATGTAATATGTGGAGCCGGCGCTGAGAGGTCTGGCGCTGGGCGTCACAAATTATGAAGACCACTTCTAGCCCTTTGCAGAATGTTCAAACATGACCACATTATTGTATATAAAGGAAAGAGTCTTTACACGATTACTGATGTAAACAAGAACCGATCTCCAAATTTAACTGAGGAAAGTATATAAAATATATAATTTATGACTGCTAGGGTGTGAGTGGAAAAATCATCTGTCGACCCATTAACAAGTACTACTAACAGAGTCCAAAAATACGTATGCTTGCACGGACTCAAATGGATTCCCTCAGCAACGTATACCCGTTCTGTGGGTCGAGCGATAATTATAAAATACGAAATTGTACCTCATACCTCATTCTAAAATCACACTTAATAATACACTTAGTTCGAACTTACAACTCAACTCACAAATGTCTAGACTGTTCTTTTAGGGTTACAATTAAGACACATGTGCTATCAACTAAAAAATTTTCCATATTAAGACATTTTCAACATTTGTAGAACGAGCTACAATCAGGAGAAATTTAAATGAAAAATTCTCGGCAACACAGATCCCTGCTTGATATTATAGGAGATGTATCAATTTTTTTTGTGCTCTCAAAAATAACGCTGAGAAAATGAAATGCATTCCAAATGGCATTTTTTGTATTATGCTATTTTTTTTAAGAAAAAAAAAACGGTTATATGTCGGTTAACGGAAGGTTTTTGGCATTAGGTTTGTTAAAGCAACTGCAACTTAGCCGTATATCCATCGATCTTTACACAAGATACCTAAAACGACATCTAATTAATTAAAATTCAGCCCAAGAAATAATTTTATTCGACTTTTACTGAGTTTTTAAAGTCAAAATTGTGAAAAAATATACCGCAAAAACTTATAGTTTGAATTTGAACGCTTAGTAATTTCCAGATTAATCTAATCAATGCAATATTGCAAATCGCTGGTTGTAATTCAAACCCACCGTGCGTTATGCAGTCGCTTCAGGCCCAGGTCTTCCTTTAGACCGATAGCTTCGACAGTAACGGTGGATTAAGATACCAGGGATGGGTGGTATGAAACTATACGGGGGTGTTGTTGAGGTTTGAAAGTCCTCGAGGATCGAGGTGTTTTTGGCAAAGGCAAGGAGTTCCTTTGGCGTCTTTTTGGAGGGATCTTCTAGTGATGCCAGTGACGGTGTGCCTAGGTGACTGCTAAGAGAGCCGGGCAGTTGCATATGAGATGTTCCAGTGTTTCGATAGACCCAAGTTCATCACATTTCCTACAGCTGTCTATTGGTGATGCCCAGCTTGGCCGGTTCTTTCGATGCACTAATGGCTGGGAACCCAATGGATCCGTACTGACTTTATCTTGCTTAGGGGATCTAGTGCCTAGATGCTCGTCATGCTCGAAAAGCTTGATTACATTATGTGGTCGTTCTGTAAGCTGAGCGACCTCTGAAGCCCTCTTGATGATGAAGACTTCTGCCTGGAATATGCTGAATCGGTCTGTGTGCTTACATAAGAGCCCTATTTCAGGGTTCGGACAATATAAGTCCGCTCCTTTTCCTCCGTCCATCTTGGAGCCGTATGTATACAAGTTGACGTACTGAGTCTGGTCCGGTCCTCTTTTCCAGTCTTTGCGTCTCATATGTTTTGACCTCGAGGAAAGTTTGGGTGAGTCAGTAGTCATGCAGTCAGTACAACTGATCATGTCCCTGCCAATTAAACTGTACCCGTATCCTTGGGGCGACATGTTCCCCGATGCAATCAGGCGCTGTGCTGCTTTGCCCGTAGTCAGCCGAGCGGGGATATCGAGAGATCGATTCCGAGTATGGTTTCGAGTGCTATAGTAGGGGTTGACCTCAGCGCCCCTGTGATATATAGCAGAGCCTGTCGCTGGTTCCTTTCCATAAGCTTGTGGTACGTCTTCTTTTCGGTTGCTTGCCACAACACTAGGACTCCATACAGCAGAGTTGGTCGCACCACCGAGATGTAGATCCAATGCATTAGGGTGGGTGATAGGCCCCATGTGCTGCTAAGCATCTTCTTGGATGCGTAAAGCGCAATGGTGGCCTTCTTCACCCTTTCCAGTACATTGGGTTTCCATGCCAGTTTGCTATCCAGTACTGTGCCGAGGTATTTGACCTGTGTTTTCGGGGTTAGCCTTGTTTGGTTGATTTTTGGGGGGATCCATGCCGGTACCTTGTACCTCTTTGTAAAGAGGATGAGGTCCGTCTTGTCCGCGTTGATATCGAGTCTTACTTCGTCCGCCCACTCGCATATCTCCCTGAGTGTTCGTTCCATTATGGAGCTGAGGGTCGATGGACATACACCCGTAATAATTATGCTTGTCGTCTGCATAAGCTGTTATTTTGGGGGCCTTCCTCTCGAATCTCTTGATGAGGTCGTCGACCTCCAGATTCCACAGGAGGGGCGATAGGACCCCACCTTAAGGCGTGCCTCTGTGTCCTCTGATTGCACCCGTCTACAACTCAGGAGGTTCTCTATCCCGAATTCTTGGGGTGACATGTTCCCCCATGCAATCAATCGCTGTGCTGCTTTGCCCGCAGTCAGCCGAGCGTGGATGTCGAGGGGATCGAAGCCGAGTATGGTTTCGAGTGATATAGTTGGGGTTGACCTCAGCGCCCCTGTGATACATAGCAGAGCCTGTCGCTGGGTCCTTTCCATAAGCTTGTGGTACGTCGTCTTTTCAGTTACATGCCACCACACTAGGACTCCATACAGCAGGGTTTGGTCGCACCACCGCGATGTAGATCCAATGCATTAGGTTGGGTGATAGGCCCCATGTGCTGCTAAGCATCTTCTTGGATGCATAAAGCGCAATGGTGGCCTTCTTCACCCTTTCCAGTACATTGGGTTTCCATGCCAGTTTGCTATCCAGTGCTGTGCCGAGGTATATGGCCTGTGTTTTCGGGGTCATCTTTGTTTGGTTGATTTTTGGGGGGATCCATACCGGTACCTTGTACCTCTTTGTAAAGAGCATGAGGTCCGTTTTGCCCGCGTCGATATCGAGTCCTATTTCGTCCGCCCACTCGCATATCTCCCTGAGTGTTCGTTCCATTATGGAGCTGAGGGTCGATGGACATACACCCGTAATAATTATGCCTATTTCGTCTGCATAAGCTGTTATTTTTGGGGCCTTCCTCTCGAATTTCTTGATGAGGTCGTCGACCACCAGATTCCACAGGAGGGGCGACAGGACCCCACACTGAGGCGTGCCTCTTTGTCCTGCCTTTACCGTAAAAGCGGTGCCCCTCACTGATTGCAACCGTCTACAACTCAGGAAGTTTTTTATCCATATGTTGATTTCTGGGTGTATGTGGGTCACTTCTAGGCGATGCATTTTTGAGTTCGTAGCTACGTTATTAAAAAAAGTATTTGTTGAGAGCTTTCTGGACGGTAGCTACTAACGAAATAAGCGCTGTCTCCACCGATTTCCCTTTGGTATTAGAATTCTGGTTGGTCGACATCAGTCCCCCCACCTCATTCCTGATGTCTACATCCAGCTGTGACTTTAGTATAAATGAGGTTAGGCTGATCGGTCTGTAATCCGTGGGAGTAACATGTCTGCACTCTTCTGCTTTTGGGAGGAAGACAACTATAGAAGTTCTCCTTTGGATAGGGATATAGCCTGTGCTTAAACATGCCGAGTATATTGCGAAAAGCCATGGGACGATCGCCTCTTTGGTCGCTTGCAGCATGTCTAGGTCCAGGTGTTTTTATGCCCGCAAAGGAGTCTATAGCCCAATTTATTTTCTCGGGGGTTATTAGACCTGTCGGGGGGTTTTGTTCCTCAGTTGCTAGGTCCTGTTGCGTTTCGGCATCAATGACATCGGTTTCTTGAGAGAGAGGTCCCGGTTCCACCAGAGTTGTTCTCTTTTTTGTCCTCTTTTTTGTTCTAGAGGGTCGGCATGATGCGTGGTAGGCGACCAGTAGTTCCTTGGAAAGGGTCTCTAAGGACTTCTCTATGTCCGGATTTCACTGAGCCCGGATTCGCGAGCTTCGAAATTACGGTCTTTCTAAACTTCTCCCAGTTTGTGTTCCGGGGGTTTCTATAGACTGTTACCTTCGGAGTGTATTTGAATTCGCACTTGAACTGAATGTACCTATGGTCCGAGAAGGATGGTCTTTCGAAGACTCTCCATCCTGATACCAAGGTACTCTTTCCCGTTACGAGGGTTAAAGTTATAGTCTAAGACTGACTCACCTCAGTCGTTGATATCGGGGCTTCCCCACACACTGCGGTGGGCATTGGCGTCCGTACCAATGAAGAGTTGGTGGTCTTTGGAATCGGCTTCTTCCGCATTAGTTCTTCAAGTGGCGCGGACCTGTCGTATGCCATGTAGCAGGACGCTACCAAAAAGTGCTTCTCCTCACTTTCTAACATCACTACTGCCAGGTCGTCCTTGCTGTAACGAGGCATAAGGTTAGCGGGGATTCTCTTTCGTACGAGTACGACGATTCTGTTCCTTCTTACCGGTGTTGGATGAAACGAGCTGTAATTTTCGGACTTCCGTCCGGCCATTGAGTTGGCTGACGCGATCCATGGCCCCTGGACCAAAGCTACGTCGACGGGCCCTTGCTCCATGGCTATAAGGAGCTCCGCCGATGCTACTTTGCTTTTATGTAGATTGACCTGCAGTACACTCAGCGTCATGGATGGCTAGCTCAATTTCACTCGATGGGTTGACAACCAGCGTCAGGTCACCGGCCTCTTCTTCTCCTTAGTTTTTTCGCGCAAGCCTCTGGGGGACCTCCACAATGGTATCCAGACCTAGGTTTTTCTCCAACTCGCTTGCCTGCAGGGTGCGCGTATTTGTATCTCCTGGGTGGCGTTTCTTCAAGCGCAGGTATACACTGGCCATTCCCCACGCCATCTTCCCAAATCTTGGGTACAGGAGGTCCTCCGCCTCATTGTTAATTTTTAGTATTACATACTGGCCCCCCTCGTTGGGTAGTGGGCTCCCAGTGTGTACAACTCTCCAGGGTTCTGGCGTTGCAGTAACTTCAGCGCCCAGTCCCCTTGGATCGCGAATGGGAAAATTAGCTCCGCCTATGGTATGGACGGGAGTAGCTCCCTGTCCACCACCTCCAGCACGGCCCCTATTACATCGCTTCCAGTTGGCAGACCGTTTTCGTCAGCCACAGCCAAGGGCGGGGCGAAATTTTCAAATACACTTGGAACAGTGTGATAGGACAGGAGTCTGGATACAAAATTGTGTTCCTCTAGCTTTTATAGTCTCTGAGCTATAGGCGCAAATGAAGACGAACGGACGAACGGACGGACAGACAAATCTAATATACCCCTTTACTCTTCGAGTACCGGGTATAAATATATATACGAAACAAATTTTAAACACCATACCGTTTTGGCTCTTCCATAAGACATATGTACATTAAAGTTTCGCTTATGTGTAGAAATCAAAGGTATCAGGGTATAAAAATGTTCCCTTTGGTATAAAACAATACAATATAAGGTTTTATCCCGATTCGAAAAAGTTTAGACGTAGCGCCCTGAGGTCAAAGGTGAAAAATACGTTATTTGGCCGATGGGAGCTATGCCATATATCGCTGTGATCGGATTACATTTTTATTAAGATTTAGAATATTTAAATACAAGTTTCAGCTTGATTGGTAATAAGATGTACATATAACATATGGGCATTTCCATAGAAATGTCAACCGCAGCCAATAAATTCAAAGTCTATAAAAGTATGATGTTTTAACGAATTTTTATAGGGAATCTTTTAAATTTGACTAATCTAAACAAATTTTACATTTACTTATAACACATTTTTAAATATTTAAATGCAAAGTCGAACAAGTTCAAAAGTTCTGCTTTGAACATTTCTATTGCCAGTTTTGTTTTGATTTATGTTCCTAATGAGAGACATTATGCATTGATATTTGATCTTTAAAATCTCGGCTTATGCTCAAAGAATATAAGAAAAAGGTAAAAAAAACGATGAGATAGCTTATTACGGTGAATTTCTTATCTGCTTAACCGTCAATTTCAATGTCGCGTGCGACACCGAAAAAGAACACTTGTTATCAGTGCATCCAAAGTATTTGTTCAATGCGCATAAAATATTGGGTCTAAACATATATTATTGTAACAAATAAATTTAAAAAAACTTTGGCTGAAAATAAGCAGCGCTTTATTTTTGAAAATTTTTTAAAATTTGATCGCCGGCAACCTCCTAAGTTAAAATGAACAATTTTTTTTTGTTTTAATATCTTCCTTTGTTTAAGTAAATATAAAATAATACTTGTTTAAATATAGATGAGTGAAAAAAACGGCGAAAAAAATAAGTCCAAATACAAACGGTGGAGAGAAAACTTAAAGAAAGACGAAACGAAAATGCAAAACTATAAATTAAAAAACAAGGAATGAATGTAGAATAATAGACAGAAGTAGAGAGCACTGGCGGAAGGTGATGAAACAATAAATGGTGAAAAGCGGAAATATAATCGCATGCGACAACGGGAGAGGCGCCAAAAACTCGTAGAAATAGCAGGTTTACAACATACCGAGTCTTACGAATGTAGGCAAATCTTAGCGAAAGCTGTTAAAAAAGTGAAGAAAGCGATGCCAAAAGACATTCGCAGAAAGATTAAAGTTCTCGAAGTCCTGGTAAGGAAATATAAGCAGATTGAAGAAAATGAAAACGTAAACCATTCAAACCAACCAACCAGCAGAACAGTGTCAGAAAGCGTAGTTAAGGCCATCAACGATTTTTATCAGAATGATAATATAAGTGTGCAAGCTTCAGGAAAGAAAGACACCATTATAGTGGAGGGCAAATTAGTAGCTAAGCGCTTTATGTTAATGACGGTGTCCGAATCCTATGAGATTTTCAAAAAGGATTTTCCATGCGAAAAGGTAGGAAAATCCACTTTCTTTAAAATGCGACCTCGTCATGTCCAGTTGGCAAATAAAATTACGGATTTAAAGATCAATTTATTCCACTTGCATATTTGGCTAATATGGAAGACGAAGTAAACTGGCAACAATGGCGTAAAATAGATAACCACGTAGTGCTTTTAAATACAACTTCAACTGTATCTGATTTATTCATTGATATGGAAGCTAAGCTATCATCTTTTAAGACCCATTTTTTTGTAAAAAGAGCACAACAAAAATATTTTGAGGAAACAAATTCTCAATTGTGAATTGCACAAACATTTTGGCGCCCCCGGGTGGACTCAATTAAGTTGGATCTCCGTGGAACGATCTTAATCGCAGTCTGGACATATGGTGGACTTGGACTTGGAGTCGCCCATCAACAAGCAGCTCATCCTTCGTTGGACAGTTTGAAAGTCTCAACGTGGAATGGACCAGCTACTTGGCCCTGAGTATGAGAGTTTATCACCCACATAGTTCCCATCAAATGGCTGAGGTAATGAACACTTAAAAATAAATCATATAAATACATATGTAATCTTGGTTGGGCCACCGAATTGTACGGTGAACTTCCTTGGTAAGGTCATTGGTCTTGCATAGGAAGCTTGCTGCTGCTATAGCGTTTTGTTCTCTCGCTCTCTTTCGCTTTGGCTTGCGTAGCCGAAAAATAGCAACGCATTGCATAGCCAGCAGAGCCGAGCCCATAAGTTTATTGCTTGCTTCTGCTATTGCGTTTTGTTCTCTCGCTGTCGCAACGGCCAACATAGCCGAACAAACATAGCCAACAGAGCCGAGTCCACAAATTGAGTGCACTACGTTTGCTCTTCTCGCACAATCCATCAACTGTTCTCATCGCTGGAGGGAACATAGCAGATCGCGTACTTGAGTGATCTTCGAAGTGGAAGTGTTGGCTCTTCTCACACTATCCGTCAGCTGTTCTCATCGCTAGAGGGAACATAGCAGATCACGTATTTGAGTGATCTTCTGAGTGAAAGTTTTTTTTTGCTCGTCTAACACAATCGGTCAACTGTTCTCATCACTGAAGGGAACATAGCAGATCACGCATTTAAGTGACTTATCGGATTCGCCTGTCTCACTCATTCCATCTACTGTTCTCACCGTTGGGGCGAACTTAGCCTAGCAAAGGCTGAGTGGTCTTCCGAGTGAAATTGTTGTTTCAAATAAAGAACTCCTTATTAAGTGAAAAATGGCTGGGAAAAAGCGGGGTGGCTCAAGTAGCAATACTTCGATTGTAGAAGAAGATGAGTCTGGGATCATTTTGCGGAAATTAAACGCTGTGAAAAGGGACATTGACAGAATAGCGCAAGCAGTACAAAGCAACAAGATCTCGTCTAATCAACTCGAGCTGGAATGCCGCTTAAGTATTTTAGATGTATATATAGATCGCACGTTCTCTTTGCAATTGCAAATCGACGACATTGACCCCGAATTAGCATCGCGTTCTGACCTTGAAGAATTGTGCGTGTCAACTAAAGCGTTGTTAATGGCTAATAAAAAACCAACTCAGCCTAGTTCTTTGAACGATTCAGCCTTAAATACAACCATGTCACATACACGGAATCTGCGCAAGATGAAATTGCCCAAGTTCGGTGGCAATTACTCTGACTTTGAAAATTTCATAGGCTTATTCACAGGCATTATAGATAGCGACATATCCCTAAGCAATGTCGAAAAGTTCAATCACCTGTTGAATTGCTTAGAGAACGACGCATTAGGTATGCTAAAGGCGTTCCAGGTGACAGAGCAGAATTATTCCAAGGCACTTGACGCTCTAAAGCAGGTCTATGATAACGAGTGCCTTATATTCTTGGATGGCATATCTAGACTTCTCGATTTACAGGCGATGCGGTATCTGCCATATATGAGTCGTTGCTATCAGTGGGGGATGACAAGGTCATTGCTCACGCCTTCCTGATACACATCGTCATGTCGAAAGTTGACTCGAAAACACGTTCTAGGTGGGAGGAAAATTTGGATAACCTAAAAATTCCGTCTTGGAGGGATTGTGTAGCTGCCCTAAACAAGCGCTATCAGCATTTGTCGGCCGAACAGACTAATTCCGGGCGGGCTAGGTGTCGAAAAGGTTCACAAGAACAAAAAAATAAGCAGTCTTGCAAAACATCGCTGGCGGTATCCCAATCAACTATGATCATTGTATTACTAGTTGTTCGTCGTTTTCAGCTGTGTCGGTCATGACTAGATTTAGATTTGCAAAGGGGATCCCGCATTGTATTAATTGTTTGTGTAAAGGCCATAATGTCTCAGCCTGCAAATCTACGCATTGCAGAGTATGCTCAAAGCCCCACCACACATTGCTGCACCGCTACACTGCTGACTCGGAGACATCAGCAAACGTCCGTGAGGCTGTCGGGTCTCGGGTTGCGTCGGATGCTGAAGGTCGAATCAGTTGTCGTCAAATCATGCTATGGCTTTGGAGTCAGATCAGGTAGTTCTGGTGACAGCAATTGTGGATGTAAGAGGTGGCTCGTGTCAGCTTCAGCCAGCCAGGGTGCTACTGGATTCGGGCTCTCAAGTAAATTTTATAACCGAGGAGCTTACACGGAGCTTACAATTGAAACGCATCCGGAAAGATGTTAATTTAATGGGAATTGGAAAGACTAACTTATGTGCGCACCAAATGGTGCAAACCACAGTGTGTACTCGAGTCAATCAATTTGAGATAGCCACTGACTTCGTCATTCTCAAATCAATTTCGTCTTATCACCCAGAGAAAGCTGTTCCATCAGACTCGTTGATAGTCCCTAAAGAGTTCCCACTGGCCAATCCAGCTTTTCATAAGCCCCAGAAGTTGGATTTGCTGCTAGGAGCTGACGCCTTCTTTGACATAATAAAATATGGCCAATTAAAGCAGGGAGATACGCAAACTTTGCAAAATACGGTTTTTGGGTGTGTGGTGTCTGGTCGCTGCAAATCCACAGGACCCTAAGGCCCTGAAGCATGCTCTATGGTGAGCACCTTACAGGAGTTTCGCCCTCTTGATACGCTTGTTAGACGATTCTGGGAGTTGGAACAAGTTCCAAATGTATGTTGTGACAGACTTTATACCCCAGAGGAAATACTTTGTGAGAAAATCTTTCGAGAAACAGTCGTTCGCTTGCCCTCAGGTCGATTGCAGGTCTCCTTGACGTGCAAATCAAGCCCAACATGTCTTGGACTTTCTTACGAGACGGCGAGAAGGCGGTTCCTATCATTAGAGCCACGGCTAGCTAAAAATCCTTTGATGCAGGAAATGTTTACCAAGTTTAGGGAATGACTGCACATGACTGCAATCGATAATTCGATACCGAAAGATCCGCATTGTTTCATACCTTACCAATGCGTGGAACGCCCACAGAGCACATCCACAAAGCTCAGAGTGGTTTTCGATGCATCTTGCAAAACCACTTCGCAAGTATGCCTTAATGATCTGCTGATGGTGGGACCAACAATACAGCCGTGTCTATATTCCACTCTGCTCAGATTTCGCTGTCGCAAATACGTACTTGTTGCAGACATTACCAAAATGTACCGACAGGTAGAAGTTGACGAGGCGGAGCGAAACTTTCAGCTGATTCTTTGGAGACGAGATGTTACGAGTCCCATACAAATCTATCGACTGAATACTGTCACATACGGCACGGCTAGCGCACCATTTCTAGCTGTTCGTTGCCTGAAATAATTGAGTGACACCCACTTGAAATCAAATCCGCTGGGTGCAAAGGCGCTGGTCACCGACTTCTGTGTCGATGATCTCCTCACCGGATCAGATGATGAGGACGAAATGATCAGTCTTCATCGAGAACTGTGTGAGATCCTAGAACCAGCTGGATTTGTTTTAACAAAATGGGCGTCAAACTGCAAGAATACAACAGGTCATCAACAAGGAGCACTGATATTAAATGGAGATCAGGAAGACCTCAAAACGCTGGGTTTAATTTGGAATCCACGTTATGACGTGTTCAAATATAGTCTGAAGACACTGAGTGCGGATTAATCTGTAACGAAGAGGTCAATTCTATCGTTCATTTCCAGTCTCTTCGGTCCATTGGGCTTGTTATGCCCGCTCGTAACTAAATCTAAAATATTTCTGCAGGAGGCTTGGCTTCTCAGGCTCAACTGGGACGATCCCGTTCCAAGGGACCTTGAAAATAGGTGGCTTGCCATGAAGAACGATTTTGCGCTCTTGAATGCCACGATTCGTGATAACCAGATAAAGAGCATCGTGCCAAGTTCATGGTTTTGCAGACGCGTCTACACGAGCATATGGCTGTTGTCTGTATGTCAGAATGGTTGAGACAAGTGGAGTGTCAGTCCATTTATTAACTGCCAAATCAAGGGTGGCTCCCTTAAAAACAAAAACTGTGCCTAAATTGGAACTGTGTGCAGCACATTTGTTAGCTAAACTTTGGGAAGAAATACGCAGCATCGTCAGCTTCCCGGTGGAGAAAGTCGTGTTATGGTCCGACTCTGAGGTTGTTCTTCACTGGTTACAAACGCACCCATCAAAGCTCACTACATTTGTATCCAATCGTATTGCAGACATTCAAGACATCACATCATCAGCTGTGTGGCGAGATGTACCGACCAAAGAAAATCTGGCAGATTTAGTGTCTCGAGGATGCTCGGTGGATTGAGCTGAACACATCGTTTTGGTACAACGGCCCTAAGTTTTTACAAAAGGAACCCGAGTTATGGCCCATAAATTCAAATATTCATCTCGCAGAAGGAGATCTAGCCCTGGGGAAAAAGAAATCAACCGTGGCGCTCATCGTGGCCAATAGTGAGCCAAATCCGATCCTCAGCATTATAGAGAGGTCTTCATCATACATGAAAGTGGTCGGCATCGTGGCTTACATGCGGCGATTCATCTACTGAAGGAACGGCAGTTGGGCTTCTATCTCTCTGTCAGCTGACGAATTGGGTGCTGCGTTCCTCACTGTAGTAGAAGCCATTCAAAGGGTGGAATATGATGAAAAAATTCGAAAGCTCGAGAAATCATCTACCCTTCGGACATCCATTCAAAAGTTGAACCCGTTTCTCTCGGTTGAAAAAATTGGTAGTTGCACGTTCTCGTTGTTGCGAGTTGGAGGTCGCTTACTACATGCCCCTATTGCTCACAATGCCAAGTTTCCCCTCTTATTACCAAAGAACTGCAAATTTGTGACTTTGTATTTAAGGTATTTACATCGAGCCAACTGTCATGCGGGGCCAAGAACACTGGTTGGACTTCTCAGGCAAACTATCTGGCTAATCAACGCTCGTCGAGAATGCAGTGCCATCGTCCGGCAATGCGATCATTGTTTCCATTATAAGCCAAAGCTGCTCTCACAAATAATGGGCAACCTACCCGCCGATCGATTGCAAGGCAATAGACCCTTTGAAGTAAGCGGAGTGGATCTATTCGGTCCAGCAAAAGTGTCACTTGGCATCCGCGGGAAGCAGCCCATAAAGATGTATATAGCAGTTTTCGTCTGCTTTGCTTCCAAATCCGTACACCTCGAAATAGTGAAAGACTTGTCGACTAATACATTTATCTTATGTTTATCCAGGTTCATTGGTCGTCGTGGGCCTTTTGTCAAGCTCTATTGCGACAACGCCACCAACTTTGTGGGTGCTGCTCGCATGCTGAAAGAGCGATTGGAGGACTTCAGTACCAAAGAGAAGATCATAACGGCCTTTGCTGCTGCCCACCGATTCAGCATCGAGTTCATCCCGCCCAGAGCGCCGCACATAGGTGGCCTGTGGGAGGCGGCCGTAAAGTCGAAAAAACACCTCATGCTCAGGGCCGTGGGAAACGCCATTCTCAAGGAGAACGAAATGTACACCATAATAGTGGAAGTCGAGGCAGTGCTGAACTCGAGGCCACTCATCGTAGACAACGGCAGTCCCAACGAGGGAGGGGTTGTCACACCGGAGCATCTGCTCGTCGGCACAATGCTGGCAACGCTGCCGCCCGCGTCCGCGCAGTCAAAGCCAGACGGCAACCTCACCTTCTTGCAGAGATGGCAGCTCGTCTCAGCAATCAAACAGCGATTCTGAAGCGACTGATCAAAGGACTATCTGCTGAGTCTGCAAACGCGAGCCAAATGGAACAAAGGCGTGGAAAACCTCCAAACCGGAACGGTGGTTGCAATCCACGAAAACAACGTGCCACCCCAGCTCTGGATAACAGGCGTGGTCGTCGAGGCCATTCCAGGAAGTGATGGAAAGGTTCGTGTAGCAGTTGTCAGAACCAAGTCCGGCATCTATAAGCGATCCATTCATCGCCTTTCACCAATTCCAAGGGATTGAAGCCTGTAGGCTGTCAACGTGGCCGATGTTCAGGCAATTCAGTTGCCTGGGGATTAAATCATTAGATTAAACAAAATACATAAGGAAAAAATTTAAATGCAAACCCTTAAATAAGAGCTAGCCATACGACAGGCTCTCTTAAGCTAAGTACAAGCGCTGATATGAGTACACTCGCTCAGCCGCTAACAATTCACCACAAAGACATAGCTTAAAAACGCCCTAGAAGGGCTTGAATAATCATGGGGCTCTCTCCAAAAATTGAATTCAAACTGTTCAGACGTGTTCTTTCTTGGTCGGTCAGATTTAATTGTGTTCCCAACATTTGTTCGGGACAACTAAAAAATAAAATTGTTTGTGCCGTACCGGCACTTTCTCAATTGTGAATTGCACAAACACTAGGCTTGATGTGCAATTACATGTGCATGGAATTTGTAAATGCCTTGACCAAACAAAGATGAAAAGACATCCACATTTGTTGATTTCAATATTAAAACCGAATCTCTATTTGAAATGTATGAGTTTAGGTAGTTCTATTGTGAAGCAAAACTAGGCTTAGATCTAGGGTCAGCTCAGTGGTATGTGTGATATATTTAGATCGGGTAATAAGATAAGATTAAAACATGTGTGTACATTGTGTGTTACATCGGCGACCAACGCATTGGCGTGGGACCATCTTAGGAAATATCTCGGCGATGCACTTAAGGACTAGATAAAGGTTTTTAGGGTTCGTATTTTGGGACAATTTGTGAGCTTATGTCCAAATATCAATTTATATTGGTGTATTAAGTGCGGTCGTTAATTTGGTAATGTATTACCCTTCATGTTTTAGAGCATTCTGAACATTTTGAAAACGGCCAAAAAAGTGCCGAGTAGTACTTGACAATTAAATTTTTCGTAATTATAATTTCATACCAACATAAGTATATTACTTTGAAACATATATTTTTATTACTTGTTTTAACTAACTATGAATTCCGGTATAACAATGCCTTGCAATTGCCGCCTTACATTTATTTTTCTCATAAAATATAAAAATAAGGTTACAGTTATTATTCTTACTAAAATTATAGATGTGTGCCCGGAAAGATGGTGAAATTTTAGTTCTTTTAATTCTAGCTTGTGCGTTTCCAAATAATTTAATTCATTTTTTATGCGGTTTATATCGTCTGTATGATTAATAATCGGTGAGCCTAATTGGTCCTAAACAATCTTGGGTGTTTCACTAATATTTCCTATATATGACAAAGACAATGTTTCCTGAGCTTCTGTTTCTATACTGTGATGAGGAATTAGAATTTATCATTAACTCGAGCAGTGCAATCTGACCTAATTGCTTAAATTCCTTATTCCGCCAAATCTACTATTTCTAAGCTTGTGGTGCCGCATTGTATCCGAGCCCTTATATTATCCTCAACCTTAAAAAACCAACTACTTTTTCTTTCCAACTCTATCCAATAAGACCTGCTCTCAACAATCGACTTGTATATGCAATTTGATGCTCTATTTGGTTTGAGAGGCTTCAATTCACAACTGCCATCGCTGGCACTACTCCAAGGCCAACTTCCTTCACAAACTCTATAATTAGATTTCCACCTTCGACACTTATTGAAGGTAGATTCTTTCATAAGGTGATATGCATCTATCTCGAAGTTAGAAACTAAATACTGAAAATTTGAACCCTAACGTTTTCATCCATTATCCCAAATAAAATGTGATATAGGGATCCTATAAATCCAAATGGAACTCGCCTATTTCTTCCTCTATTTTGATCCATGAAAATTTTGTTATTTTCTTCTAAGTCTGACATTTTCTTTTCTGTATTATACAAAACTAAAAGGCATTGGTCTTCGAAAGTGTGAAGCCTTTCGCAAATCAATTTTTAGCATCTCAAAATAGGCGTCCATATTGTAGAAAATTATTAGATTCCAAGAGGAAGCTACTATTTTGACGTCCCCCATTGGATCTAAATAAATTCTGGGTGATGCGTTAGAAAACTGACAACTTAATATAAATAACAACATGGCCATTATAAAACCGAGTTTTGACATTCTCGATGAATTTCTAGTATGCCTTTTTTGCTGGATCTATTCAGTATCAGACTCAACCTTGTCGACATACTTAATTCCGTCTAAGATAAAAATTTTACTGATGGGTCTGGTGATAAATCCATCTTGCAATTTTACTTCTACTACTCTGACCTTTTCATCTTTGCACTTATGTATTTTTTGTACTTTTCCTTTTAGACATCTGGCTGGATGACAATTTTCATCTTTTAAGAGGACCGTTTGTCCTTCTTTTATATTACGAGTTTCCCTCTTCCATTTGTGCCTCTGCTGAAGAGTATGCAAATACTCCTCTTTGCACTTCACTCAGAAATCTCTTCTTATCTTTTGGATTATTTTCCACCTATCTAGATTTCCAATTTTTTCAACTATATCCAATAGTAGTCTTAAAATCAAAAAATGTCCTGGAGTAAGATCTTCTTGTTGATCAACTCCATTTTCCGCAATCTATAACGTAAGAGCGTTGACATCTCTTCATATGTTAGGCTGTTGTCCCCGATAACCCTTTTAAGGTGGTACTTCATGGACTTTACTCCTTTATTCATGAATGTGTTTATCAGTACAGTACAGTACTATATTTTGTTGTTTTTTAGTTTGGACGTTGACGTGCAATGACTGCACCATCAAGTGGCCCATGGGACACCAGCCGAATGGTGTTACGCGCGAATCCCAGGCCGAAACGCAGCCCTCCTCCCACCCAACCGACCGAGGGGCGCTGTCGCAAAACGCGCGACTCGTTAACCGAACCGATCGCGATCATGCAGGAAAGATAGATGTTAGACTAGTATTCGAGGAAAATTAGAACTAATCTTACTAAAGGAATTAATCATGCATTAAAACTATCGTACTCCACAACTACAATTACTAACTACGAGAAAGGTATGTGAGTATTAGTAATTTAAGAAGAGGAAGGGAATTAGTTGCCGAAAACTCTAAAAGGTTCATGCAAGGAATAATTCGATCTACAAATCGGAAGGAACAGAGGGGTATAATTTCTGGTAGTTCTAATAGGAATCGTGAAGTTTATGCGGCTCAACAAGTCAGGGCTATCTACGTCACCCTTGATCAAGTTGTACACAAAAATCACACCAAGCATTTTTCTACGGTTAACTAAGGATGGAAGGTTTATTAAAAGCGATCTACTAGAGTACTAAATTACATCCGTCTGTAGTACCTTGGAAGCCTTTAATGATGTATGATGTGAACTCCAATAAATTCGTGGTTGTTGATCTCCGCCTTATAAATCCATGCTGGGCTGGAGATATAAGTGATCTGCAAAGATGCTGCAGGTGCGGAGTTAAAATTTTCTCAAACACTTTAGGAATTGCGGATAACTTTGATATACCTCTGTAGTTCTTCGCGTCAGACTTACTACCTTTCTTATGGAGAGGAATAATGAACGACTCCTTTCATATGGAGGGGAAGCATGAAGAGTTAATGGACAGGCTGAATAGTTTAAGCAACGGTCCACACAGAGACTCGGCGCAGTATCTAAGTACACAGCCGGGAACTCCGTCCGGACCCGGTGAAAACACCGTCTTAACTTTCCGGAGATCAAGAAGCAGAGAGCTTTCATTTAGCAAGGGACTGAAGATGCCGTTCGACCTGGGTAAACCGTATGGGTACGGCTGCCCGGAGTAGCATTCCTGAGAATAGGTTGTTTGAAAGTATTGGGCAAAAAGATCGGCAATTGCCTGATCAGTATTTGCCGACGTATTAAGAAATGATAGCGAGGATGGATGAGCGGACGTTTTACGCTTACTGTTTACGAAGCTGTAAAACTGCTTAGGGTCCTGAGAAAAACGTATCCTGCACTGGGAATTAAGAACTGAAAAGTTTGACCGAGCCATTACATAGCGAGAGAGAGAAGAAGGAGAGCCAACTTCTTGAAATTTTTTGTAAAGTCTTGATTTTGAGTTTTTTAGACTGGATAACTCTTTGGTAAACCAAGGGGGCTTCCCAGATCTAATGGGACAGGAAAGTGGGACACAAGACTCAAAAAGTGAGTCAAGTGCATTGTAGAAATTGTTTGTGCATATCGTAACATCAGTGCACAAATACAAAGCGGACCAATCAAAATCCCTAATGAGGTTATTAAGCTTCGCAAACTCGGCTTTACGAAAGCAGCGGACACATTGAGGTAGCCTACCCGACCGATCCAATGCGGTTGGTCCTATATCGAGCGACACTTCAAGTGTAGGATGGTAGGCGTCTTCAGGTATAGTGAGCGGAGGGACTCGGGTTAACAATTCCAGTTCTTGTTGAATCTGGACTGTAAAATGTTCCGACGTGAAGTTAGAGTCCACTGCAATCAGAACCCCACCTGCACGTCGAGACGAACGGTCATTTCTAAAGGTTGTGTACCGACCTGCCAAAACTTCAGAACTAAGAATTTCCGGTTTTAACCAGGTCTCTGTAAACACAATTACATGGGATGCAAATGCGACGCTATCCCGAAACAGAGTGCTGAGCTTACTACGCAAGCCTCTAACATTCTGGTAGGTGATTAAGAGAGAGGAAGTTAGTTTTTTGGATGGGTGGACTGGGAAGATGAGGATGGAGCACTGGCCTGATTAGTATTAGGAGTTATTGGGGGCCTACTCTTCTTCTTTGCCTTAAACTCCTTCACCACCATGTTCTCCACCTTTAAACCGTCGGCTTGTGTATTGCTTTGAATAAAAGCAGTAACGTCATCTATAGTGGTGTAAGGGGCAAGCCGTGAGACAAATATTTGTCGTTTAGGTGTAGGTGTGATCACCACCAATCTTGGGTTTGGCACCACAGACCTTGTACCTGTGATGGCAATACCCGGTGGTCCGGGTCGTATGTTTGTTGGTGGGATCGAAGTGGACGGGATATTAGGAATGTTGGCGGACTCGACGGACACGGACGCTACGGAAATTTCTGGTTGTCCGTTCTCCGAAGTGATAAATTCGGCTGCCGAATTTGCATCACCAGCAGCTGTCGTTGCCCTTGGAATAGCAAACGATATCGGCTGCTGCACAATTGGAGTGGTCGGAGTCGGTTGTTCGGCAACGGGCGGCTGAGGGACAGTTGGGGCTTGCAGATCTCGCGGAGTGACCTTTTTTCGCCTAGGAGACTCATTCAGCAGTTGCAAACTGCTAAACAAAGACTCCATGGCTAGGAGCCGATCGTACTGCTTTTTAAAGCCCACGGTCAGCTCCTTAAAGCCATTCCGCGTCTGCCCCATAAACCTGGCCATCTCTATGTGAGCCCCCCGGCATGCCTCACAACAGTAGAACAAGCCACTATGCTTGGAAATTGCATCACCCACGAGGCCTGAGTACCCAGCGCACTTTGCGTGCATTGCTTTTCCGCAAAGATAGCAGGGGATACTCGACTGAGCAGGGGTGACCACCTGTTTGCAGGTTTTTTTGGTACAGATAATAGGTGATTCCATTTTAAATACAATAAACAAAATTTATTTCAAAACAAATAGAAATCAGACCAGTGTGCCAGGCAAACGCTTAAAGCGGAATTAGTAAAAACTGAGCGGAGAGAGGAGAGCGGTTGCAGCAGCTGCAATGAGAGAGAGAGAGAGCGCTACTACACGGAAAGTATTAAGAGCGAGAGAGGAAGAACAGTTATTTATGTTTGGGTTATAGGGAGAGAGTGATGCTAAAGCACAGACTACAAGATGAGAGCGGGCTAAATTCAATGTGAGAGCGTACTTACGAAAAGCAACAACAAAAACACAATGTTAACTGACGCAAAAAAGAATTATTAAATTATGATTTACACAGTAAATAGGCATGCACTCGCGATTCAGGATAGACTTTAAGTTAGCAAGTTAATTTGTTAGTTCGCAAAAGGTTTATTTTGGACAAACGCCGGTTGTTTATACAAAATAAGTGAAAAATGAGCGGAGCGCAATGAAAAAACGCGTCTGAACACTACGAGAGAGATAGACGATTGTTAAGGTCAATGCTCCTTTGCTTCAGCTAGCCATTTAGGAACTTTCCACCAAAGATCACAGTTAGTCAATTGGTTAGAATTAATCCCCTTAGATGCTAAATCAGCTGGATTATCTTCGGATTTCACATGACTCTATTCAGTATTCGTCAATCTCCGAATGTCATCCGTTCTTCGTCTGATAAATTTGATCTAACTTTGACCACTCTTAATCCATGCTAGTGTGATAGTGAAATCACTCCAAGCATAGATTTCTACCATATTGTCAAAGGATTCTTATAATCTTTGGATTAGTGTGAGCTGCACACAGTTCTAGTTTAGGGATTGTTTTTTTATTTTTAATTTGATTGGCTCTACTTTTGCTAGCTGCTATAGTTACAGCATTTCCTTTTTTAGCATATACTAGTGCAGCATATGCCCATGAAGTTGTATTATTGAAAATTCTTTGGAATTTGTCCACCTTGGGATTCAAATATTTTCTAAATGTATTCAATTTTCTTTGTAAGTTTCCCAGTCTTTCCTCTTTTCTTTAGATAATTCCTGATCCCATTCATTTTTATTTATCCAAAGCTTTTGAATAAACACTTTTCCTACAATGGGCACGGGTGCTGGTCTGATGAGCTGGTGAGGTGGCTCAAACTGGTGGCCTAACTGAGGCCACCGGACGGGTCTCAGGTTGCGGATAGCGAACGGCCTACCTTGGCAGGTAGGTCAGCTGCGAATAAGCGGGCATCCCTATGGAGAGTACCGAAAATAAGCAGTCCAGGACAGCCAGCGGGTGTTCGCGAAGCAGTAACACTGACGATGCACGTGTGGTACCGCCTCGTATACGTAGCTCACACACTCCCATCCCTATACACTACCTACCCACATCCCAACCCCTACACTCACCTCACATCGGGCGGGACTAAGGTGTCATTCGACCCGTGCCGAGGGTCAGCTTGGCTGAGGGCCCGGTTTTAAAAACTAGCTCAGTCGTAAACGGAGAGCTCAGGGACTGCTTTATCCGGACAACGTGAATCTCTGCCGGACGGACCGTCATCTCTTTGCAAATCGTGGGCACAATTATGAATAACAATAAAACCAAAAGCAAAAAACCAAAAAACCGAGTCTGGCACTCCCCAAACGCCAACTGGGAGTAATCCCATGCTTGGGAAGGCAGTGGCCCAAAGGCCTGACCCAACTAGCTCAACAGGAGGAAAGACCTGCTAGGTGGAAGGCGCTGGTACGAAAGGGCAAGGGCAGCCGGAGGGCAAAATACCTAGGAGCCAGTGGAAGTGGGTGGAAGCGACATTGGCCGACCGCTGCTTCGAGCCTCTCGAGAACGACCCCGGGCCACATCCAGTCTGCAAAGACATGGGGTGGTTCCAGGGCAATATCAAAGTAATTGCCTGTGAAGACGAGCGCTCCATGAAGCTGTATAAAGCAGCGGTGGCGCAGATCGGAGAGGCGATTCTCATCAATGCTAAATAGCGGTACCGTCCCCACAAAAACGGACAACTGCGTCGCAAGGGAACAAACAATATAATACAAATCAATATAATATAATCAATATAATCATCCCCAACAGAGACGAATGGCTCGAGGGACCTCCAGGCCCACAAAAGGCCATAAGCATCTTCACAGATTGATCGAAGCTGGATAACAAGGAGGGAGGAGGAATTTATTATTATTTCCGAATTGTTGGAAATCCATTTTCTTAAATTAAATCCAACTTTTAGTAGTTCGTTTGAAATTAATTTAATTACATTTTTTGCTTCTTTTATAGAGTATGCGCCAGTCATTAGATCATCCATGTAGAAATCATTCCTAATTATTTCACTCATTTTTTTTTCTGGAATTTGTCTGCTATATCCACCAGAACTCTGGTGGTCAAATATGGAGCAGATGTAGTACCATACGTCACGGTTGTCAATTTATAATTTTTAATTTTTTTCTGCGGGAAAAAATTGATTTTTTGATCAATTATTTTTATCTGACGGTACATTTTTTCGATGTACGCCGATACAACATATTCCCATTTTCTCCAGTTAATAATAATATCAAAAATATCTTTTTGAACTCGTGGACCAATCCACATTATATCAATTAAGCTTTTATTATTAATAGATTTGGCTGAAGCGTCAAAACCTACTCTTAGCTTGGTTGCTAGGCTTGAATCTCTAATAACAGCCTGATGTGGTAAAAAAGATTTGTCTTCGTTATTTACCTCGACCATCCATATATATGGATTTACCATATATTCATCCATGAATTTAGTATAGTCAACCTTAAGTTTTTCATTCCTAATTAATTTTTTCTCTAGATTTTCTCCATAAAACGAGCTAGTGCTTTTTTCTTTGAATCTCTTAAGGTGACATCTTCTTTAAATGGAATTGACAAAATTTATCTCTTTTCGTTGTTTTTATGAAGTTGTTTTCACATAATTCAGATTCGATATCATTTTTGTCTTCTTCCTCCACTTCCCAATATCGATCCATGTCTCTTAATTCGATAGTGGTTGCAACAATAGCCTTTTTTCCTTTAGATTTTTTACATCCAGAGACAATCCACACGAAATCCGTTTTTGACCCAAGAGCCCATTGACTTTAACAACTCCATTCTGTAGAATGTGAGCGTATTAATCTGCTCCAGTAATAAGGTCAACACGGACAGGTTTATTAAAATCGGGGTCAGCTAAATTATACTTTTCCCATTTTGATTTGTCAACATTAACGGTGTTGACTGGAAGAGCCTTCATTAATTTTGGCAGTATTATGGCTTCAACCTTTAAAATTGTTTGTAAATCTTTTAGATTTACTTTGTGCTTTGATATGCACTTTCCCGTGGAAGATACCCTACTGATATCTGTTTGAGATCAATTTTTTGTAATTTCAAAATCTGCGCAGAGTCTTCTGAAATAATTGTACATTGTGACCCACTGTTAATCAAAGCTCTAAATGTTTCAAATTCTCCATTAGAAGATTTTTTTTGAACACGCGCTGTAGCTAACAACGCTTGTTCCGACGTCATGCAAGTGTTAACTTTTTCACTTTTTTGATTTACATAATTAACATGTAGCATGCTATGGTGATTTCTTTTCACAGCGAACATGATGTATCGCTAGTGCATTTTTTATTATTTTATTTATTTTATTATCTAAAACCCAAAAATGCCTTTTTAACTTAATCCATTCTTTCCGATGGATGTAACGCCATAATTTTGTGACATTCAAATATTGTGTGTCCCATACCTTTGAAAATCGGACAACTATTAGTAGACAATTCTTTTATATTGTTACTAAATATTTTTTTAACAGGTTTTTCATCCTGAATCGAGCTTATCAAATTAAGTCGTTGCTCCAAAAAATCCATGACATCGGACAATTTTTTAATTTCCTTGTTTTTCTTAACATGGCTCGCATTTAATTGCAGAGCGTCTTTATTCAATTTCTTGATAATTATGTGTGCAAAGATTATATCAACCTCATCAGATAACTGTGCCTTTGATTTGATTAAGTGAATTGACTCATTTATAGTGTCAATAAACATCCTCAACTGCCTAACTGAGATTACATTTAAATTTTGTAGCTCAAGAAGGCGGTTCAATTAATCGGAAAATATTTTCCTTTTATTTTCGTACCGCTTGGTTCAAAATTCGCAAGCGGTCACATAGTTTTCTCCAGAACCTAACAATAAGTCAGAAACTACATATCTCGCTTCTCCCTTAAGTGAAATCATAAGTTAATGAAATTTAGGACTTAAATCCTCTCTTAAATGAATAAGTTCAGAAAATAATTCGTAAATCAGGTCCCAATCTTTGGAATCCCCAAAGAATGAGGGTACCTGCATTTTTGGAGGTGTTGGCAAAATCATCAATTTTTTTATTTTTAACAACTTCCCTTTTTTGGCACGTTATCCTGAAGTTTTTCCTTCATGATCCTAGTTACAGTTACTACGTCAAATTCTAATTCCATTAAAAAATCATCATACATATCAATCATTTCGTCTTCCTTTATACAAATTACCTTTTTCCAATAAAAATTTAACTTTTCTATCCTAAATTCAAAATTTTCCCTTTTGCCGTCATCTATAGCAAAAAAAGTTTCCCCTAAATATTTTTTTAACTGTTCTATTGATTGTGACAATTTGCTATCCGTTTTAACCATCTCTCTGACCTAGTACTTATGTACCATCCCTATCGGAACCTACACTAATCTAATTTTGCCTATCCACTGTATTTTGAAATTTTGTAATATCTCCATCATAGCTATATAGTGGTTTTTCCTAAAATAGTCGTGACCGACTACACCAATTTTTAACAACATATCATTGTTATTCGTGTATTCTCCTGTCAACAATTTAAATTATTTTACCTGCTCAGTACTTAAACTTTTAAATTCTTCTAGCGCCCTTATCATGAACAACTAAACAAGGCTAACCCCGAAAACACAGGTCAAATACCTCGGCACAGTACTGGATAGCAAACTAGCATGGAAACCCAATGTACTGGAAAGGGTGAAGAAGGCCACCATTGCGCTTTATGCATCCAAGAAGATGCTTAGCAGCACATGGGGCCTGTCACCCAACCTAATGCATTGGATCTACATCGCGGTGGTGCGACCAACTCTGCTGTATGAAGTCATAGTGTGGTGGCAAGCAACTGAAAAGAAGACGTACCACAAGCTTATGGAAAGGACCCAGCGACAGGCTCTGCTATGTATCACAGGGGCGCTGACGTCAACCCCAACTAAACCATACTCGGAATCGATCCCCTCGACATCCACGCTCGGCTGACTGCGGGCAAAGCAGCACAGCGACTGATTGCATCGGGTTATCATGTCACCCCAAGGATACGGGGACAGTTCAATTGGGAGGGACATGACCAGTCAAACAGACTACATGACCCCCCAAACTTGCCTCGAGGTCAAAATTAACACATTTATGGGACCCGAAGACTGGAAAAAAGGACGGGACCTGACTTAACACCTCAATATATACACTGACGGCTCCAAGGTGGACGGAGGAGTAGGAGCGGGTTTATATTGCTAAAAACCCCGAAATAAGGGTGTCATATAAGCTACCGGACCGATGCAGCATATTCCAGGCGGAAGTTTTCGCCATCAGGAAGGCAGCAGAGGTCGCTCAGCTAACAGAGCGACCACACAACGTGGTGAACATATTCGTCGATAGCCAAGCGGAGATAAAATCCATGCAGTCGTTCGCAGTTAGTTCCAGAAGTGTCCTGGCAAGCAGGACTTACTATGCACGACCAAGTCAGTGCGAATCTACTGGGTTCCCAGCCACTAGGGCATCGAAGGAAACGAGGCTGCGGACGTTCTGGCTAAAGAAGGCGTCGGCTGACGAACGAAAGAACCGAAAACGTGCCTATCTTCCTTAGAACGTTACAAAGCGATCTAGAGAGTCAGGCCGCTCTACAAACCAAAAAACATATGGAGAAACGCAACCACCTGCAGAACCTCGAGAACCATGTGCAAGGAGCGCAATGGAAAACTAGCTCACTTTCTACTGCATCTTCCACGGAAAGACTGTAGACTGCTAGTGGGAATACTCACAGGTCACTGTCTGGCTGCGGCGCACGCAGCCAAGCAGGCATCACCAACAGAGACAGCTGCAGGAAATGTGATGAACCCGGGGCTATCGAAACCCTGTAACATCTCATCTGCAACTGCCCAGCTCTCTCACTGGCAAGGAAAAGTGACCTAGGCGCACCGGAGATGCCCAGGGAATTACTTGCCTTTGCTAAACACACCTCGATACTCGAGGACTTCCAAACCTCACCAATACCCCCGTAAAGGTCCATTTACATCCGGATCACTAAGGGCCATACTAGCCTATGATAGTCCCCGCTGAGGGACGTCCGGGTTAACCTAACCTAACCTATCATGAACTTTATTTTTACCTGCCTTTTTATTAAGGCTTTAGTCTCTTTGGACATCATGTTGTTTATTTGTTTATTTTTTTTTTTATGAAAAAGAAATTCAATAAAAATAACAAATTCCTCTATCTTTTATAGTCTTTGAGCTATAGGCGCTAATGAAGACGGACAGACGGACGGACAGACAGACATAGCTATATCGACTCGGCTATTGATGCTGATCAAGAATATATATACTTTATGGGGTCGGAAACGCTTCCTTCTGGGTGTTACACACATCCATTTTTTGCACAAATCTAATATACCCCTTAACTCTTCGAGTATCGGGTATAATTAAGTCGAATCCTTTCCATTTTGTTTGTATTTGTTTTTTACATCTGTCTTCTCTACATTTCCATATCTACATACATACGTCTTTACTACGACTCGTCTTTACTACGCGCTTGGAAGGCGTGGCAAAATTTTGAAATACACTTATACTGACGTGATATCACAGGAGCATGGATAGAGAGTTTGGTTCCTCTAACTCTTATAGTCTCTGAGATCTAGGGCCTCATCTGGACGAATGGGCACAGCACCCAACCCGGTGTGTGAGAGAGAACGAGAGGGAACGATGCATTTCGAAATGGTTTTCTTCATTGTGGCTATATTTATAATCCGATTTGATCCATATTCAACACTCTGATGGATATGGTCATTCCCTATGATTCTGCGTTTTTAGATTCCTTTTATCTTTAAAATTGTGCATGCCACAGATTTTCGTCCTTTGTGCGGTCGGAAGGGGGCGGGGCGAAATTTTGAAATACACTTGTAACAGTGCGACAGGACAGGAGTCTGGATACAAAATTGTGTTCTAGCTTTTATAGTCTCTGAGATATAGGCGCTCATGAAGACGGACGGACAGACAGACATAGCTATATCGACTCTTGCATAGCGTGCTGGGTCGGAAGGAGTCACGGGCAGGTCGATTTCTACCTCACCCAGGTGCTGAGCGGTCACGGCTGCTTCCGCAGCTACCTCAAGCGCTTCGGGCACGAGGCAGAGGACGGGTGCCCTGAGTGTGGTGCAGGCATATTGGAGGATAACTACGAGAAAGGTATGTGAGTATTAGTAATTTAAGAAGAGGAAGGGAATTAGTTGCCGAAAACTCTAAAAGGTTCATGCAAGGAATAATTCGATCTACAAATCGGAAGGAACAGAGGGGTATAATTTCTGGTAGTTCTAATAGGAATCGTGAAGTTTATGCGGCTCAACAAGTCAGGGCTATCTACGTCACCCTTGATCAAGTTGTACACAAAAATCACACCAAGCATTTTTCTACGGTTAACTAAGGATGGAAGGTTTATTAAAAGCGATCTACTAGAGTACTAAATTACATCCGTCTGTAGTACCTTGGAAGCCTTTAATGATGTATGATGTGAACTCCAATAAATTCGTGGTTGTTGATCTCCGCCTTATAAATCCATGCTGGGCTGGAGATATAAGTGATCTGCAAAGATGCTGCAGGTGCGGAGTTAAAATTTTCTCAAACACTTTAGGAATTGCGGATAACTTTGATATACCTCTGTAGTTCTTCGCGTCAGACTTACTACCTTTCTTATGGAGAGGAATAATGAACGACTCCTTTCATATGGAGGGGAAGCATGAAGAGTTAATGGACAGGCTGAATAGTTTAAGCAACGGTCCACACAGAGACTCGGCGCAGTATCTAAGTACACAGCCGGGAACTCCGTCCGGACCCGGTGAAAACACCGGCTTAACTTTCCGGAGATCAAGAAGCAGAGAGCTTTCATTTAGCAAGGGACTGAAGATGCCGTTCGACCTGGGTAAACCGTATGGGTACGGCTGCCCGGAGTAGCATTCCTGAGAATAGGTTGTTTGAAAGTATTGGGCAAAAAGATCGGCAATTGCCTGATCAGTATTTGCCGACGTATTAAGAAATGATAGCGAGGATGGATGAGCGGACGTTTTACGCTTACTGTTTACGAAGCTGTAAAACTGCTTAGGGTCCTGAGAAAAACGTATCCTGCACTGGGAATTAAGAACTGAAAAGTTTGACCGAGCCATTACATAGCGAGAGAGAGAAGAAGGAGAGCCAACTTCTTGAAATTTTTTGTAAAGTCTTGATTTTGAGTTTTTTAGACTGGATAACTCTTTGGTAAACCAAGGGGGCTTCCCAGATCTAATGGGACAGGAAAGTGGGACACAAGACTCAAAAAGTGAGTCAAGTGCATTGTAGAAAATGTTTGTGCATATTGTTTATTGTTTATTGTTTAAAGTTTAACAATGTGCAGTTAAACTGTAGGGGGGAATATTAAATGAAAATTACTTGACGTAGGCAAGATACATGATAAACTTAAAATATAATTTAAAATTATTACAAGATGTTATTTATTAGGATAGTTTTGACAGTGTTAGTACTATAATCGAAGGAGAACAGATAAAAAAATTTGTTATAGAGTCGGCAAAGGCTACGGAAAGATTCCTGATCAGAGTAGTTAGAAAGACAGAGTTGAAGGTGGAGAGGAAAGTAATGCCTAGTTGGACGGGATGGGACAGCAAAACTAATGAGACTGATAAGGGCAGATGATTCAACCTCACCAGAGAGAAGCTTGTGGAGAAAGAGAACTCCATGACAGATCCTACGGGTCTTAAGAGATTGGAGGTTAATAAGACGCAGCCTGCTTTCATAGGAAGGGAGATGTAACACAGGGTCCCAATTAAGTCCACGGAGTGCAAAGATGAGGAATTGCTTATGTACGGATTCAAGCATATCTTGAAATTTTTGGTAATGTGGTGACCAGACACAGGAACCATATTCCAAGATCGGCCGGACCAGAGATACGTACAAGACTTTAGTGGTGTAAGGGTCTGTAAATTCCTTAGACCATCTTTTAACAAAGCCAAGAACTCCTTTGGCTTTATTCGAGATGGAGGAGATATGACAATTATAAGAAAGATTAGGAACAAAGATGATGCCTAGATCACTAACTTTGAACTGGCGTTCAAGGATACAACTATTAATGGAGTAGTCAAATAGGTATGGCTTTATGCGGTGAAATGTCATGACATTACATTTGGAAATGTTCAGTGGAAGAACGTTAATGAGGCACCAGTTATTAAGAGCGTCAAGATCCGATTGCAGAGATAACGGGGACGCAGGGTCTTTATAGGAAAAACATACTTTAACATCGTCAGCGTACATAAGGACACGGGAGTGAGATAATACTAGAGGAAGATCGTTAATGAACAAATTAAATAACAGGGGGCCCAGATGGCTACCTTGAGGTACACCCGATGTAACAAGGACTGGTTTAGAGAGAGAGGAGTTGAAGCGGACACGCTGAGAACGATTACTAAGATAAGAATTGGTCCAGAGGAGGAGATTAGTCGGAAACCCAAGGAGAGATAGTTTATGGATAAGGAGATTGTGATTAACAGAGTCAAAGGCTTTACTAAAATCAGTGTAAACTACATCAGTTTGGCACTGATTAGCAAATCCTGTAGTTACGAAGGAGGAGAATTCCAGGAGGTTAGACGTAACTGAGCGACGTTTTACAAATCCATGCTGGGATTCCGAGAACAGGGAACTACAAAAGTGCTGCAGCTGAGAAGTAATGATTTTTTCAAAAAGTTTAGGAATGGCAGATAAATTAGATATACACCGATAATTAGAAACATCTGATTTCGAGCCCTTTTTGTGGACAGGGATTATGTAGGACTCCTTCCAGATGATTGGAAAATCGCTTAACTCTAGCGACAAGGTGAAAAGTTTTAGAAGGGGCACGCAAAGAGAATCAGCACAAAGTTTAAGAACGGCACTGGGGACCAAATCCGGGCCAGTGGAGAACGAGAACTTACTCGATTTTAAATTGGTTAGCAGGCAGTTATAATCAATGAAGGGGGAATAGATACAATTTGAGCTCTTTAGCGGAAAAGGATAAGAGTACCTGGTACGATGGTCGGATGTGGAGGCCAGAATAGAGGGGAGGTTCATTGAGGGGACAGAGTAGCAACGTTGAAAAAAGGAAGCGAATAGATCCGCAATGTCACTATCATTGTCGCCAAAACTACCATTTAAGTGTAGAGATGGAGGAAATTGAGTGGAGTTACGTTTAGAGTTAACAAACCTGAAAAATTGTTTAGGATCGCGCTTGAAGTTAAGCTTACACTTGGCCAAGTACTTGTTATAGCATAACGTATTACATAGGGAAAATTTAGATTTAGCAATTAAGTATTTAGAAAAAGCCGATTGAGACCCGGATTTTTTAAATTTTTTTTTTCTATCAACGGTGTCGGCGGCATCAATTGAGGGCGATGGAGCACCAGCGACATGATCGTCATTAACTTCCAATTGGACAGTTGGCACCAGAGAGGCTGCAGGAGAGGGGCCGAGTGCAGCCATCCTCATCGAAGCAGGGTCGTTATTGCCGTCGGTTTCCTTAGCACCAGAGTCGATCATGGCTGGCGAGGTTATAGGCGTAGCGGGCATATCGTTGACTGCAAGAGAATTAAGGGTTTCAGAACACGGCGAAGTACGAGTAACCTTTCTTCTCTTAGGAGACTCATTTATCATTTTTAAGTTTTTAAAATGAGTCTCCGTTGAGAGAAACTTATCCTGTAATCGCTGGAATTCGGAGTGGAGGCTGGCGAATTCATTATGAGTTTGTCTCATAAAGATTCGCATGTCGGCCTCCAGTGGCCTGCAATCAAAACAGGTCCAATTGAGACCGCAGCGAGTCTTGACCACATCAACAATGCGACCACCGTAGTGACCAAGACCCGCACAGGTAGCGTGAGCCGTTTTAGTACACAACCAGCACCGTACGGGCAGCGTCGCACCGTTTAGCACAGCAGGAGCTCATTGTAAAAGTGATGAAAAAGAAATGTATGTGGAAAAGAAAGGTAAATTATAAGTCGGTGTGAGGCTGATGCAGTAGGTTAAGCGTGTGTTACACAATTCCGCGCGCAAGCACAAACACAACAGTCACAATAACAACAGGTGAACAGAGAGACACAGAGAGACAAAAGAAGAGAGTAAGCGCGGAGCGGCTGATAGCGCGGTGGGTGTGTGTTGGAGAGAGAACAGAAGAGAGGGTAAGATAAAAATAGAGAGCGGCTCAGAGGGAGCGAGTGCACCACACAAGCTAATAGCAACAACAAAACAGCTGCTAATGAGTAAGCGCGGAGCGGCTGAAAGCGCGGTAATGAGTAAGCGCGGAGCGGCTGATAGCGCGGTGCGTGTGTGTTGGAGTGAGGACAGTAGAGAGGGTAAGATGAAAATAGAGAGCGGCTCAGAGGGAGCGAGTGCTCCACACAAGCTATTAGCAACATCAAAACAGCTGCTAATGAGAATGTACAGAGAAAGAGGAGTGCACAAAATGATTTGAAAATTGGTAATAAAATACACAATAGACGGCAAAAGGCGTAAGCACTGATATCGACTAATTACCCACACGGTTATGTACACAGGGAGTAACTAAAATACACAATTACTTTCCTTTAAGCTATAGATTTAAAAATATTTTGGTAGGAGCGAAGTAAAACACGACCGTCAGCAACGATGTATCGATATGTATATATCGTAACATCAGTGCACAAATACAAAGCGGACCAATCAAAATCCCTAATGAGGTTATTAAGCTTCGCAAACTCGGCTTTACGAAAGCAGCGGACACATTGAGGTAGCCTACCCGACCGATCCAATGCGGTTGGTCCTATATCGAGCGACACTTCAAGTGTAGGATGGTAGGCGTCTTCAGGTATAGTGAGCGGAGGGACTCGGGTTAACAATTCCAGTTCTTGTTGAATCTGGACTGTAAAATGTTCCGACGTGAAGTTAGAGTCCACTGCAATCAGAACCCCACCTGCACGTCGAGACGAACGGTCATTTCTAAAGGTTGTGTACCGACCTGCCAAAACTTCAGAACGAAGAATTTCCGGTTTTAACCAGGTCTCTGTAAACACAATTACATGGGATGCAAATGCGACGCTATCCCGAAACAGAGTGCTGAGCTTACTACGCAAGCCTCTAACATTCTGGTAGGTGATTAAGAGAGAGGAAGTTAGTTTTTTGGATGGGTGGACTGGGAAGATGAGGATGGAGCACTGGCCTGATTAGTATTAGGAGTTATTGGGGGCCTACTCTTCTTCTTTGCCTTAAACTCCTTCACCACCATGTTCTCCACCTTTAAACCGTCGGCTTGTGTATTGCTTTGAATAAAAGCAGTAACGTCATCTATAGTGGTGTAAGGGGCAAGCCGTGAGACAAATATTTGTCGTTTAGGTGTAGGTGTGATCACCACCAATCTTGGGTTTGGCACCACAGACCTTGTACCTGTGATGGCAATACCCGGTGGTCCGGGTCGTATGTTTGTTGGTGGGATCGAAGTGGACGGGATATTAGGAATGTTGGCGGACTCGACGGACACGGACGCTACGGAAATTTCTGGTTGTCCGTTCTCCGAAGTGATAAATTCGGCTGCCGAATTTGCATCACCAGCAGCTGTCGTTGCCCTTGGAATAGCAAACGATATCGGCTGCTGCACAATTGGAGTGGCCGGAGTCGGTTGTTCGGCAACGGGCGGCTGAGGGACAGTTGGGGCTTGCAGATCTCGCGGAGTGACCTTTTTTCGCCTAGGAGACTCATTCAGCAGTTGCAAACTGCTAAACAAAGACTCCATGGCTAGGAGCCGATCGTACTGCTTTTTAAAGCCCACGGTCAGCTCCTTAAAGCCATTCCGCGTCTGCCCCATAAACCTGGCCATCTCTATGTGAGCCCCCCGGCATGCCTCACAACAGTAGAACAAGCCACTATGCTTGGAAATTGCATCACCCACGAGGCCTGAGTACCCAGCGCACTTTGCGTGCATTGCTTTTCCGCAAAGATAGCAGGGGATACTCGACTGAGCAGGGGTGACCACCTGTTTGCAGGTTTTTTTGGTACAGATAATAGGTGATTCCATTTTAAATACAATAAACAAAATTTATTTCAAAACAAATAGAAATCAGACCAGTGTGCCAGGCAAACGCTTAAAGCGGAATTAGTAAAAACTGAGCGGAGAGAGGAGAGCGGTTGCAGCAGCTGCAATGAGAGAGAGAGAGCGCTACTACACGGAAAGTATTAAGAGCGAGAGAGGAAGAACAGTTATTTATGTTTGGGTTATAGGGAGAGAGTGATGCTAAAGCACAGACTACAAGATGAGAGCGGGCTAAATTCAATGTGAGAGCGTACTTACGAAAAGCAACAACAAAAACACAATGTTAACTGACGCAAAAAAGAATTATTAAATTATGATTTACACAGTAAATAGGCATGCACTCGCGATTCAGGATAGACTTTAAGTTAGCAAGTTAATTTGTTAGTTCGCAAAAGGTTTATTTTGGACAAACACCGGTTGTTTATACAAAATAAGTGAAAAATGAGCGGAGCGCAATGAAAAAACGCGTCTGAACACTACGAGAGAGATAGACGATTGTTAAGGTCAATGCTCCTTTGCTTCAGCTAGCCATTTAGGAACTTTCCACCAAAGATCACAGTTAGTCAATTGGTTAGAATTAATCCCCTTAGATGCTAAATCAGCTGGATTATCTTCGGATTTCACATGACTCTATTCAGTATTCGTCAATCTCCGAATGTCATCCGTTCTTCGTCTGATAAATTTGATCTAACTTTGACCACTCTTAATCCATGCTAGTGTGATAGTGAAATCACTCCAAGCATAGATTTCTACCATATTGTCAAAGGATTCTTATAATCTTTGGATTAGTGTGAGCTGCACACAGTTCTAGTTTAGGGATTGTTTTTTTATTTTTAATTTGATTGGCTCTACTTTTGCTAGCTGCTATAGTTACAGCATTTCCTTTTTTAGCATATACTAGTGCAGCATATGCCCATGAAGTTGTATTATTGAAAATTCTTTGGAATTTGTTCACCTTGGGATTCGAATATTTTCTAAATGTATTCAATTTTCTTTGTAAGTTTCCCAGTCTTTCCTCTTTTCTTTAGATAATTCCTGATCCCATTCACTTTTATTCATCCAAAGCTTTTGAATAAACACTTTTCCTACAATGGGCACGGGTGCTGGTCTGATGAGCTGGTGAGGTGGCTCAAAGGGGGCCTAATTGAGGCCACCGGACGGGTCTCAGGTTGCGGATAGCGAACGGCCTACCTTGGCAGGTAGGTCAGCTGCGAATAAGCGGGCATCCCTATGGAGAGTACCGAAAATAAGCAGTCCAGGACAGCCAGCGGGTGTTCGCGAAGCAGTAACACTGACGATGCACGTGTGGTACCGCCTCGTATACGTAGCTCACACACTCCCATCCCTATACACTACCTACCCACATCCCAACCCCTACACTCACCTCACATCGGGCGGGACTAAGGTGTCATTCGACCCGTGCCGAGGGTCAGCTTGGCTGAGGGCCCGGTTTTAAAAACTAGCTCAGTCGTAAACGGAGAGCTCAGGGACTGCCTTATCCGGACAACGTGAATCTCTGCCGGACGGACCGTCATCTCTTTGCAAATCGTGGGCACAATTATGAATAACAATAAAACCAAAAGCAAAAAACCAAAAAACCGAGTCTGGCACTCCCCAAACGCCAACTGGGAGTAATCCCATGCTTGGGAAGGCAGTGGCCCAAAGGCCTGACCCAACTAGCTCAACAGGAGGAAAGACCTGCTAGGTGGAAGGCGCTGGTACGAAAGGGCAAGGGCAGCGCGGAGGGCAAAATACCTAGGAGCCAGTGGAAGTGGGTGGAAGCGACATTGCCCGACCGCTGCTTCGAGCCTCTCGAGAACGACCCCGGGCCACATCCAGTCTGCAAAGACATGGGGTGGTTCCAGGGCAATATCAAAGTAATTGCCTGTGAAGACGAGCGCTCCATGAAGCTGTATAAAGCAGCGGTGGCGCAGATCGGAGAGGTCTACGCTGCGGCGATTCTCATCAATGCTAAATAGCGGTACCGTCCTTACAAAAACGGACAACTGCGTCGCAAGGGAACAAACAATATAATACAAATCAATATAATATAATCAATATAATCATCCCCAACAGAGACGAATGGCTCGAGGGACCTCCAGGCCCACAAAAGGCCATAAGCATCTTCACAGATTGATCGAAGCTGGATAACAAGGAGGGAGGAGGAATTTATTATTATTTCCGAATTGTTGGAAATCCATTTTCTTAAATTAAATCCAACTTTTAGTAGTTCGTTTGAAATTAATTTAATTAAATTTTTTGCTTCTTTTATAGAGTATGCGCCAGTCATTAGATCATCCATGTAGAAATCATTCCTAATTATTTCACTCATTTTTTTTTCTGGAATTTGTCTGCTATATCCACCAGAACTCTGGTGGTCAAATATGGAGCAGATGTAGTACCATACGTCACGGTTGTCAATTTATAATTTTTAATTTTTTTCTGCGGGAAAAAATTGATTTTTTGATCAATTATTTTTATCTGACGGTACATTTTTTCGATGTACGCCGATACAACATATTCCCATTTTCTCCAGTTAATAATAATATCAAAAATATCTTTTTGAACTCGTGGACCAATCCACATTATATCAATTAAGCTTTTATTATTAATAGATTTGGCTGAAGCGTCAAAACCTACTCTTAGCTTGGTTGCTAGGCTTGAATCTCTAATAACAGCCTGATGTGGTAAAAAAGATTTGTCTTCGTTATTTACCTCGACCATCCATATATATGGATTTACCATATATTCATCCATGAATTTAGTATAGTCAAACTTAAGTTTTTCATTCCTAATTAATTTTTTCTCTAGATTTTCTCCATAAAACGAGCTAGTGCTTTTTTCTTTGAATCTCTTAAGGTGACATCTTCTTTACATGGAATTGACAAAATTTATCTCTTTTCGTTGTTTTTATGAAGTTGTTTTCACATAATTCAGATTCGATATAATTTTTGTCTTCTTCCTCCACTTCCCAATATCGATCCATGTCTCTTAATTCGATAGTGGTTGCAACAATAGCCTTTTTTCCTTTAGATTTTTTACATCCAGAGACAATCCACACGAAATCCGTTTTTGACCCAAGAGCCCATTGACTTTAACAACTCCATTCTGTAGAATGTGAGCGTATTAATCTGCTCCAGTAATAAGGTCAACACGGCCAGGTTTATTAAAATCGGGGTCAGCTAAATTATACTTTTCCCATTTTGATTTGTCAACATTAACGGTGTTGACTGGAAGAGCCTTCATTAATTTTGGCAGTATTATGGCTTCAACCTTTAAAATTGTTTGTAAATCTTTTAGATTTACTTTGTGCTTTGATATGCACTTTCCCGTGGAAGATACCCTACTGATATCTGTTTGAGATCAATTTTTTGTAATTTCAAAATCTGCGCAGAGTCTTCTGAAATAATTGTACATTGTGACCCACTGTTAATCAAAGCTCTAAATGTTTCAAATTCTCCATTAGAAGATTTTTTTTGAACACGCGCTGTAGCTAACAACGCTTGTTCCGACGTCATGCAAGTGTTAACTTTTTCACTTTTTTGATTTACATAATTAACATGTAGCATGCTATGGTGATTTCTTTTCACAGCGAACATGATGTATCGCTAGTGCATTTTTTATTATTTTATTTATTTTATTATCTAAAACCCAAAAATGCCTTTTTAACTTAATCCATTCTTTCCGATGGATGTAACGCCATAATTTTGTGACATTCAAATATTGTGTGTCCCATACCTTTGAAAATCGGACAACTATTAGTAGACAATTCTTTTATATTGTTACTAAATATTTTTTTAACAGGTTTTTCATCCTGAATCGAGCTTATCAAATTAAGTCGTTGCTCCAAAAAATCCATGACATCGGACAATTTTTTAATTTCCTTGTTTTTCTTAACATGGCTCGCATTTAATTGCAGAGCGTCTTTATTCAATTTCTTGATAATTATGTGTGCAAAGATTATATCAACCTCATCAGATAACTGTGCCTTTGATTTGATTAAGTGAATTGACTCATTTATAGTGTCAATAAACATCGTCAACTGCCTAACTGAGATTACATTTAAATTTTGTAGCTCAAGAAGGCGGTTCAATTAATCGGAAAATATTTTCCTTTTATTTTCGTACCGCTTGGTTCAAAATTCGCAAGCGGTCACATAGTTTTCTCCAGAATCTAACAATAAGTCAGAAACTACATATCTCGCTTCTCCCTTAAGTGAAATCATAAGTTAATGAAATTTAGGACTTAAATCCTCTCTTAAATGAATAAGTTCAGAAAATAATTCGTAAATCAGGTCCCAATCTTTGGAATCCCCAAAGAATGTGGGTACCTGCATTTTTGGAGGTGTTGGCAAAATCATCAATTTTTTTATTTTTAACAACTTCCCTTTTTTGGCACGTTATCCTGAAGTTTTTCCTTCATGATCCTAGTTACAGTTACTACGTCAAATTCTAATTCCATTAAAAAATCATCATACATATCAATCATTTCGTCTTCCTTTATACAAATTACCTTTTTCCAATAAAAATTTAACTTTTCTATCCTAAATTCAAAATTTTCCCTTTTGCCGTCATCTATAGCAAAAAAAGTTTCCCCTAAATATTTTTTTAACTGTTCTATTGATTGTGACAATTTGCTATCCGTTTTAACCATCTCTCTGACCTAGTACTTATGTACCATCCCTATCGGAACCTACACTAATCTAATTTTGCCTATCCACTGTATTTTGAAATTTTGTAATATCTCCATCATAGCTATATAGTGGTTTTTCCTAAAATAGTCGTGACCGACTACACCAATTTTTAACAACATATCATTGTTATTCGTGTATTCTCCTGTCAACAATTTAAATTATTTTACCTGCTCAGTACTTAAACTTTTAAATTCTTCTAGCGCCCTTATCATGAACAACTAAACAAGGCTAACCCCGAAAACACAGGTCAAATACCTCGGCACAGTACTGGATAGCAAACTAGCATGGAAACCCAATGTACTGGAAAGGGTGAAGAAGGCCACCATTGCGCTTTATGCATCCAAGAAGATGCTTAGCAGCACATGGGGCCTGTCACCCAACCTAATGCATTGGATCTACATCGCGGTGGTGCGACCAACTCTGCTGTATGAAGTCATAGTGTGGTGGCAAGCAACTGAAAAGAAGACGTACCACAAGCTTATGGAAAGGACCCAGCGACAGGCTCTGCTATGTATCACAGGGGCGCTGACGTCAACCCCAACTAAACCATACTCGGAATCGATCCCCTCGACATCGACGCTCGGCTGACTGCGGGCAAAGCAGCACAGCGACTGATTGCATCGGGTTATCATGTCACCCCAAGGATACGGGGACAGTTCAATTGGGAGGGACATGACCAGTCAAACAGACTACATGACCCCCCAAACTTGCCTCGAGGTCAAAATTAACACATTTATGGGACCCGAAGACTGGAAAAAAGGAAGCTGACTTAACACCTCAATATATACACTGACGGCTCCAAGGTGGACGGAGGAGTAGGAGCGGGTTTATATTGCTAAAAACCCCGAAATAAGGGTGTCATATAAGCTACCGGACCGATGCAGCATATTCCAGGCGGAAGTTTTCGCCATCAGGAAGGCAGCAGAGGTCGCTCAGCTAACAGAGCGACCACACAACGTGGTGAACATATTCGTCGATAGCCAAGCGGAGATAAAATCCATGCAGTCGTTCGCAGTTAGTTCCAGAAGTGTCCTGGCAAGCAGGACTTACTATGCACGACCAAGTCAGTGCGAATCTACTGGGTTCCCAGCCACTAGGGCATCGAAGGAAACGAGGCTGCGGACGTTCTGGCTAAAGAAGGCGTCGGCTGACGAACGAAAGAACCGAAAACGTGCCTATCTTCCTTAGAACGTTACAAAGCGATCTAGAGAGTCAGGCCGCTCTACAAACCAAAAAACATATGGAGAAACGCAACCACCTGCAGAACCTCGAGAACCATGTGCAAGGAGCGCAATGGAAAACTAGCTCACTTTCTACTGCATCTTCCACGGAAAGACTGTAGACTGCTAGTGGGAATACTCACAGGTCACTGTCTGGCTGCGGCGCACGCAGCCAAGCAGGCATCACCAACAGAGACAGCTGCAGGAAATGTGATGAACCCGGGGCTATCGAAACCCTGTAACATCTCATCTGCAACTGCCCAGCTCTCTCACTGGCAAGGAAAAGTGACCTAGGCGCACCGGAGATGCCCAGGGAATTACTTGCCTTTGCTAAACACACCTCGATACTCGAGGACTTCCAAACCTCACCAATACCCCCGTAAAGGTCCATTTACATCCGGATCACTAAGGGCCATACTAGCCTATGATAGTCCCCGCTGAGGGACGTCCGGGTTAACCTAACCTAACCTATCATGAACTTTATTTTTACCTGCCTTTTTATTAAGGCTTTAGTCTCTTTGGACATCATGTTGTTTATTTGTTTATTTTTTTTTTTATGAAAAAGAAATTCAATAAAAATAACAAATTCCTCTATCTTTTATAGTCTTTGAGCTATAGGCGCTAATGAAGACGGACAGACGGACGGACAGACAGACATAGCTATATCGACTCGGCTATTGATGCTGATCAAGAATATATATACTTTATGGGGTCGGAAACGCTTCCTTCTGGGTGTTACACACATCCATTTTTTGCACAAATCTAATATACCCCTTAACTCTTCGAGTATCGGGTATAATTAAGTCGAATCCTTTCCATTTTGTTTGTATTTGTTTTTTACATCTGTCTTCTCTACATTTCCATATCTACATACATACGTCTTTACTACGACTCGTCTTTACTACGCGCTTGGAAGGCGTGGCAAAATTTTGAAATACACTTATACTGACGTGATATCACAGGAGCATGGATAGAGAGTTTGGTTCCTCTAACTCTTATAGTCTCTGAGATCTAAGCGCTCATCTGGACGAATGGGCACAGCACCCAACCCGGTGTGTGAGAGAGAACGAGAGGGAACGATGCATTTCGAAATGGTTTTCTTCATTGTGGCTATATTTATAATCCGATTTGATCCATATTCAACACTCTGATGGATATGGTCATTCCCTATGATTCTGCGTTTTTAGATTCCTTTTATCTTTAAAATTGTGCATGCCACAGATTTTCGTCCTTTGTGCGGTCGGAAGGGGGCGGGGCGAAATTTTGAAATACACTTGTAACAGTGCGACAGGACAGGAGTCTGGATACAAAATTGTGTTCTAGCTTTTATAGTCTCTGAGATATAGGCGCTCATGAAGACGGACGGACAGACAGACATAGCTATATCGACTCTTGCATAGCGTGCTGGGTCGGAAGGAGTCACGGGCAGGTCGATTTCTACCTCACCCAGGTGCTGAGCGGTCACGGCTGCTTCCGCAGCTACCTCAAGCGCTTCGGGCACGAGGCAGAGGACGGGTGCCCTGAGTGTGGTGCAGGCATATTGGAGGACGCTCAACACGTCCTTTTCGAGTGCCACCGGTTCCACCACGAACGACAGGCGCTGGAAGCAGTAGCTGGGGCCCGAATCAGCGTCGAGACCCTGGTACCCCTAATGATAGCGGACCCCAAGGCATGGGAGGCAACCGCGGAGTTCGCCGCCAGCGTCATGCGAACGCTGAGGTCCCTAGAGAGAAGGCGGAAGGAGCAGACGGAGTAGGAGTCCACATCGCATGCGAAGCAATGCTGGGTGGCAGTATCGCATGACGAGGGGCCCCTACCCCACTTCAATTCCTGTATCTTGTAAATTTTACTAATTTTAAGTTTGTTTATAGAGCTGAATAAATATGAATAAAAAAAAAAAAAAAAAGCTATTTCGACTCGGCTATTGATGCTGATCAAGATATACTTTATGGGGTCGGAAACGCTTCCTTCTGGGTGTTACACACATCCATTTTTTCAACAAATCTAATATACCCCTTTATTCTTCGAGTACCGGGTATCAATACAACAATACAACCGCTTCAGAAAAAATTCTTAAAATTTGCATTGCAGCCGATATACTTTTCCGAACCTATCCCATTTTACCCCAGCCGGTGTTGCTTACTGCATACCTCTACTCTTGAAGATAGTCCTTTCGTTAGTAACCCTTCTGTTCATTAATGATATAATAATAGGTAATATTGGGTGCATTCACCAGCACAACTTGATCAGTGATCAGCGCTCAGTTTGGTGAAGTATTGCCGGTAATAACCGGTTTTTACTGGATTTAACGCACACATGCATGAATAAGAAAGAGCGTAAAAATATAACGTTATTTACGATAGATTGCTTTTAGCTTCTATCGATAGCTGGAATATCGACAAGAAAAGGCAGAAGAAGAAAAGTAAACAAACGACAAATTATTTAGAAAATAAGAATTTCGTTCAATACTTCGGCTTTATGGAGGAAATATTCCAATATGATGTTTCCACGAATACTGGCGCCGGAGGACGGAGATGTAATGCAAATGCAGCTTTGTCAAAACAGGCAAAGGCTTTTCACTTATTATTACCAAACAGCTGTTCGGGCAAATATCGATAGGTTCTGAACCGATATTTACAACTAAGCTAATGAGCGGTCGCGCTCATCAGAACTAAGCATACAATTATTGCGTTTTTTTACTGAGCGCAGATCAAGTTGTGCCCATTCCTATTGAGATTGATCAATTTTAATGTCCCAGCCAGAAATCTCCGTACCTTGGCCCCATTTAATGAAAGTGCTGCTAGGACCAATTATGCGCGAAACGAACCATTTTGAAGGGCTTTACGATTGTTTAATTCTCTGCCAGCAAGAATTCGGTCGTGTTGGGGAAGTATGATCGCTTAGGCGCTTTTTTATGTAATTTTTAGTTTTAGAGTTAAGTTTATAGCCCATTAGCCAGATAAGGATTAATCCATTGGTGGAATAAATAAATAAATAAAATAAAATATCATTAACAAGTGCGTGCGCTGCTTTCGCATGCGACCCAAACTTCAGGAGGAAGTCATGGCCTCGCTACCAACTGAGCGTCTGCAGCCAAGTCCAACGTTTCACGTAACTGGCATCGACTTTTGCAGTCCTATTTATACTAAATCGGATGTCAGGAAAAATAGGAACAAGAATCTTACATAATTATTATTTTTAAGCTAGTGAGGTTTTTCACCAGATGTTGCGAAGTAAATTTAAATAAAGTCAAGCGATTAAATAACAAGAGTTATTTATTGTATATGTATGTAGAACAATGTTGAAGTATGACCGATGGATATTAATTTATCCCGGTGGCGACGAAGCTCTGTTACCGACTGATTGCAAAGGCTGACGACCTAATTGCCGTGCCCTATAAAGCAATGCTTAAAGAGAGCGAAAGAGCGCGATATAGGCGAGAGTAAAACAGCTCGGGCTGCTGCTAAGCCGAGTGCGAAGATCGAAAGAGGCGATATAAAGAGGCGAAAGAACACCGCTGACGTGCGTAAGCATATGCGGGAACAATACATTTTACAGTGGGCATTGCAAGTGACAAACAATAATCAGAATTTACTTTAGGCCCCACCACTGACTATAATTTATAATATTAAGGCTGCGTTAACATTAGGGCTGCGTCTTGCTTCTCTGCGTCTTCCCAGAGACTAAGCATAGGGCCCTAGTAGTGACAAAAGTTTCGTCGGTGTCCAACGCAGTTGCGTCTATTCGATATATTCCATTGTTTTTTCGCTTAACAGTAGATTTTCGTACTTTTCTGCCTATCAGCGAAACTACCACCATTAGAAAAAACAAAAAATAGCAGATCGAAAATCAAGTTTTGGCACGTAAAAATTATGGCTTAGGAAAAAGGAACAAATATACATAAACCATTTAAAAATTCAGCAGTCACTTCCCGACAATATTCCATCAATATCCTCCACACAATCTCTTGTGTGGATTCCCTATTGTGCGGTATTCCGAAGAGGATCCCAGGCAATATAGCGCTATGGCTATCCTTTTCTCCAAAGGGATTGCCTGTCGAAAATTCGTATCCTGCTTTCGGAGATTAGGCAGCAGTCCCAAAAGAATGTCGGAAGTACTCCTCTTCATGCGGAAGTTGTCTTTAAAAAACGCGTCGGAGTTGTTTACAACATCTTCCTTCCAAAATGAACCATATAGTGGCTATTGCAATTTAGAATACATTATTTAATTCAAAAGAGAACATTATCACCCCTTTATTTACAAGTGTCCAAACGTCCACAGTTTGTTGTTGTTGTATGCAACTATTCTAGCTCCAATTTAGCTTTTCTGATCTCCGCATGGTGCTGCTGTCGACTTTGTGACACCGAACTTGTTCTGGCCTAACAATACAATGCAAAATCCAGCAGTTGCGTATAAGACTACATGTACTTATCATTAATATTCCAATCTATGTAAACGCTAACGTAAGGCAGCGCTGTTGCGCTCTCTATGCTAAAGGGCGCTCTGCAGCCGTCGCTTTGGCTGTGGCTTCGATCTGCCGACGTTGCTAAAGTCAGTGCTATGCTAATCTCTCTGTGCATTGGTTGCATATCGATCTCATGTACATTTATCTGGCCCGGCAAAGATCAAGCAATCGGCTTCTGCTAGCCGCCTGTATGAATAAACAATAAATTAAATCAATTCGTTCTCATTTCTTTCTGGACAAAAAATAGGTGCAAAAAAGCTTGGCATCTCAAACATTGGGGACCCCGACCTGATTAAAGCCATTTATTAATCGCGTTTCATTTAAAACATAAACTTATCAAACATATTCGTTGCTGTGCAGTTTAACTACCAGCAAATACATTCGGTGCACAATAAGGAACAGTTGTATGTGGAAAGTCAGTGAGAGTGACGGTAGTCTGAGATTCCGTTAGTTTAACCTTCGAATCTCTCATTCTATACTCGGCCGCAGCCACGGTTCTTGACTTTCCGTGTCCATCATTCTCGCTCTGGCTGTAAACCGTCGCGTAATCGTCGAGTCTCTCATTATATGCTCGACTGCAACCACGGTTCTTGGCTTTTCGTGTCTCTCATTCTCGCTCTCGCTCTGCACACCGTCGTTTAAGCGGTATTATATTCTCCTCTGTTGGACATTGGACACCGTTTACCATGGAAAGCGATCCGAATACAGGCGCGGGCGGAAATATTGCGATGGTTGATACCAGGCTGAATCTATATAAGCGTAAAATTCAGTCTGTATATGATCGGATGCGCAGGCTTGGCGAATCATTCGCAGGCGATAAAATTGACAAATTAACCGCCGCGGAAATCGACGTTCGCATCGATACGTTGGCAGAAATGCGAGAGTAGTTTATTAAGTCCCACAATGAGCTGGAAGCTCTCAATCAAGATGAGATTGGGAGTGAGATGCGCAACAATTTCGATACTCTCTTCATATCGTTGAAAGCTAAGTTGCTGGCTGCCGTTGAAATAGGACACTCACGCGCCGTTGCCAATTCAACGACCCTGCCAGGCCATTCTGGACATAGTACCATCATCATGGCTCACAAGCATCGGCTTCCTGAGCTGAAGGTACCTAAATTTTCCGGTGGATTTTTGGCAATGTTCAAATCGGTCATTGATTTCTGGGGCTCAATAGGGTAGATTCGCCATCGCCTAAAAGGCTGCGGTAGCGACATATGCTTGCTTTGCGGACATTGGAAACAGATGAGGAGATCTCTGACTGCATGGGAATTAACGTGCTGCTGCTGAAGCTGGATGCTAAGACGCAAATGATATGGGAGGACACATTGTCAGAAGCCATTCCTACAGCAGTCGAGTTCTACGAATTCTTGGATAAGCGCTGCCAGGAAATGGAGAGCTTGGAATACGCTACAGCGATACCCGTTAGTAGCGCTCAGGTGGGAAATAACCACTCCTACTAACCACAAACTACTCCTCATTTAAAGAAAACTTTTGTTGCCTCCAAGTCTTCCGCCGATCCGTCTGGATGCACCTTTTGCCATTCAGCGGGCCATGAAATATACTCCTGCAAGTTATTCGGAAATCTGTCCCCGTTGCTGCGACACAAAGAAGTGAAGAAGCTTTCCCTCTGCTTCAATTGCCTAAAATCAGGGCATCGCACTCGTGCATGCAACAGTGGAAAATGACGCGTATGCGGCGGGAGGCATCATAGTTTGTTACACTTCGAGACTCAGATCTCACAACAGAAAGCTCCCCAGATATTCCTCCTCCGGATCTAGCGCTTCAGCCAGAAATCATTTCGTCTGCGTCTACCTCTCTTGCTGCCCAAGGTCTTCACTCCGATGTTGTGCTTCTGGCTACAGCCGTGGTCCTCGTTAAGAATCGGTCTGGCGTTTTAGTTCCATGTCGTGTCATACTAGATTCAGGATCACAACTTCAGCTCGTCACATCCAGATTCGCCCAGCAGCGGAGCAGCGAAGAACTCAATCGTCGGCACTTGTCTCTGGGCTCGGCGATACCAGCGCGTCCACTGAGGGATCCACCGTGAACATTTGAATGCATTTACGTACGTCTAGCTAAACAACGACTCTTATTGCCTGCTTATTACTGCTCTCATTGCCCCTACAATCACCGATTTTTTATCATCTATGCGTGGGGCAAATCAAACTCACTGATGGCCTGCATCTTCTGCAGAAGACCCGGCTCGAGTGGATCGTATCTGGCGGCGGACAAAGGGTAGCAAGCTCGGCGCTCTTGGGAATTCACAACTCTCCGGAGTCGGAATCTAGCATGGATTCAAGGTTGGATAAAACACTTCGTATGTTCTGGGAAGTCGAGAATTGTGTGGAAGCAAGTGTATATACCAAAGAGAATTATATTGCGAAGCGCACTTCGTAAGCCACTTTTCACGTTTGCCATCGGGGAAATATTCAGTTCGTCTCCCATTGAAACACTTTGCTGATCTTTTAGGAGAATCTTATACTCAGACGTATCGACGATTCATCAGTTTGGAACGGAAGTTGGATCGTAATCCTACACAACCAAGGAGCGGCACTCCGCCTTTATTAGAGAGTATATCGATTTGAATCATATGTCCCAAGTCAAACCTGTTTCCCGTAGCCTCTGAAAATACTTTCTTCCTCATCACTGTGTCCTAAGAGAAGATAGTAAGACGACAAAGCTTCGTGTCGTTTTCGATGGCTCCGCAGATACCTCTGCTAGATGTTCTCTAAATGATGTGATGATGACAGGCCCTGTTATTCAGCCTGCATTGTTCAACATACTAGATCGCTTTCGTACACATCCAGTCGCTCTCATTGGGGACATTAGTAAAATGTACCTCTGCGTGTGAGTGTCTCCACCTGATAACTATTATCAGTGTATTCTGTGGCGAGGCTCTATCCAGTCCGAGGTTCAAGTCTACACATTAGACACAGTCACATACGGTGCTAGGGCTGCATAATTTTTAGCAGTTCGCCCAATGCACCAGCTGGACATCGACGAGGGTGAGTCCCACCCTCTTGGTTCAGCTGCTCTGCAACAGGAGTTCTACGTGGATGATCTCATTTCTGGCGGCAACTCAATTTCCGAGGTCATGGAGAAGATGCACCAAACTTCCGCCCTACTGTCTCGCGGAACCTTCAAACTTAAGAAGTGGTTTTCTAGTCACCAGGAAGGACTTGAGGGAATCCCTGAAAAGGACATAGAGAAATTCTTAAGGTTTCATGGTGGAAGCGACATAACTTAAACTCTTGGCTTAGCATGGGACACTGTTTCAGATCAGCTGCTTTTCGCCTTATCTGCGCTGGACACAAATTTAAAGCCATCCAAGCGATCGGTTTTGTCTACGATTGCTCGTTTCTACGACCCTCTTGGATTGATATGTCCTGTCATTGTCAGGTGTAAAATCTTCCTTCAGCAGCTTTGGAGAGAGCATTTGGATGGAATGAAAGCCTGCCCTCAGCGTTGCATTCAACTTGGATGGACTTGAGAACCAGTTTGGCAAGCATCTCTCGGATATCGTTTCGTCGCGTGGTTCATCATCCTGCTGCTGTTATAGAGGTTCACGGATTGTGTGATGCTAGCATGGAAGTATATGGAGCCTGCATATATGTCGTGTCAAGGGAAGGGCAGTCGTCGAGCAATATTTTGTGCTCAAAGTCTCGAGTGGCACCGTTAAAAACATTATCAATTAAGTGGAGCTCACGTTATAAATTATGGCGCTAGTCACAACGAGTATATTAGTAGATACTATGATACAAAAAAACATTGATACAAAAAACATTGAACTTATATACTAACATTTTATAATATATTATATTTTTATTTAATTTAGTTTCTAGAGAACTCACTCTCACTCTCTCTTCATCCCTCTATATTATTTTAACTTCAACTTAGTTCGTAAATGTTTCTCTAGTGCGATTCTGAATTGCATTCCGCTGCCGATTACCTTGATGGCGTGGGGAAGCTGATTCCAAATGGTTCTCTCAAATGATGGCTCTTTGGTGTATATAACTTTCTGAAGTAATGTTAAGAACCTAAGGTTTATCCAAGATTTAAATGGCATATCGAAGATTTGTATCATTATATCAGAAATACAGTCAGTTTTTTGCCTATTATAAATATATCTCGCAACATTATTAAAAGCAACTTGCAGCTTGTGTTGGCTGACGAAGTTGCAGTCACTAAATATTTCGATACCATAAAAAAGTACTGGTGTAAGGTACACTTTCGCAATGGTTTGTTTGATTTTTAGTGGTAAAAAGTCTTTAGTTAGATATAAATTTCTGAGGATTCCATAAGTTTTGCCGACTGATTTGTTAATATTGATTAAAGAGAATACCTAAGTTGTTTGCCCGCTCTACATATTCTATGGAAATATTTTAAATACATAATTTTTGTAGTGTACTAGTGTCAGATTTTCTTTTACCTATGACTATGCATTTTGGCTTGTTTGGGTTTAATCCTAGCCCATTAATTGTTGCCCACTGACTTACACTTTTCAATTCACTGTTTCAGACACGAATACAGTCATTAATTCTAATTCATTAACTCACCGTTTCTGATATTCGGCAATGACCGCATGTTCTATTTCGACACATTCAGCTGGCAAACGCAATGGTCATGTCACGAAATCCAGTTCCATCAGTTCTCTCCGTTCATCGATCAGTTTGGATTACTTAGATTTGAAGGTCGCCTTGGCAACTCATCGATAGGATTGATGTTCAGCACCCACTTATTTTTCCAAAAAGACATCCCATTACTTGTGCTCTGATAAGATATTATCACGAGAGGAACCTTCATGCCGGACCTCGCGCCCTGCTTGCCGAAATTCCGCTGGAATATTGGCCAATTGGAGGAATTAGGGCAGTGTCAAAGAAAGTCAGCAAGTGTGTGAGATGCTTCAGGACTAAGCCGCGCATAGTTCAGCACATAATGGGAAACTTGCCTAAGGAGCGTTTGGAAGGATATCGAACATTTGAAGTCACTGGAGTGGATTATTGTGGGCTCTTCTTCTACCGATCAGAAATCTGCACGAGGATTCCGATCAAGTGCTACATCAGTGTATTTATTTGCTTCATTTGCATTAAAACGTTTTACTTGCACTCGGGGAAGGCCAAGTCAAATTTGGCCTAATAATGCGACAAACTTTGTTGTCGCCAAGAACGAGCTCTTGGAGCTAAAAAAGCTTTTATGAGCGACTCGCATATAAAGGATGTCCATCAATCCTGCTTGGCTGACACGATCTACTGGCACTTCATCCCACCACGCTCTCCGCACTTTGGCGGATTGTGTGAAGCGGCCGTGAAGACTGCCAAACATCACCTATCCCGCTCAGTTGGGCCCTCTGTGCTTGGCTTCGACGAGCTGCGTACTCTGATCTGCCAGATCCCGGCAATTGTTATTTCTCGCCCTTTGTTCTCGCTTTCAGAAAATCCTGATGATTTAGATGTCTTGACCCCTACTCATCTGCTTTTAGGTGGCCCACATGAGACAATCCTCAGGCCTGACCTAACGAAGCTCAACTACAATCGTCTGGATAGTTGGCAGCGGGTCACTCAACTGCAGCAAATCTTCTGGAGCCGTTGGCGCGAAGAGTACTTCACTCTTTTGCAAGAGCGGTCGCAATGGCGGACTCCCACGAGAAACCTCTGCGTAAACGATGTTTTTCTGATAAAGGATGAAAATCTTCCTCCTATGCGTTGGCCACTGGCTAGAGTGGGGGGGTTAGTATGTTCGGGCCAGCAGCTAATTTATCCTAGCAATACAATGCAAGCGCTGTTGCGCTCTCTATGCTAAAGGGCGCTCTGCAGCCGCCGCTTCGGCTCTGGCTTCAATCTGCCGACGTTGCAAAAGTCAGTGCTATGCTAATCTTTCTGCGCATTGGTTGCATATCGATCTCGTTCAATTCATTCATCATCAATTAATCAACTCGTTCTCATTTGTTTCTGGACAAAAAATAGGTGCCAAAAAAGCTTGGCATCTCAAACAGCACTGTGGTTCGGGTTTTCTTCTCCCCCCACTCAACGTTGGAAGTGAGGGCAGGCAAGGGGGCTGCCGCGCTTGTCTGCTGGCATTTCATTTATTCGTACCCATAACTCAGCCTTCGAGTATTTTGTTTGAAGGTTTGAATAAGCGCAGCAATTCTTGAAAGTAACCACGTTTTAATTGTTGATGTCTAGATTCATGGCGTATATCGGTTCTATCACTTCTGAATTGTGAAAGCTGGGAATATAAGGCTATATAAGGATGCGCTCGTTTTCACGACTTTGTATTATCGTGGTTTGTCTTCTACTGATTCTACCGCTCTCTGTCGGCATGGGCGCGACCATGGTGAAATTAGTAATAAGGTGGCGTATTCTCCACATGTGCCCTCTTTCGGGGACGTTATTCTTGTCAGTCGTTCAGTCAAACGTTGTCGAAAGAGGTAGTGTAGCTCACGATTTTTTTCATTGTCTTCTTCTTCATGATTCACGAATGGACTCGTTAACAGAAAACAATGAAAATAATATACTAGGCTATTATAATTAGGTTTAAACTATTTATCTATTTATTTGCGAAAATATGTTCTTTTCTCCCAGCAGAAAGCGTAAAACGCTTGCTACCCCTTTCTGGCGCTTGTCTCTCTGAGAGCTGGGATAGCAAGATTCAAATTTAACGTCCTCACCACACCACTTCTACTTATTCCTAATTTCACCATTGGCGAGACCCTAAGTGAAGCTGTGAAAGTAATTCAGGCGCTCTCTCATAGCCTATTTACACTACAGTACGTTACCTATCGTTAACCGAGTGCTTCTATTTTATTTTAAATAATGTATCCCAATTTATTATATCTGTAATACGGATCTTTTTGAGAGGAGGAAGTTCCAAATAACTCCGATGCCTTTTTAAGGAAAATTTCTGCATGGAAAGGAGTGCTTTCAACATTCTTGTTGAACTTTTGCCCAATCTCCGAAAGAAAGACACTCCTCTCGACTGACAATCCCTCTGGAGAAGAGAATAACCAAAGCCCTTTACGGTAATGAGTCTATTTGCTGTGTCAAACGCCATTTCATGAATATAAATATAAATAAAAGTTGAAAAAAGTACAATTTTGTTTCATATATTTTTTGATTTCTTCTTAAAAATGTGCAAAAAGTCCAAGTACAAATCTCGTATCTAGTGATAAAATTAGATTTAAAGTATTTATTTAAGAAGTATGGGTTTGTTTACCTTTTCCTCAATTGTAACGTATGTTTGTTGTTGTTTTTTAAGTGGTGATAGTTCCACGATAGGCAGATCAGGTTTGAAATATTCGGAAAATCGGACAAACGCGATTGAAACGCAACAAAAACTCAACTTTTTTGCCACCTCAAGGGCGTCTATGATTCCCCATGTAAATTAAATTTTTACATATTACTACATACTACGACTTTGACATACTACTAAAAATAACCAAGGCTACGGACATACAGCCCCATATGCCTTCTAAGTAAAAATAAACAGAACGCATTCATGAAACATAAAAATATTTATTAAAAGGCTTTTTTCGGAACTGAATACAGCTCAAACGTTGTTATACACTAAATACACATCGCACAAGGTAGTACATAATCAACATCATGAATAAAATTAAAATAAATGTATTATTACAAACAACCTTTCTGTTGCTTTAGTTGTTTTTAAAATGCATTTTTCTTTATTGTTTACCATTTAAATTAATTTGATCAACGTTAAGACTCTTAGACATAAACGTTAGAATGTCCGTTGCCTCCTCAATTTTTTTGGACGTTGGTTTGCCGGCACCATGTCCCGCTTTTGTATAAACCCGCAATAATAGAGGATTATTTTGAAATTTTGAATTGCGTACAGCGTCCTGCAATGCGGCAGTAAATTTGAATGAATGCAAGGGACTGACACGATCATCGTGGTCGGCCGTCAAAATCAAAGTTGACGGATACTCCTTTTTGTTACTACTGGGTGTGTGTACATTATGTAGTGGAGAAAACTTATAAAGATTTTCGAAGTGATCTTTTTCAGAAGGATTTCCATAATCTGAACACCATGCATGTCCAATGGTGAATTTATGAAACCGCAACATATCCATTACTCTGTTGAAGTGTAAAAAGTGTATAAGTATTATTATTATAAACATAAAACGTATCTATAAATGTATTTTACATATATATCGTTTACGATTCCATAAAGTATATTGTAATTGTTACTATATAAAATTATTGATCAGCCCAGCCGATATAACCATGTATTTGTCTAAATTGATGAGATCGTCGGGTTTGCATACAAATTTGAGTCCATGGTCATTGTGGCACGAAAACAGCGAGTAACTCTGGGGGGTAACTGTGTATGCAGACTCAAAAAAGGCAACTGCTACAAGAGCATTGCCAAACCATCCCTCAAAGACAATTATTGTATGCGACGCAATTACAATATTGTTCTTTATATTTTTACCCCACACGCCTTACCGCAGAGGAGCACGCTCAAGGCGCGCTCCCTTCATCACTTCTCTTTTCATCCGCTCTGAGTGGCAGGCAGTGGAAAATAAGAGATAATAACAAACGGTAAATCGCAAAGAAGGCAACGGAAGATAACACTGCGAACAATTTCGTGATGAATTCTGAACAGCAAACAGACAAAAATACACGGAGTGCTCATAATTATGAGCAGGAACCGACTCAGGCCAACCCATAAACAATACAGTCCACTTGAAGGAGGCCACTTGACAAAAAGGACACATTTAGTTCGACCAACCAAATCATATACTTCGGACCCAAATATATTAACACATGAGGTATATGTACATGAACTAGATGTCAATAGTAAGGATGAGCGAGTGAACAAGTGCCGCACATATGCACTTTTTTTTAGTTTTCTTTTTTAGTTTTAATTACCTTATAGTTTACTATATATAGTGCATAAGTTTTAAAAATAAAACAGTTCGAATTTACAACTCAACTCATCAACATCAACACTGAGAATAATATAAGGATCCGACAAGCACGTACATATATAGTCCTTAAAAACTATAAGAGATATAAACACTGAATTTTTATGCAGGACTCGGAATACCTAAAGATTTACCTAATTTTATTTCTAGGTTTTTGTGTGGTCCGAAAAACTATAGGACTTTCTAAGATATACTGCGATTCTTAACATTTTCTCTGTAACACTAGTCGACACGACCTTACCGCTGTGGTCAAAAATTACTTTTTCTGATAGATTTGGGGATTTAAAAATGTTTAAGCAATTATGGTTTTTTTTTTTTTGTTTTTTTTAACGATTTTTTTTTAAATCTAGTATTTTTTAGATGTAGTGCTTTTTTTTAAGTTTAAAGAGAGATCACTGGATTTAAAGCAGAGCTCGCAAGAAGTGCTCCTTTTTTGCAAGCAGTCATAAAAAAATCTGTTGCCCTCGGACACGACAGAAAACGGAATCGAAAAACACTTCGAATTCAAATGTTCTCAATGCGCTCTTTGCTCAACCACTGAGCGTATTTTGTCGAGGTGGCTCAAAAGGGGCCTAGCTGAGGCCACCGGACGGGTCGCAGGTTGCGGATAACGATCGGCCTACCTCGACAGGTAGGTCATCTGCGAATAAGCAGGCATCCCTATGGAGAGTACCGAAAATAAGCAGTCCAGGACAGCCAGCGGGTGTTCGCGAAGCAGTAACACTGACGATGCACTTGTGGTGCCGCCTCTTATAAGTAGCTCACACACTTCCATCCCTACACACTACCTACCCACATCCCAAACCCCACACTCACCTCACACCGGGCGGGACTAAGGTGTCATTCGACCCGTGCCGAGAGTTAGCCTGGCTGAGGGCTCGCTTTTAAAACTAGCTCAGTCGTAAACGGAGAGCTCAGGGACAACGGGCAACGTGAATCTCTGCCCGGACGGACCGTCCTTTCTTTGGAAATCGTGGAAACAATTATGAATAACAATAAAACAAAAACAAAAAACCAAAAAACTGACTCTGGCACTCCCCAAACGCCAACTGGGAGTAATCCCATGCTTGGGAAGGCAATGGCCCAAAGGCCTGGCCCAACCAGCTCAACAGCAGGAAAGACCTGCTCGGTGAAGGCGCTGGTACGAACCCGAGGGGGCCCCATCCTGAATCTGGGGTGGGTGGCACCGACTGGACCGACTTCAAATCGGTCTAGAGTACTGGCAAACATATCCTTCGCAGCGTCCTTGACAAGGGCAGCGCGGAGGGCAAAATACCTAGGAGCTAGTGGGTGGAAGCGGCATTGGCCGACCGCTGCTTCAAGCTCCTCGAGAACGACCCCGGGCCACCTCCAGTCTGCAAAGACATGGGGTGGTTCCAGGGCAATACTATGGGTTCCGGCTACCTTCAAGGAGCCTGAACCAATCCTCAAAATGTTGCAGAGGTGCAATCCAGGACTACCGACCACAAACTGGAAGGTAGTGAAGGTTGAGACGACGCTGGCGAACCAGGCTGTGCTCGTACTCAATAAAGAGTCGCTTGCCCCGATAGAGGCACCTAAATATTTTTCTGCTCCATAACTTTAGCAATAGCGACAGCACGGCTATAAGCATAGAGCTACATGGTACACATCTTAGACTGATGTCGTTCTATATGTCGCACGACGAAAGCTATCCTCCCAGTGACCCCGTTCGCAAGCTAGCCAGCGATTGCGAAAGTTCAGACACAGGCCTGATAATAGGCTGCGATGCCAACGCTCACCACACCCAATGGAGGAGCTCAGAGTGAGTCACTTTTCAGCTTCATCCTAAACTCTAACTTATTGATTTGTAATCGGGGCAATGACCCTACCTTTATAATAAAAAACCGGCAAGAGGTTATCGACCTCACAAACTGTCAGACTTAGTCAAGAATTGGAAAGTCCTAGATGTACATTTCTTCTCTGACCACAGGTTAGGTTGGGTTAACCCGGGCGCCCCTCAGCGGGGACGATCATAGGCCAATATCGCGCTTAGTGATCCGGATTTAAATGGAACTTTACGGTAAGGTTTCGAAGTACTCGAGAATCGAGCTGTGTTTAGCAAAGGCAAGTAAGTCCCTCGGCGTCCTCTTGGAGGCATCCTCCTGTGACGACATCTCCGGTACGCCTAGGTAACTTTTCCTTGCCAGTGAGAGAGCCGGGCAGTTGCAGATGAGATGTTACAGGGTTTCGATAGCCCCGGGTTCATCACATTTCCTGCAGCTGTCTCTGCTGGTTATGCCTAGCTTGGCTGCGTGCGCCGCAGCCAGACAGTGACCTGTGAGTATTGACCACAGGTACATCGAGATGATATTATCTCTCGAGAGCCCGAAACCCATTGACTGCATTAATCAAGCCAACTGGGAAAAATATAGTAAAGAAATGGACAAACTACTTCCCTCCGAAGCACGAATATGCCCGAACACAGAGGACGACCTAAACCGTCTAGTGGATAGGCTCACTGAAGCATGTAGCAAAGCATTCACGGCAGCATGCCCCCCGAACAGACATAAGGGGAAAAAGAAACCCCCTGGTGGTCAAAACCAATAAATATATAAGCAAAAGCGCTAACCGGGAGGAACACTGGGCAGACTATAAGACCAGTCTGTCCCTATACAAAAAAGAAACAAGGAAGGCAAAAAGAACCTCTTGGCAAACATTTATCTCTGAAATCGAGGAAACGTCGGAAGCTGCAAGGCTACGCAAGATCCTCTCCAAAACGACACCCGCGGTGGGGTACCTTAAAAGAAGCGATGGTACGTGGACTAACTCAAGTAAGGAGTCCCCACACATTCTTCTCGACACTCACTTTCCCGGGTGTACTACCATCGAGCCGGCACGCCTCTCAAGTGAAGGCTCGGCAACTTAGATGACGCACATCCTTACAAAACGGAACATCAGCTGGGCAATAAACAGCTTTCATCCGTTCAAATCTCCAAGTCCGGACCGGGTCATTCCGGCCCAACTTCAAAAAGCCGGTGATACGGCCATCAATTGGCTGCAATGTATCTTCAGGAAGATACTAGTGGTGGGGAAAATACCACATGCTTGGCTTAAGGTAAGGATAGTCTTCATCCCCAATGTGGGAAAAGTTTCGCATTCAACTCCAAAGGACTGCAAAGTTGTGGCATACGCGGATGACGTTGCAGGTATCTTTTCGGGGAAATACCCTCAAACACTCCGCTAAGCTCGCGAAACTGTCTGAATGGACGGAATCTCGAGGACTGGGAATTGATCCCTCGAAAACGGAACTTGTGTTATTTACACATAAATACAAGACTCCGCCTCTCAATCCCCCACTAAACGGTTGCAGGCTTTCCTTCAGCGACAGTGCCAGTTATTTAGGGTTGGTAATTGACAAGAAGCTAAATTGGAACCTGAATACAAAAGACAGAGTAAAGAAGTCCACGATAGCCCTCTATACATGCAAAAAAGCTATTGGCTTAAAGTGGGGCATGAACCCAAGCTTAGTCCAATGGATATGTCTGGCAATTGTTAGACCTATACTACTCTACGGAGTTACAGTGTGGTGACCGGCCCTATCAAAAAGGACGATCACCAAACAACTGGGCAAAGTTCAACGAACGGCTGCCTTAAGCATCAGTGGAGCTCTCCGCACCACCACCGCCATCCCATGCCTCCAGAGCCTTGACCTGGCAGGAAAAGAGACTGCAAAAATGGCAGCAATACGTCTGAGAGACTCTGACCAATGGGCGCCACAGCACATGGGTCACTCATCAATACTAAATAGCGGTACCGTCCCCACAAAAACGGACTACTGCGTCCCAAGGGAACATACAGACACCCCTTTCAATATAATCATCCCCAACAGAGACGAGGGACCTCCAGGCCCACAAAGGGCCATAAGCATCTTCACAGATGGATCGAAGCTGGATAACAAGGTGGGAGGAGGAATCTACTCCGAACAGCTAAACATACGGCACTCCTTCAGGCTCCCAGATCACTGCAGCGTCTTCCAGGCGGAGGTCATTGCAATCAGGGAAGCACTGAACTGCCTTCAGGAAGTTACCATTATGGTAACCAATGAAAACATATACAGCGATAGCCAAGCCGCGATCAAATCGCTAAATGCGATTTCCTCGAACTCGGCCACCGTGGCTGACTGCCGCAAATCTCTTCACGAGATGACTTAGCAATTTGCTATCAACCTTATATCGGTCCCGGGACATCGGGACATCGAAGGTAACTGCATAGCAGACGAGTTGGCCAGATCTGGCACTACTATCCCCCTTCTTCAAGATAAGGACGATATTCGTATGCCTATGGCCACCTGTAAGCTTATCATAAAAGAGCAATATAAGCGACTAAGAGAACACACGTGGCAATCAGTACCACGATGTCGAATAACCCGGCAAACATGGCCGACTATAGCCAGAAAGCGCACCTCTGAGCTATGCAGGCTCGGCAGAAGAAGGTGTCCCTTACGGGACACTGGCTAATAGCTAATAGCTGCAGAGATGAGGAGCTCTCAGAAGAAGAAGGCTACAAAACATGGGCTCGCCCTTCATAGCAGACATTTCAGAAATGTCCCCAATCTGTCCCAGAAAGATAGCAAACTTTATAAGAGCAGCCGGATGGGATAACTGATGACATTAAGGTCTCACGACGCGGAAAGGGGAAAGATTCTCTTGGCTTTTACCGGCCTATGTGTGGCGGGCTCCTGGCGAGCGTGTCAACCACCTCTACCTAACCTTACCTACGCATCTGTTCAACTGAGAAACTTTGCTGATAAAAATTTGCGGAAAGTGTCTTTTGCAAATGTATGTATGTGTGTGAGTTGTCCCATAAATGACTTAGTTTAATATTAATTGTTAAACTTAATTCGTAATTTAAACAACAAAAATGCTATGAAATAGTTCAAATTTTTTGTTTTACAATAAAGAAAATTATGAAATTTGTTAAGTTTATGTATTTGTCTATAATTTCGCAAGAAAAATTCACAAGTAACGCCCCCTCTCTTTCTCCCTTCCTATTCCACGCTTTCCCTGCGATGAAATACAATAGCAACAAAAAAAATCGAACGCAACTACACTTTGGTCTTCCTTTTGGCTCGATTTGCTCATTTGCTGAGCACCGAACAAAAGTCTGACTGACTTGCTGTCTCCACGGCTAGTGGCCGCCACTTCGACTGCGGTCATTGACCCGGGTTCAGCTGCCGCTCTCCCTTCTGATTCGGAGGGCTTTATAACAGTCCGAAAGAAAGAGATGAAGAATCGGAGCAAAAATCCTAAGCGTTTTGTTAGTGTTGCTCCGAGCTGTGAGCAATTAAATGTAGTGCAGAGCAGAAAATACCTGCATATCGGTAAATTTGCCGCCGTGACGGAGCCAGAGGCGGTGGTGAAATTTGTTGCCGATAAGGTCAAGGTGTCTGATGCCGGAATTTCCTGTGCGAAGCTGGTCAAGCGGGATGCGGACATATCTGCGTTGAAATTCGTTAATTTCAAACTTGGGGTCCCTGAGCCTCTATTCCCGATAGTCTTTGATGACTAATTCTAGCCTGTATCGGTAAGAGTTTCCCGCTTTGTGCATAGACAGAGGCCTGATCTGACGGCTGTTAATCTGCCTACGCTTGTGCCATTGCGGACGTCCACGCCGACTGAGAAAGTTCCAGTTCCATCCACTTCAAAAAACCCCCAGTGAGCGGCGCCTATGGTTTCTGGATCGCCGCTTCTCGACAGCATATTCTGCTTAAACTTTCGCGCCTCTTCGCAGTGCGCAACGGCCCGCTGCATCATTTCTAGCATACTTCTGTGGAACAACAACAGCATTGCGCTTTGTGCGACATTCGTTCGGCTGTTGCTGGATCAGACGACGATGCTCTTGCTGACGCTCTTTCTCGACTGTGTGCGCTTCTGACGTCATCATCACAACAACATGCGAGAATGCAGTTTTTTGTGTGCTTTGCTTGCGCCGTCTCTGTACTCGACATTTGGGGAGAGTCAGCAGCCCGGCGCTCGCTCTTAAATGGAGCACTCTCTTCGGTATCAACACCTGGATTGGTATTCCCTACCACCGCCCTGACCAATCTATGGGATGAGGATGGTGTGCTGCTGTTTCGGACTGCGACGTGTGGACAGGTTTTACGCACGAGCCTTGCCGTATGTGATGTTCCTGACCCTCCTCTGGATCCTGCTCTTGTGGTCGTTAATCGGACGGCACCGCCACTTCCCGGGACTATGCCGATGGATGGGGCCAAATCCACCCGCATTTTCTTTCAAAACATTTCTGGTATGCGCACTAAGGCTCAAGCGGTCTACTTGGCAACATCTACGTGCGATTTCGACGTTATCATCCTTGTCGAAACCTGGCTCAACGAAAATTTCTTCGACAACGAGTTCTTTGATCCCAACCTTTTCCAAGTGTTTCGTAAGGACAGAGACTGTGCCAAAACGAAGCGCTGCAGAGGGGGTGGGGTCATTGTGGCCGTTAGACGCACCCTACGCTGTGATCCGATTTGCCTCCTTGATGGCGACTCTATCTTGGATCAGATTGGTGTGTCTGTTGCCGGTCAGTCGGAGACGCTGTGTATCAGCGCTTCATATATTCCACCGGCGAGCAGCTATGATGTTTACAGGGCGCAATTTACGAGATGTAAGTTTGAATGCTATACGGGATGAAATGTTAAACGTAAACTAAGGTTCTGTTCTCTCGCATCCTAGTGCGGACTCTTCTCATAATGCTTTCATTCGTACCGTTCATCATATTGTTGATAAAAATGCTTCCCGAAGAGTGCGTGGCTCCTATGGGCTACCGTGGTATACGAAAGGTCTGGTTATATACGAGAATCTACGTAATACGTGATTACTGATTGGGCAAGGCATGTGCCGCGTAAGCGTGAGTTTGTTTTTTTAAACAAATTCTTATATAAGCAGTATATATCCGATGTTGAAAGGGGACATAAAGTCAATCCCATGTCGTTCTGGCATTTCATAAATTCGAAAAGGTCGACGAGTGCTCTTCCCTCAGCTATGAACCTTGGTAACTTGAGCTCAAATACTGACAGTGGCATAGCAAACCTTTTTGCTTCTTTTTTTAGCTCAAATTTTGAGCCATACGCAGTTTGGCATGAGTCTGATGTCTTAGACTCTATCCCTTCGGTGGTCAATATTGGCTCACTTGATGTATCGGAGGCCGACATTTTGGAGGCAATTACTGATTAAACCCGACAGTGATGGCATTTCTGCCTTCCTGCTTCGCAAATGTAATGTCGCTTTTTGTGAACCCCTTAAAATTCTCTTCGCAAATTCTTTGTTCACGTGTCGGTTTATTGTAAAGTGGAAGGCTGCCAAGATTACTCCCGTTTTTAAGAAAGGTACTGTCAAGGCTGCCAAGATTACTCCCGTTTTTAAGAAAGGTACTAGGAAGTGTATCTCTAATTATAGACCAATCGCCAGCAATGTCTCAAAACTTCTTGAGCGCATCATTGCCAAAAAGATCACTTTCCTCATGAAGTCGTACATTAGCCCAAATCAGCATGGGTTTATGCCAGGTAGATCAACGACCACTACTTTGGTAGCCTTCAGTTATTTTTGACAACATGCCTTTGAAGTGCACTCTCAAGTCGATGTGGTGTACACTGACTTTGCTAAGGCCTTTGACAAAGTCTCCCACTGTGCCCTAATAGCCAAGCTGTATCGGTTGGGGATTCATTCGAGCCTGCTTAGTTGGTTCATTTCATATCTGGAGCAGCGAGAGTATGTTGTATTAGTGAATGGAAAGCAATCGGACCCATATCTGGCTACTTCCGGCCTTCCACAAGGAAGTGCTCTTGGTCCGTTGCTGTTCGCCATCTTCATTAATGACATTAATGCATTCAATCTTCTGAGAATTTCCTGTAGGCCGATGATCTGAAAATCTTCCGTTCCATTAAAACTTTAGTGGACAGTATCCTTCTGAAACGTGACCTGGATGGAGTCGTTCGTTGGTGCACACTTAATTCGCTCCCTCTCAATGTTAGCAAATGTTACTTTGTGTCCTTTAGCAAGTGTGTATTCAATGTTCAGGCCTCGTATTCGTATTCGATAGATGGCCTTCCGCTTTTGAAGCTGACGGAGACACTTGACCTTGGAGTCTTGTTCGATTCCAAATTTATTTTTATCGAGCATTTGAACTTCATTTTGCCTATGCCTATGCCATGTTCGGCTTTGTAACGCGCAATTCATCCCAGTTTAAGGACCCATATACTTTATGCATTTCTTGTGCGCTCTCGCCTTGAGTATGCTTGTGGCTTGGAACCCGACTGGTGTCGTTCAGATTGCGCGTATCGAGATATTGCAAAGGAAATTTTTGAAGTTTGCACTCCAGCCTTTGCAATTTTCCAGTCCAGTGCCGTCCTATGAGCGCAGATGCCACCTCGTGCATCTCTCCTCCCTCGAGGATCGAAGGACCATTGCGGCTCAGCTATTTTTATACGATATATTAGTGGGTAACATCGATTGCCCTGTCCTGCTTAGTAGGATTGGCTTCAACACGCCTGCCAGGAGCCTTGTTGATCTCCACCGGACCAACTACGGGAATAATGAGCCATTATGTAGGGCGCTTCGTCAGTACAATGCGCTGCCAGCTGGGATGCGATTCGACTTTTGCCATGGGAAAGCATCCGTCAGACGGTAACTTTCTGATTTTTTCATGTTTAATAATTAATTTGTTATTCTTTCTTTCTCTCTTTGCTTAGTGTTTATTGTTTGAGATAGATATAAGTTAGTTTAGCCAGTTAAGGTTTAACCGTTGGCGAGTAAATAAATAAATAAAAGTGTCTTCTTCAAAGTGTCTTCGTAAGACAGCTTGTGTTTCTTTACGATCAGCGAAAGACTAATTAATTGCTTCAAATTGCCCGTGACCTACTGTAAGCGAGAGAAAAGAAGCGATAGAAGAAGAGCGTTAGAACACTTCGGGAGGCTGCTAGGCAGGGTACTAGCGATAGACAAAGAGGTAGAGCGAGAGGAAACAATAATGTAGATGCTATAGCTGTACAAACAAAATGAAGAAGGCGAAAGAACGCCCGCGTAATCATATTCGTTGAAATATAGGGTAGGGAAACCCGACAACGAAACTTTATAAATCTGTTTTTTTTTTGTTCTATATTGACCCTTTTTATCGCCTTTTTTTTAAATATTTGGACGTTGACATGCAATGACTGCACCATCAAGTGGACCATGCGACACCAGCCGAATGCTGAACGCAGCTCCCCTCCCACCTAACCGACCGAGGGGCGCTGCCGCATGACGCACGACTCGTTTACCGAACCGATCGCGATCATGCAGGAAAGATAGATGTTAGACTAATATTTGAGGAAAAAAGAACTAATCTTACTAAAGGAATTAAGCATGCATTAAAACTATCGTACACTTACAATTTCTAATAACGAGAAAGATATGTGAGTAATAGTGTTTTAAGAAGAGGAAGGGAATTAGTTGTAGACATGATGTGGTAGGGGGAATTATAATCCGAGCATAAAACTCTAAAAGGTTCATGCAAGGAATAATTCGATCTACAAATCGGAAGGAACAACGGTATATATTTTCTAGTGTTTCCAACAGGAATAGTGAAGTTTATGCGGCTCAACAAGTCAGGGCTATCTACATCACCCTTGATCAAGATGTGCACAAAAATCACACCAAGCATCGTTCTACGGTTAAGTAAGGATGGAAGGTTTATTAAAAGCAATCTATTAGGGTAAGACGGCAATCTAACACTTGCATCCCAGTTGAGGCCGCGTAGAGCGAAAATTAAAAAGTTTTCCTGTACTGATTCTATACGGTCCTGGTGTACTTTGTACTGAGGGCACCATACACAAGAACCATATTCTAAAATTGGACGAACAAGCGATATATAGACAGTCTTTGTTATATAAAGGTCGTCTAATTCCTTTGAACACCTCTTTATAAACCATGGCTTTATTTACTATGGTAGAAATGTGTTCAGAAAACTTTAACTTGGGATCTAAAAGAACACCAAGATCATCAACTAGGGATATTCCAGAATGTGATATTCCTTTCTATATCGCCCGCGGCACCTTCGTGCTCCTTCTGAATATGGCTGCCCAACGACTGACTGACTGTCATTGTCAACTTGATGTGAACCTTCTGGTTAATGCATTTCGCCAACATTAACTATAACTCTCCAGAACCTGTTTGTAAGGAATGTAATGTTGCATATGCTCCTGGAATTCTGCAAGTTCAGCAGCACTCGCCAAAGCCTTCACCTTCTAGAGAAAATTTCTTGTGGTGCGTTTTATATGAAACAATGGCCTTCGCACCAAAGATCCGCAGATCCAGCCCATACTTCAAAAGGTGTAATGCCAGGCAACGTTGAAGATCCTGCACGGTTACGCAAATGTGTCACCGTTTTGATTGCTTCTGCCCAGAATCGCTCGACTAACCCTGCATGAAAGAGCATTCTACGTGCCATTTCTACCAATATACGATTGGCTCGTTCCGCGACACGATTCTGCTGCGGGGTATGAGGCACCATTAATTTTCTTTTCACTACTCGACCAAATATAACTTTTTTTTCAACTGTGGCCAAAAATTACTTTTTCTGACAGATTTGGAGATTTCAAAAATTGTAAGAAAATTTTTTTTTTGTGGGTTTCGTTGTTTTTTAATAATTTTTTAAATCTGGTATTTTTTTCAGAGGTTTTTTCACATAAGTTTAGCTTTTTACATCAGGCTGTATTGAACTTTGCAGTTCTAAAAAACTGATAAATGCAGTTATAAATCGAACCGAAACACTTCGTAGCTGCAGCTTACCGTCCGGAAGTTATTAAGCTTGCAAATTCCAATTTGATCATTTTTTGCGGTATTTTTTTCGGAAATTTCGACTCAGGCCTGTAATTTTGGATTTAGATAGGTACATTAATTAGAAGTTGTTTAAGTTATCGTTTGTAAGAATCGATGGATCAACGGCTAAGCTGCAGCGGTTTGACCAAACCTTCGTATGCCGAATTTTGCGGAAAAATTAGTTATTTTCTTGACATTCAAACAAAAACTGTTCAAAGTTACCGCCACGATAATAAGTTATCGATCTTAAAACAAGACTGCGCATGTACCCTACGGCACTAAAATGTATCGATGCCCTGCTGCTATGCAGTCTTTCTCGAATGTTCTTTGCGTTGAAGTCGAACTCTGTATTTCATATATATATTCATATTCTGTTTATGTTGTGCCATTCAATAAAATAACTTCAACAGGTTATAGGCCCAGGTACCTAGACAGCATAAAATAGAAACAGTGAGAAACAATAAACATTGTTTGGTGCTTAGTGAAAAGCAGTGTCGGAAAAAAACTGCATTAACTCATTGGTGTATGTGTACACACACAGCGAAAAGGAAAAGAAACAGTTTAACAAATTAAACAGAGATTCGCATTTTGTTTTTGATCAGAACTTTGCAGCGAGTCGGACCGTTGCCGTGGTTTACAGTCCAAAATAAAAAAGTCCCAACGGAACAAGAAACACAAAAGCGCCTGAAGTGATCAAAGAACAGAAAAAAAAAGGAAAGACAGAGACAACAGTATTGTCGTCGTAGTTGCTTTGTGCATGAGACGAATGACTAATACACTTTTGCACAGTGGTACAATCACTACCAAAAATGAGTGTAAATATGAATTTCAATATTGAGAAACTGGACAAAAATAACTATAGCACATGGGAAGTTTTGATGAGAATTGTTCTCATACAACTCATAACTATAGCACATGGGAAGTTTTGATGAGCAGTGTTCTCATACAACTCATAACTATAGCACATGGGAAGTTTTGATGAGAAGTGTTCTCATACAAAATGATCTGAGGCCAATAGTCAGTGGGAAAATAGATCTCAGTGAAAGTGCATCAAATGAGCAAGGTGCAGCTTTTGAACTAAAGGATTAAAAGGCGTCGGCGTCAATTTTACTTTGTGTTAAATCGACCCAACTGAGCCATGTTAAAAATGCACAATTCACAGGCCAAGCGGACCAGCAAGGGTAGTGTTGTTAATTAAACAATTGTTGTCGTTGAAAATGTCGGGAGACATGAGTGCACAGGAATATTTGCACAAATTCCAGGTGGTACATGAGGATTTAGCAGAGGTCAGCATAAAAGTTGTTGAAAATATTTTATCAGTTGTGTTGCTAAATGGCTTGCCTAAATCTTTGCAAATTTTTTTGTTGCGATTGAGACGCGGGATGAATTGACGAGCCTAAGCGTGTTAAAAATAAAAATCTCTGAGGAAGCGAATAGGCAAGGAGATAGCGTTAGCAAGGAATTCACCAGCAGTGCGGAACTACATGTTAGTTACGAAAAGAAAAACTTTAAGAAAAACTTTAAGAAGGGAAAAAAGTGTTTTAGTTGCGGTAAAGAATGGCATTTTAAATCAGAATGACGTGTCTAAAGGAAGCAAGAAGGAGCGAACAACAAGGGCGACAGTAGTAAAAGCAGTGGAAAATTAGGTACATTGCTTTGTGTAACCAAAGATACCAATTTTAAATGTAGCTAAGCCAAATGACAAAATGTTAAATGCGTTAAGTGCGACATTTTGGAAGGCTATTTTTCCGATGAGAGTGACCTTGCCAGGGGTCTCAAACACATCGACATTGGGGAGGAGGTGGAGTCCCTCGACAGCGACCTAGAAAAGACAATGGTGGATGTGGGCCCAAGGAATGTCTCTGACAACCCTGCAGATCAACCTCCACCATTGTAAAGCAGCATGCTCTGCTTTCCTGCTCCACCTAGCCAAGGGTGAGCCGATATATTCCTCTTCCAGGAACCCTAGACCCCCGGAAACAGGGTCTCCGGTTGATTCAAGAATACAAGCTATCTGTAGCTGAAAACACAGGTAAAACACGCACCTCCATTCTTGCAAAAAGAGATTTGCACTTATTTTTGCTCCCAAATTTCAGCAATGAAGACCATACAGAAGTGAGCCTCAAAGGCCAGAGGTGCTCACTGAGGATCTGCTCCACATACATGGGCCACGACCAGCCGGACCCTCCCCCACACGCGCCACTCCGTGCGCTCATGTGACACAGGCTGACTGCAACATGCAGCAAGTGAGGCGCACGAATCAAAAGAATAAAACGAATAAAAGCATTCAATTTTAAGCAGAAATAGAAAAAAAATTAAATGTCACTAAACCTTTTTGTCTAGCCGCTATAACTCAAAAGTGTCGTATAGTTTTGATACACTTGCGGTCAAGCCTAAAATGGAACTTTTTTTCTTTTTTCCCGTTGCTCGAAAATGCGAGGTGCAATGAGAGATAAGAACATCAGCTTATGTGCAGAACTCTTTCTGCTATTGATCTGCATACTTTGTTTTGTTTTATTATGCTTTCCCCTTCTCCTACGAGGGTCGAAACTAAAATTATTGAGGTGTCGTATAGTTTAGGGCAGGAGTGTAGTAGGGTGCAACGCCAACGCATACCACTGTCAATGGGGAAGCACTGACACAAACGAATGGGGTGAGTACCTCTTCAGTTACGTACTTACCACTCAGATGACTATTCTAAATCGGGAAATGATCCAACTTTTACAATTAAGAACCGCAAAGAGGTCCTGGACCTTACTCTTGCCTCAAATTGGCTACAGCGGAACATAGTATGTTGGAGGGTCCTAGAAGAACACACCTTCTTTGACCAAAGGTACGTGGAAACTGTACTCTCTTTCTCAGTACCGAGTCCAGCCCAATTCCGGAACCTTAGGCGGACAAACTGGTTCTCGCGGGAAGCTACGAACCTACTTGTTAAAGCATTTACCGACGCCTGCACTGAGGTGCTTTATAAATCATGTTCCTCTGGGGGAACCAGGGGCCGGAAGAAACCGGAATGGTGGAGTCCAAAATTAGGGGAACTTCGCAAAGCCCCGCGGAGACTCTTAAACAAAGCTAAGGCAGTTAATGTTGAGAAGCACTGGGTCGAGTACAAAACCAGTCTGTCAACCAACATTAAAGAACTTAGAAAAGCCAAACGTGCCTCATGGCGTAAGTTCTGCAGCGACATCGAGAGCAACTCTGTGGCCTCGCGCGTAAAGTTCTCTCTAAGACAAGAGTATTCCGCCAAGTCTAATATCAGACTCTCAACATGCCTATCAAAAAGGAAGTTCCACGGAAACGGCCCTACACACGATCACATCGATCATCGAAGCGTCCCTTAACTGTAAGGAGAACACCCTGGTCGCATTCCTAGACATAGACGGCGCATTTAATAACATCCTCCCGTCCGCCATCACGGGTGCACTGACGGTCTGGGGGTCGATTCCCGGACGGTGAGCCTCATCCATCAGATGCTAAGATGCAACACCGTTGAGGCATCATTGGGGACATCGACGGCAATCAGGTTTGTCAGCAAGGGCACACCGCAGGCTGGAGTCCTCTCGCCCCTCCAATGGAACGTGGCAGTAACGAACTGTTGCGGGAGATAAAAGGGGTTGGCTGCCGCGTGGTGGCATACGCGGATGATGTTGCCATAGCTGTCTCTGGGAGATTCCCGCAGACACTGTGCGAGTGTATGATAAATACTCCTAAGAAGATGTCAAAATGGGCAAATAATTGCGGGTTAGGAGTTAACCAGTCCAAAACGGAACTGGTGCTCTTCTCACAGAAGTACAAAATCCCGACACTTATTCCCCCCAAGCTTTCAGGGGAATCGCTAGTCTTCAGCAACAATGCCAAGTATTTTGGCCTGGTCCTCGATAGAAAGCTCGATTGGAAACTGAGCATTGAGGACAGGCCCTCTATACATGCAGAAAAGCCATCGGACTCAAATGGGGAATGACCCCACACATAGTTCGGTGGCTTTACACTGCCATCATTCGACCAATAATGCTCTATCGAGTGTTGGTATGGTGGCCAGCCTTAGACAAGAGATCTTGTCTCAATAAACTCAGCCGAGTTCAGCGCATGGCAGCGCTATGCATAACAGGCCGACTTCGCACTACTCCAGGAGAAGCTCTGGACACCTTATTGGACCTTCTTCCCGTGGATCTTATGGGAAAGAAGGTGGCAACACTTTCCGCTCACAGCATGAGAGAAACCGGGCAGTGGATAACATCTGCGGCTGGGCACGCAAGAATCTTGAGAAGACTTCCGCAATTACCAGAGAGGACTGATTACTGTATCCCAAGTGATCACCTCTCGACGCCCTTCGAGGTATCAATCCCTCTTAGGGAGGACTGGGAGATGGGTGACCCTGGGCCTGAGAATGCTGTCCACATTTATGCTGATGGCTCAAAATTAGACAACCGCGTTGGAGGCGGGTCTACTGTGACGAGCTCAACAGCAGATACTGCTTCAGGCTTCCGGATCACTGCAGTGTGTTCCAAGCCGAGGTTGAAGCAATCAAAGAGACTATTTCTATTGTCTCCAAACTACCCCTTGACGGGCGCTCAGTATTAAGGCACTAGGCGCAATATCGTCGAACTCCACGACTGCAAATACCTGCCGCAGGTCTCTAAATGAGACCTCAGAGCAGTTAGAACTTTTCCTAATGTGGGCCCCCGGACATAGGGACATCCAGGGAAATGAGTTTGCCAACGAGCTGGCCAGGCAGGGTACTACAATTCCTCTTCAATCGGAGAGGCAGCAAATAGCGATGCCAATGGCTACATGTAGGCTTCATACGCACGACATTTTCGAGCAATTCGTAAACAGGCGATGGCAGGAAACAATTACGTGCAAACCGTCTAGATCAATATGGCCATGTCGATCAAAAAGATGCTCGGCAGAGCTATAAAGACTCAATAGAGTCCATTGCTCTACAGTAACACGAGTCATTACGGGACACTGGCAGATTTGCACTCACGCCTCTAGACTGTCAATCCCCCACAACGACTTCTGCAGAAGTTCCGGAACGAGGAAGAGGAGGAGTCGGTCTTCCACTTCTTCTGTCGCTGCCCGAACCTCGGAAACCGTAGATTCCGTAGATTCCTTCCTCACGGACATCTGGGAGCTTTCCGAAATCAAACCAGGACTCTTGACCAAGTACATCTACGCACTAAGGGAAATGGTTAATAAGGAGATGGCAATTGTTCTCAAGGGCATAAACAAGCCAAACCAAGTGTGTGCAACATGCGCAAAAAATGAAAATTTGCGTGCAACCATTTCAATCGAGCACAAACAGGTCAAAGGGTGTACTAGATTTAATACATAGTGATGTTTGCGGTCCTATGTAAAAGCAGTCAATGGGAGGATATCTGTATTTCGCAACATTTATTGATGATTGTTCAAGATATGTTTCAAACAATTGAGATTCAACAAAATCAGGATTCTGAATCAGAGAGAGATAGTCAGTAGATCCAGAAAACATTCTTGCAATTCTAGAACCCAGAAGAGGACCAGGACGCCCAACCATCGTACGAACGGGCAAACCAGGACGACCGAGGAAAGAGTATCATATGCTAAACGCGATATTGGCAGTAGACGTAAAAGTTCCCCAAAACTATGCAGAAGCTGAACGGTCAACTGAAGGCGAGCTATGGAATCCATGAAGGACGAGTACGAAACCCTCGTAAAGAATGGCACGTGGGGCTTACAAAACTGCCTAGCGGGATGGTTTTATACCGACTGTCAATGAACCCTGCCTTTATTGCAAGCCAGGTAAAAATATGTGTCTAATAGCTATATACGTAGATGACATTATTTTGGCGTGCAAGGACCTGGACGATATATTTGATATTAAGACAAAGATCGCAGCAGAGTTTGAAGTTTTTGACATCGGGCCTATGCAGTATTGAGGTGAAGCGTGAATTTCAATCAGCCAACGAAAGTACATTGGAGAATTGCTCAAACAGTACAACATGAAAGATTGTCGACAGACAGCCACACCGCTAGAAGCTGGTTACCAGGTGGCATGCAACAAAGAGGACTGCCGCAAGGTCGCCATCACATCGTTTCAAAAGCTAATTGGCGAGTTATCTTATCTTGCAGTTATGACTCGTCCGGACATTGCGCATTCGGTGAACAACGTAACAAGAATCCACATACCGCGCATGAATCGGCAGCCAATCATATCCTTCGATATTTGGCAAAAACAATCGACTGGGAGATATGCTACACAAAGCAAGGTAAGGCAATTGAGTGTTTTGTCGATGCAGATTGGGCAAGTGATATGACAAACCGAAAGTCATTTACTGGCTATGTATGCACCTTGGCAGGAGGAGCGATTTCTTGGCAGTCAAGAAATCAATCGACGGTCGCGCTCAGTTCCACGGAGTACATCCGAGTACATCGCCTTATCATCTGCAGCAAAAGAGGCGATATATTCGAGAGGTTCTCAAAAGAGGTGAAGTCGACATTGTGTATCTACCAACCGATGACATGATAGCAGATGTACTTACAAAGAACTTAGCCAAAAATAAGCACCATCAATTTGTATTCACATTTGGTTTAAAAGAAAATGTATAAGTTTCTTAACGTGTAATCGAATTTTAGTTTTGGCAACCTTAAGTATGTTTAAATTTTGTAAACATGCAGTGTGTTGAAGAGGAGGACTCAAAGTTACCGCTACGATAATAAGTTATCGATCTCAAAACAACACTGCGCATGTACCCTACGGCACTAAAATGTATCGTAGCCCTGCTGCTATGCAGTCTTTCTCGATTGTTCTTTGCGTTGAAGTCGAACTCTGTATTTCATAAATATATATTCATTTTCTGTTTATGTTGTGCCACTCAATAAAATAACTTGAACAAAAACAAACCGTGATGCTTTTCTGCAACCATTATGACGATGCCCTTATTATTACTTATACAAACTTCTGTCTTTGTAAATTCAAACCATTTCTGATGGCCTCGGACACTGACATAAAAATGTATTGCAGCTCTTTCACATACAAAACATCAATCCACTGAGCCGCGCCCTTCAGCTTCAATGTAGCTATTTCCCACCATACTAATTCGCTCTTTGTGCTCTCTTAGTTCAGAGTTCGGGGTTTCGCACAACATAGGTGAACCGTGGCTCTACTGTCGATACCCCACACACTGTTTGGAAAGAGATTTTTTGTCGCGCACCCAAAAACGGAATACGATTTCTCTCTGTCTCTCTCGGTTTCGTGATTCCCTTTCAGTTTGTTCTCGCGATTGTTCTTTGCTCTACACTATGATGCCTTATGTCCGCGACGACCAGAAGACTAGCGCATAGCGGCGCTTGATCTGTTCGTTTTCTTTTGTCCGTATTCGTTATTTGTTTATTCTTTAGATGACGTCCAATTTGTTCACATTTCTCAGTAAAATCTTGATTCTCAATTGCTCCCACGATAACAACAGAAGAGACACAATTTCTTCAAGATCGGTTGAATCAATTTCTTTCAGTATTTCCATGACCATACAAAAACTATTTACATGATTTTTTACTGATTCATTTTCGCTAATTTTCATGAACAACAACTGCTTTAGCAGGCTTATGTGACGCGCGGGGCCTGATGGCATACATATGTTTTCCCGCCAGAACTTGCTTCTTTTAAAGTTTTACAGTTTTTCACAAGTTTTTTTCAGTATTCCAAGTAACGAAATTTAACGACAAAGTGCTTCAAAGCGGCTGCACCTTAGCCGTTTATCTATCGATTTTACAAACGATACCTTTAACTACGCTTAATTAATGTACATGTTTATCTTAAAACAAAAATACAGCCCAAGAAACTATTTTTTCGACTGAGTTTTCAAAGTCAACATTTCGGGAAAAAGTACCGCTAGAAATTATCAAATTTGAATGTTAAAGCTTTATATTTTTCAAAAGGTAAGCTAAAGCTTAGGTCCGATTCAATACAGCCAGATCTAAGATACTTAAGTTACATATGTTAAAAACAAGCACTACCTCTGAAAAAAAAATTGAAAAAAAACAGCTACACCTTAAAAATAAAGCATAGTTTTCAAATAAAACGTTAAGGCCTTAAGTCTAACAGAAAATGTTGGTATGGAAAAAAACATGCTTTTCGTTGCGTAGTGTAACCAAATAGTTTCGTTTAGGTGCTCCAGTTTTCACCAATTTTTGTCAAATTTTCTTATGTTATGTTAAACGCACTATTTAGTATGTAATGCGCGCACAAAATCAATTTTTTTGTGTAACATGTAACATCGAACAATATTTAAAGTTTGGTTTATAATTTATTACTTATAAAGAAAGCACAAGCTAAATTGCCCTGGTGATGGTGTCAAATTTATATTAATGCATCAATAAGTTATATTTTTTTTGCTTTGCAATTAAGAGTCGTTTTTTTGTTAAAAAAAAACCATTTAGTTTTTATTTTGACGAAGAAAATGTTTTAGATTTGGGAACGGAAAAATCAGGCGTTTTGTGGAAAAGGGAACACCTGGAGCAACCGGTCTTGAAAAACAGAAGAGATGTGAAAATATATAATAATATAATATAAATATAATATATACAACGAACAACTCGTGCTAAATAAGCCGCGCGCTAATAAAAGAGCGTAGAAGCTTAATAGATCAAAGACATGGTGTTTAAACTTTCGTTTCAACTCTTTTCGAAAGAAATGCAATGAACAGCAAGTCTGTTCACTTGACCACCGACAGCCAGAGAGCACATTCTTGCTATCCCTCTCTGCTTACTGTCTCTCCCATGTCATGGGAGCTCGCAGTGTTGCTCGCCATTAATAAGAAGTTATTCATCGATTCTCGTACTTGTCCTTATTCTTCTCGTCCCGCTTATAATTAAACAATTAAAGCCACACAAAGTCTTCGGTTTTGTTTTTAGAAAAACTATTCTAAATGTTCATGGTGGACTGTAAATTTAAATAAAGGCAACAAATAAAAGTGACAGTGAAATTGCCCAAAACACACCGAATTTTGAAAATTTGTTGTGGGATAATGAAAAGACATAACAATTTCTGGTTTTTATTGTTAAATTGGTTTATTATTTCCTAAAAGATTTTTGTTTTTTTTATGACAAAAATCAAAATGGCGGCTCTCGTCGACATCTGCTCGAAAAAGATGGTCCCCGAACTTCAAGTCTGCAGCCTCTTGTAGTGAAATGAAATAAACAATGACTTAAATTTATCAAAATGTTTGAAATTCTGTATGGCTTATACCAAACTAGAAAAAATGTTGACAAAAATTTAACAACATTATAGGCACTCAAAAATTTATTTTTTGTTTTTTCACTTTTTTACCTTTGACTTCGCTTTTAAAATATAAGTTTCAAATTTTTTAGGCTAATTGTTAATTCAAGACATACAAATTACTTCCAAATGCAATTTATTTGAAGTTCGGACGCAAAACATGGTTTCGAGAAAAACGTGTTTAAAGTTTGTTGACAGTAGGGAGATGTACGAGGTACAAGGGCCGTGCCAGAAATAGCCGACCTAACTACTAAAACACAAAAATTTATAATTTTTTTTTTTTCAACGTAGGATCCTTTTAGGTCGATACACTTTTCCCAGCGATGTTCAATAGCATCTTTTATAATAAGAACTGTGAAGCTCTTCAAAATAGGCATTAACCTCGGACTCCAATTCTTCATTGTTGCCAAATCTTTTTCCTCCGAGCCATTTTTTCAAGTTCTGAAATAAGAAATAATCAGAGGGAGCTAAGTCTGGCGAATAAGGGGCGTGAGGTGGAGTAGTGAGGTCCTCGTTCCGTCCATTGTTTTGACTGTTTTTTCGTCTCAGGTGTATAGTAAGGGACCCATGCTTCATCCATGGTTATAAATCAGTGCAAAAATTCGGTTTTTTTTTTCCTAAAAATAGCCAAACACATGATGGAAACATCCTCACGACGCTGTTTTTGTTCTGAAGTCAGCAAACGCGGCTACCATGTTGCGCATAACTTTTTCATGTCCAATTTTTCGGTCAATATGCGATGTACAGCACTTTTTGAAATGCCTACACATTCAGCTAACTCACGAACTTTCAATCGCCGGTCACTCAATACACATTTTTTAATTTTGGCCACCATTTCTGAAGTGGTCACCTCACTTGGACGCCCATTACGATGTTCATCTTCGCAGCTCAAACGACCTCGCTTAAACTCAGCCACCCAATATTTTATTGTTGTAAACGAGGGAGCAGAATTACGAAAGGTAGAATCCAGCTCCTGTTTAATATTGGTTAGACTAAGACCTTTTATATGAAAGTATTGTATTACATAGCGATGATCATTTTTGTCCATATTTGCAAATCAATAACAAGTGTTCTCTATTAAAGTCGACCAAAAAGAAACTGTGCAAGGTAAAGGCACCAAACTTTAAACTTAAGCTTTCAATAGTCGGTACTTCCCCTTTTTTATATTTTTTGTGAACACTACTGTTCTAGGTCGGCCATTTCTGGGACGGCCCTCGTAGACATCCGAACTTTGAAGAAAAAAGAAGTACACCCAATCTACAAACTGCAGGTCCTATTACACTGCAGAATCACTGTTGTGCAATGCACAAATTATTGTCGCTTAAGCTTCCCTTAAAAAAAATCTCTGTGGAAGGCCAACAGCGTATCGTAACATAAACTTGAGTTTACCCAATTCCTGTACGACAAACATATAGACGTAATGCTTATTTCAGAGATACACCTCACAAACCAATACAACTTTCAAAAAAGGGTAGATCATCCGGATGGAAAATCACACGGTGGAACAGGCATCTTAATTAAACTTCATAAATTTACTGTCTGGTAATGGAAATCTTAGTATTCCTGCTGCCCCTCTCGGTTTAGAATCACAGAAGGTCAGCTCCAGGACCTATACAATTCTCTAGGGGAACGGTTTATAGCTGCAGGTGACTACAACGCCAAGCACACGCACTGCGGATCTCGCCTTGTGACTCCCGAAGGAAAGCAGTTATACAACGCACTTATTAAAGTAAGCAACAAACTGGACTATGTTTCTTCGGGTAGACCTACATATTGGCCAACAGACCGTAGAAAGATACCAGATTTGATAGACTTCGCAGTGACATATAAACTTTATAATAGCAAAAGAAAGTTATTTTGAAAAAATGGGCGTGGTAGCTCTTTTTTATACCTGGTACTCGAGAACACCGTCTTCATAAGCGCCTAGATCTTAAAGAATATAAGAGGTGGATAAACCCAATTTTGTATTCGGGCTCCAGTGGTATAACACTGTTACAAATTTAGCAATACTATCCCTAATACCACTGTACTATCTCTAATACCACTGTATATATTTCTAAGCCCACTGTAATTACATTATACAAGTTAGTTCTTAAGCCCACTGTGCTGTACTCTCAGTACGAACACATATGTAAGTATAAGAAGAGAGAAAGAGAGAAGAATAAAATTGAGAGCGAGATCAGTTTGGATCGAGCGAGGAACAAGACAGACATGGATGGTCTTGACAGTAATAGTTATCGCTTAAATTTACCCACTGAAGGCACCAAAGCTTCGTTAATTCCGGCTAGTGAGCGTGGATCTGGACCGATCATTGACAACCAAGGCGCCCTCCCAAAGTCGGTAAAAGATGATATAATCAACGACGCCATAAAAGAAGTTGGCGATCGCTCTGAAGAGTTCGACGTCAGCGCTCTACCCAAGGACAGATATACTGACCTGCTCGGTGATTTTGACGCACACAGCGAAACGCTGCGGAAAGAGGAATCGCCGATGAAAGTGGTGATGCAAAAACATGTCGTTGAAGTTCAAAGAGCACAACGTGGAAAACAACGATAAAAACAACAAAAAAGAATTAGCAACAGCAGAAAAAGATGGCAGCTCCAGCCTTTTATAAACTCACTATTGATGGTGAGCAAGAATATAAATACTTTATGCGGTCGGAAACGCTTCCTTCTGGGTATTACACACATACACTATCACCACAAATCTAATATACCCCTATACTCTTCGAGTACCGGGTATAACAATAGAAGAAATGTAAAGCCAGAAACACTTATAAAAAACCATGAAAATGTAGATGTCAAGAAATGCTTTCTATCAACGTGGTGCAAGACTGCTACATTATTGTACCAAATAGGAGAAGGAATAAACTATAAAGGCAGAGAACATTTTAAACGCATGTTCATAGAACAATATTTGCTAGCTAATAGATCTATAGAGCCCAAAGCTAAAACTGAAATAAAGATTACTGTGTAGAATGAGAAACCATTCAAATATACACCGAGAAGTTTATAATTTAAGGAGAAAGAAGAGGAACAAAGAATTATAGACGAAAACTTTGAATTAGGTTATATACACTACTGGCCAAAATAATAAGTACATAGGTATTGTGCTAGTTTGATATTATATATCTCACATGTTTTTGAATGCATGACTGCCAATTGTTTATATTTTGAAAGGTTACAGTATTGGCAAACATTTAAATTTAATTTAAACTTCATTTTGCCAAAAGCCTATGACATGTTCGGCGTTGTAACGCGTAATTCATCCCAGTTTAAGGACCCATATACGAGGCTGAGTCTTTATGCATTTCTTGTGCGCTCTCGCCTTGAGTATGCTTCAGTGGTTTGGAATCCCACTGGTGTCTTTCAGATTGCGCGTATCGAGTATTTAAAGGATTTGATCAGGATCTGGTCAAAGGTTTGTTGGTTTTTATTGCATACAGCATATTTAAGTACATGACAGTTAAAAAAAATTCTTTGGATGGGCTGCAAAAAGAATTGCACTGCTGAAGAAGAGAAGGTTGGCATGAATCGCCCTTGGACGATTGGCATGTTTTATTCAGAATTCCTCATAATAAAAGAAGCTTACTGAAAATCGAGTACGGAAGAAAAAAACTTCACAAACAACGGACACCCGCATCGACAGTCATGCAAAAAAGGATCTCATGTCTTCGAAGGCCATTTCCTCTCAAATTGGCAATGATATATCATATCGGACGGTTCGTCGCAGACTTCAATATACAGACTTACCAGGACGTATAGCCCGAAAAATTCCCTTTAAGATGATGCAAAAATCTTCCGAAAATTATTTGGCATGGTCTGGGCCAGATGGGTCCTAAAAGTGGAACAATATGTTATACTATGACCCAATTGGGGTATAAAAACATATGGACAGACTTTATGCAACCATTAGCTAGGGAAATCAATTCCTTGAGATGGGTCTTTCAACAGAATTACGACCCAAAGGACACCTCAAAACTTGTCATGGTTGGCCAAGTCAATCTCCTGACTTAAACCGAATTGAAAACCTATGGGGAGACTTAAAACGTCGAATTGGTACAAACACGATTCAAAAAGCCCGAGCATTGTTGGAATTCTTAGAAAAAAACGTGGTATGAGATTTCAGTAGAGACTTGTGCAAACTTATGGATAGTATGCCAAAAACAATCGCCAAAGTCATGCAAAAAATTACCGTTGTGACCAAAAATTACTTTTTTTTTACAGATTTGGGGATTTACATATTTGTAAGCAATTATGGTTTTGTTTAAGGCGTAGTTGTTTTTACGAATTTTTGAAATCTGTTTTTTTCATGTTTTTTCCAGAGGTAGTGATTTTTTTTAAATTGCTTAAGTTCTTACTTCTGGTTGTATTGAACTTTGAAATTCTGAAAAGCTGTAGCTCACCTTCTCGAAAATATTACGCTTTCAAATTTAATCAGTTTTTACATTTTTTTTCCAAAATTATGACTTTAAAAACTAAGGAAAAGTCGAAAATTTGTTGGGCTCAATTTTTAGTTATTCCAACTTTAACGAGGGGGAACGTTATGAGCCGCGTCTGCGCCGCGGCTCTACTTTATACCCGGTACTCAGTCAGTATGTATGTATGTGAGCTTGTTGTAATTTATTACATGTTCGCAAAAGGAAAAAATTGAATTTTAGCCAAAAAAAAACAATTTAAGTCGAACCTTTTCGGAGATTTTGATCTATTAGATGTTTCCATATTTGTTTACATACATTTTTTACATCTGCCATTTCTACATGTTTTTATCTACTTCCTACATATACATACACGGCTGTGTGCGAGAGAGAGAGGGAATCAGTCTGCGCTTGGGAGGCCACTGAAATTTCATTTGTTCCTTCTGACTATGTTTATGATCCGATCTGATCCAGATTCAATACTCTGATAGAAATGGTCATTTTCTATGATTCTGCCTTTTTGGTTTTCCCGTATCTTCAAAATTGTAGATTTTCATCTTTTGTGGGGGCGGAAGGGGGCGTGGCCAAATTTTGAAATACACTTGTACTGACGTGATATAACAGGAGCATGGATAGAGAGTTTGGTTGCTCTAGCTCTTATAGTCTCTGAGATCTAGGCGCTCATCTGGACGAATGGGCACAGCGCCCAACCCTGTGTGTGAGAGAGAGCGAGAGGGAACGATGCATTTCGAAATGGTTTTCTTCATTGTGGCTATATTTATTATCCGATCTGATCCAAATTCTACAATCTGATAGATAAGGTCAGTGTCTATGATTCTGCGTTTTTAGTTTTCTCGTATCTTTAAAATTGTGCATGCCACAGATTTTCGTCCTTGGAGTGGGCGGAAGGGGGCGGAGCGAAATTTTGAAATACACTTGTAACAGTGCGATAGGACAGTAGTCTGGATACAAAATAGTGTTCCTCTAGCTTTTATGGTCTTTGAGCTATAGGCGCTAATGAAGACGGACAGACGGACGGACGGACAGACGGACAGACGGACGGACAGACAGACATAGCTATATCGACTCGGCTATTGATGCTGATCAAGAATATATATACTTTATGGGGTCGGAAACGCTTCCTTCTGGGTGTTACACACATTTATTTTTTGCACAAATCTAATATACCCCTTTACTCTTCGAGTACCGGGTATAAAAATGCCACTTGAAAATAAAAGTCAGCAGCACACAATTTTTGTTTGATGGAGCCAACGATAGCTTCACATACATCGGACTCCTCCTTAACAAGCTCCATAAACAATTGGGTGCTCCTAATGAAATTCCCAAATGCACCGTTTTCCACATTTAAAAATAAATCGGTCATTATTTTATTTTATTTATTTATTTATTATTATTGTATCATAGCGCGACAAGCATTCTATACTTATAAATTATGGCGCTAGTCACAACGAGTGTATTAGTAGATACTATACGTCACAAAAAAAAAAGAACATTGATACAAAAAACATTGAACTTATATACTAACATTTTATAATATATTACATTTTTATTTAATTTAGTTTCTAGAAAACTCACTCTCACTCTCTCTTCATCCCTCTATATTATTTTAATTTCAAGTTATGTAGTGCGTAGATGTTTCTCTAGTGCGATTCTGAATTGCATTCACAGAAATCATCGCTGCTCATGATTGAAATTGTATGGGCGTTCGGCATCTTACTATTTATATTGTCTTTGGCTGAACCCTCGTATAGCGAGGTGGGCACTTGAATTACAAAATTATATTTTCGATATCGAGACAATTAATAAAATCACAAAGTAGAGATACAAAATTAGGAAAAATCACAAATATGTTGTTAGAAAGAGAAGACGAGTATTATGAGATGCGCAATGGTGTATTTTATAAAAAAAAACAACGAAAAACTATTATTTTGCGTACCTGACGCAATTTTTGAGATTTTATGCAAGTATCAGGATGAAATTGGACATGCAGGTGTGGATAAAGTAGATTATAAACAAGAGCTATTGGTTTTCACATGTAAGAAAAAAGTTGATGCACATATAAAAAACTGCTTGAAATGCAAAGCCTTCTCATCTAAGACCGGTAGGAAGGCAGGATTTCTACACTCCATCCCCAAAGGCACAACCCCATTCAAATTCGTCTACATTGACCACTATGGTCTCATTAGCAGCGGCGATTCTAAGAAAAAGCACATACTCTTGGTGATAGATGCCTGCAAAAAATTCTTAATGTTTTATCCGACCAAAACAACCAGTTGCAAAGAAGCTATAGATGCTTTGCACAAATATTTCGTGTGTACCTGCAAGGTATTAAATTCAAAATAGTCACTGACTGTAATTCATTAACTTTAACATTAAACAAAAAAGAGATGAACACTCGTAAAGCGAGATGCGCACTTGAATTACAAAAAAATATGATTTCGATCTCGAGCAAAGATCTGTCAAAAGGATGCAGCATGTAGATGCACTCAGTCGTAATAATAATATTTTAGTCATAGAAACAAACACTTTCGAAGATAATTTAATAATATCACAAAGTAGAGATGAAAAATTGGGAAAAATAAAAAATAATCTGTTACAAAGAGAAGAGGAGTATTATGAGATGGGCAATGGTGAAATTTATAAAAAACACAACGATGGACCAGACGCAGTGATTGAGAGTATTTTATACATTTATCACGATGAACAGGGACATGTAGGAGTAGATAAAGTAATAGATTTGATAAACAAAAGCTATTGGTTTACACAAGAAAAAAAAGTTTATGCACATATCAAAAACTGGGTGAAATGGATAGCCAGTGAGAAAGAAGGATTTCTACACTCCATTCCCAAAGGCACAACCAAATTCAAAGTCGTCCACATTGACCACTGTGGTCCCCTTATAGTGGTGATTATAAGAAAAAGCGCATACTCTTGGTGATATACAGTAATGGGAAAATAATAGAAACGACATATTTTTTTCGTATTTTTCAAAATTTTGTTCAAAGAAAATTTTTTTTTTCAAATTTAATAATTTTACTTGAAAACCTATACAGTAACACATAAAAATATAACAAATTAATCATTTTCAAAAAACTTAAACTAACAAAAATTAAGTTTTTAATTTTTTAGGCCTGGAAAAAATAATAGAAACGGGAGACTTGAGGCTAAGAAAAACAAATGTTTAGCTTCAAAGGCTAGTAGATTTACCTTAAACTTTAATATTTGGTTATGGCACTGTGATGTTTAGTGACTTCGGCACATCGACGACCCATGGAATCGTCCCAAATTGATGCATCAATGGAGTACCATTCGGATTGAACTTTTTGCCACATATCATTTTAATTTTTTGACTTATAGCCTCCAATTCTATTCTTTAAGATCCCCAAAAATACCAAAAAAATGTGTCGTTTCTATTATTTTTTCCACCACTGTATGCCTGCACAAAATTCGTAAGGTTCTTCTTTTACATCCCACGACTTCCAATCTCTCAGAGACTATAAGATCTAGAAAAACCAAACTTTCAACCCAAGCTCTTGTGATATCCCTCCAATACAAGTAAACTTCAAAACTTTGGCATCCACAATTTTTAAGATACGAGGGAACTGAAAACGCTGAATCAGGGGGAATGACCTTATTTACCAGATTGCCGAATTTGGACCACATCGCTTCGCTGGGTTCCACAGGGAAAACAACTCTGCATTTAAAAAATTTAGATTGCCTAAAATATCAAATTTCAGAGAAAGTGTGCATAATTATGATTTGCATTTGAAAGAGAATTGAATACGCTACAATCTGTATTAAATCTTATGGTGGGAATAAGCTGGACTCATTTTGTAGGCGTTTTGAAAGACTCATTTTTGTCACAAAATGATACCCGCCAAGCGATTAACAATTACACGAAATATAACGAGAATTTGTACAGTTGAAAAACAAAAGTACATATTAAAAACCTCTTCGATTTGAATCCATTGTAAAAAACGCACTACATTGGTCAATTAAGAGGAAATTCCCATTGAATTTTTGAAAAAATCATTTATTTTCTTACATACAATGAAAGCCACATATTTGTAGAACATGTGTGTGAAAGAATTGTTTTGATACGATCCATATTTCTCGAGTTAGAGTGTCTTGAACGCACATACCTCGGACGCATCTCCCTACTGTCAACAAACTTTAAACCCGTTTTTATCGAAACCATGTTTTGCGTCCGAACTTCAATCGCAGGGCTCGATATATTGATCCGATTCTCTTCAAATAAATTGCATCTAGAAGTAAAAACATTTTTGTATGGCTTATACCAACAACTAGCCTAAAAAATTGACAAATTTTATTTTTAAACCGGGGTCAAAGGCATAAAAAAAGCAAAAACCTATTAAGAAATAATAAACCAATTTAACAATAAAAACCAAAAGTGGTTATGTCTTTTCATTTTAAAAGTTCGGTGTATTTTGGGACAATCCATAAGAACCTCCCCTTAAAGCGTTACCACAAGTTGCAGAGCAAAAAAAAAGGTAAACGAATCTTAGTAATTGTTGTATTCCTTCTTGGAGGCTTTTTTGTGCCTCAATTTTTTTGAACTCATAACTCTTATTTACGGTTCCTGGTTTTAAGTGACTTTTAATGTTTTTTGGCGTGGTGGCCTTCCGCCTTTTGGCGGAACTACCCATATGTACATATGTATATGCAGGTATCCTACCTGTACAAAATTCTTTTGTACAAAAATACCAGAAAACTGTATTTGACATTTCATATATAAATTTACAATAGTAACCGTTTTGCATAGAAAGGTATAGACGTACATACATGGTGATATCGACTGAGGTGTTAATACTATATAAGACCGGATAGGAATCATCCTTCTGTGCTTTCGAATAAGTTATACATTTAATAAATTCAAAAGTAAAAAATGTTTAGTGCACGTAAAACTATATACGAACCCAACTTGTGCAACAGCAGCTCCAAATAAATCAGGACGTTGATTAATACAAGCTCCAACAAGGAGACCTCCGTTCGAACCACCTTGAATAGCTAAACGGTCTTTGGACGTGTAGTTTTTATTAATTAAATACTCAGCAGCTGCTTGGAAGTCGTCGAACACATTTTGCTTATTAAACAAACGACCATCATTATGCCATTTTTCGCCATATTCTCCACCACCACGTAAGTTTGGATAAGCCAACACGCCATTAAAGGTATCTATAAACATAAGTCTTTACGATTGGTTAAATATAAATTCAATAATAAATAATATAATTAATATACTTACCCCGAGAGCCCAAAACATGGTAGCATACTAATATTAAAGCCACCATAACCGTAGAGAAGGCAAGGTCTGGGCTCAATAGTATCTCGTTTCATACGAATTATAAACATTGGTACCTTAGTATCATCCTTACTTTTATAAAAAATCTGTTCAACTATGTAGTTTTCTCGACAAAAACCTTTCAAGTTAAGTTTGATTTCGCGAAACACCTTTGGATTTTGTTCTGGGGTCTTAAAATCATATTGATAAATACATCCAGGACTCAAAAATGAAGAAAAGTTATAAAAAATTTCAGAATACTTCTTCTCGCCTGAAGTTCCTACAATGGTACCGATATCTAAGTCGAATACACGCAATAATTTTCCAGTTCGAAGACAATTGGCTTGCAAAACGGTCTAAAACGAAAATTATTCGATTATTCCCAAAATTAATTTAAGGTATAATTTTTTTACTTTTACGTCTCTTATATAACATAATAAAAGCTTGTCTTCGTCCACGCACCTAACCCAGTCTAACACATCAGTCCTGTGCTCCTAAGGGATCAAAAAGAGTAATTTTATTAAGCATAATGTTATTTTAGCTTAAAGCCGGGTATCCAGCACCGCGGAAACTAAAAATTACTGCGAAACTTCACAGGCATTTTTTGTTTTCGTTTTGCTGGCCTTAGTATCCAGCAAGCTAAACGAAGTCCCCAGATTCTTATCGATAATTAGCCTATCGATGGCGTGTGTGGACTGAGAGATGACAGCTGATGGACAGCTCAGTACCTAATATATAGTTGACAATTACACTACTCGACAAACTTGAACTTTTTTTTCCGCTGTGGCTAAAAATTACTTTTTCTGATAGATTTGAAGATTTAACACTTTTAAGCAACTTGTTTTTTTTTTGTAGGTTTAGTTGCCACCTTAGCCGTTTATGCATCGATTCTTACAAACGATACCTTAAACAACGCCTAATTAATGTCCCTATCTATTTTGTTTCGACTTTTCCTTAGTTTCCAAAGTCAAAATTTCCAAACAAAAAAAAACGCAAAATAATGATCAAATTTGAATTTGAAAGTCTAATAATTTCGGACGGTAAGCTGCAGCTACGAAGTGTTTGGGTACGATTTATAGCTGAATTTATCATATTTTACTTATTTATTATTATTTATCTTATTTATCTAGATTTTCAGAACTGCAAAGTTCAGTACAGGCAGATGTAAGATGCTTGAGTTATGTGAAAAAAAAGCACTACATCTGAAAAAAAAAAAAAAGATTTTTTAAAAATTCTTAAAAAAATAACTAAACCTACGAAAAACGAGAGGGAACGTTGTGAGCCGCGGCGAAAGCCATTTTTTTTACATTTGTTTTTTACATCTGTCCTCTCTACATTTCTACATCTACATACGTCTTAACTACGACTCGCGGATATGTGTGCGAGAGAGTGAGAAAATGAGTAAGCGCTTGGAAGGCCCTTGAAATTTCAAATACACTTTTGAAATACACTTGTAACAGTGTGATATGACAGGAGTCTGGATGCGAAATTGTGTTCCTCTAGCTTTTATAGTCTCGAGATATAGGCGCTCATGAAGACGGACAGACAGACATATCTATATCGACTCGGCTATTGATGCTGATCAAGAATAAATATACTTTATGGGGTCGGAAACGCTTCCTTCTGGGTGTTACACACATACATTTTTTCAAAAAATCTAATATACCCCTTTACTCTTCGAGTACCGGGTATAAAAAACCATAATTGCTTACAAATGTTAAAACCACCAAATCTATAAAAAAAATTCATTTTTTGCCACAGCGGTAATGTCGTGTTGACTAGTGTTATTACATAGTTATGCATTATTATGAAGTGAAAAGTGAAAGATGGAGGAAAAAACTGAGCGCAAAACTACAAAGAGGGCTGCACATTTTTGAAGTGAGGAGAAAATTGCTTCAATAAAAGCAGTTGAGGCAAGTCCATGTCTTTGGCCAATCACGGAAAATAAGAATTTTTATCATTTTGACATTTTGGCGGCTCCGTATGAGCTTTACTTATCTTTTTTTTTTACACAATCAATTCATCGTCAGAGATAATTTTTTAATTTCAGTTGATCTTTCAAAATTGGCGCTCTTTACAAGACCCAGCTGATTTATGAGAGTGACCAAGCACGTTTTAGGTTCTTGGTTACACTATTTTAGTTACGTTCAACACAAACGAAATAAATATCAGATTCTTGGCAGTAATTTTCCGCAGTTCTGGGGACAGGCCTTAAGCTAAATTAATTAAGTACTTACTGCTATTAGAGTTTTCCATTTGTTTTCTTCTGGGTTCTCGAAGTCAATAATTATAACTTGATAATTGGGTGCCAATTTATTTGTGCGAAAATATACCTTAGTCCCTTCGTTGGTAACATACTAAAATGCAGATATAAGTAAGAAAAAATTAGAAAAATATATATCATCTTTTCCGGCAAGCAAAAACATCTGACCTGGTTATTTAGCATATATACAGCGTGACAAAAATGGTTTTTATTTTCATACCCGGTACTCGAAGAGTAAATCGCCAAAAGTGGATGTGTGTAACACCAAGAAGGAAGCATTTCCGAGCCCATATAGTATATATATTTTTGATCAGCATCAATAGCCGAGTCGATATAGCAATGTCTGTCTGTCCGTCCGTCCGTCCGTCCGTCTTCATGAGCGCCTATATCTCGGAGACTATAAAAGCTAGAGCAACCGAATTTTGTATCCAGACTCCTGTGATTTCGCCCCGCCCCTTTCCGACCGCAAAAAGGACGAAAATCTGTGGCATGCACAATTTTAAAGATACAAGGAGTAACTCTTTTACTCTTTCGTAGTGTTCAGACGCGTTTTTTCATTGCGCTCACCCCTGCTCAGCCGAATATTCCCTGCTATATCTGCGAAAAAGTAGCGCACGCGAAGTGCGTTGGGTATTCAGGCCTCATGGGTTATGCCATTTCCAAATATAATGGCGTGTATTACTGTTGCGAGGCATGCCGGGTGGTTCATATTGAAATGGCCAGGTTTATGAGGCAGACGAGGAATAGCTTTAAGGATCTGACCGTTGGCTCTAAAAAGCAGTATGATCAGCTCCTAGCCATGGAGTCTCAATTCAGCAGCTTGCAACTGCTGAATGAGTTTCCTAGGCGCAAAAAGGTCACTCCGCGGAATCTGCAAGCCCCAACTGTCCCTCAGCCGCCCGTTGCCGAACAACCGACTCCGACCACTCCAGTTGTGCAGCAGCCGATATCGTTTGCTATTCCAAGGGCAACGACTGCTGCTGGTGAGGCCTGTACGAGGCCTGTGGTCCCAAAACCAAGATTGGTGGTGATCCCACTTAAACGACAAGTTTTTGTCTCACGGCTGGCCCCTCACTTCACTATTAGTTATGTTACTGCTTTTATTCAAAGCAAAATAACAGCCGTCGGTTTAAAGGTGGAGAAGTTTAACTTCTCTTATGCCAGGGAGATAGCTTCAATCAAGATAAGCGTCTCCCCGACTCAATTTGACACCATTTGCTCTGCCAAATTTTGGCCAGAGAACATGGTGGTGAAGGAGTTTAAGGCTAAGAAGAAGAATAGGCCCCCAATAAATCATAATACTAATCAGGCCAGTGCTCCATCCTCATCTTGCCAGTCTACCTCCTCCCGTCCAAAAAACTAACTCCCTCTCTCTTAATCACCTACCAGAATGTTAGAGGCTTGCGTAGTAAGCTCAGCACTCTCTATCGGTATAGCGTCGCATTTGCATCCCATGTAATTGTGTTCACCGAGACCTGGTTAAAGCCGGAAATTCTCAGTTCTGAAGTTTTGGCAGGACCCGACCATAGCGTTGTTAACTCGAGTCCCTCCGCTCCCTATACCTGAAGACGCCTACCATCCTACCTTCGAAGTGTCGCTCGATATAGGACCAACCGCATTGGATCGGTCGGGCAGGCTACCACGATGTGTCCGCTGCTTTCGTAAAGCCGAGTTTTCGAAGCTTAATAATCTCATTAGGGTGCACTGACGTTACGATAGGCACAAACATTTTCTACGCTGCACTTGACTCACTTTTTGAGTCTTGTGTCCCGCTTTCCTGTCCTATTAGATCTGGTAAACCCCCTTGGTTTACCAAAGAGTTATCCAGTCTAAAAAACTTATTATCAAGACTTTACAAAAAATTTCAAGAAGTTGGATCTCCTTCTTCTCTCTCTCGCTATGTAATGGCTCGGTCAAACTTTTCGGTTCTTAATTCCCAGTGCTATAAGAACTACCTATCTCGATGCAAGATACGTTTTTCTCAGGACCTTAAGCAGTTTTACAACTTCGTAAACAGTAAGCGTAAAACGTCCGCACATCCATCCTCGCTGTCATTTCTTAACACGTCGGCAAATAGTGATCAGGCAATTGCCGATCTCTTTGCCCAATTTTTCCAAACAACCTTTTCTCAGGAATGCTACTCCGGTCAGCCGTACCCATACGGTTTGCCGAGGTCGAACGGCATTTTCAGTCCCTTGCTTAATTAAAGCTCGCTGCTTCATGATCTCCGAACAGTTAAGCCGGTGTTTTCACCGGGCCCTGACGGATTTCCCGGCTGTGTACTCAGGTACTGCGCCGAGTCTCTGTGTGGACCGTTGCTCAAACTATTCAGTCTGTCCATTAACTCTTCATGCTTCCTTTCGATATCGAAGGAGTCGTTCATAATTCCTCTCCATAAGAAAGGTAGTAAGTCTGACGCGAAGAAATACAGAGGTATATCCAAGTTATCCGCTATTCTTGAAGTGTTTGAGAAAATTTTAACTCCACACCTGCAGCATCTTTGCAGATCACTTATATCTCTTGCTCAGCATGGATTAATAAGGCAGAGATCAACAACCACAAATTTATTGGTGTTCACCTCCTTCATCATTAAAGGCTTCCAAGGTAATCTACAGACGGATGTCATTTACACAGATTTCAGTAAAGCATTCGACTCTGTAATCCACTCTCTCCTAGCACAAAAACTTGACCTTTTAGGGTTTCCACCTAATCTCTTGAGATGGATTTCTAGCTACCTTTGTTCCAGGTCTCAAAGAGTCCTCTCCAAATACTCCCTGTCTACACCAGTTATGGTTACTTCGGGCGTACCACAGGGCAGCCATCTAGGCCCCTTACTCTTTACACTCTTTATTAATGCCTTCGGTATTAACATACTCTCGAGTACTTATTTATGCGGATGATGTTAAGCTGTGTGTCCAGTACAAGTTTGGTTTATCTCACTCCAGGATTCATTCCGATCTTAATAGCTTTCAGTCATGGTGTTGTGCAAATTTGTTATACCTTAATGCTTCGAAATGTAAAGTTATGACATTTCATCGCTCCAGCGCCTTTCTGGCTCCTTACGCCCTAGGCGGGGGTTCTCTCGAGAGAATTACCCTAGTTGATGATCTTGGTGTTCTTTTCGATCCCAAGTTAAAGTTTTCTGAACACATTTCTACCATGGTAAATAAGGTCATGGGAGTGCTTGGGTTTATAAAGAGGTGGTCAAAGGAATTTTTGAATATAGTTCTTGTGTATGGTGCCCTCAGTACAAAGTATACCAGGACCGTATAGAATCAGTCCAGAAAAACTTTTTAATTTTCGCTGTACGCGGCCTCAACTGGGATGCAAGTGTGAGACTGCCGTCTTACTCTAGTACAGGGGTGCCCAAAACCAGCATACGGAAGAGCAATCACCAACACTCACAAAGAAAAACACTAATACCAAGAGGCGCCCGATTTTTTATACCCGGTACTCGAAGAGTAAAGGGGTATATTAGATTTGTGCAAAAAATTAATGTGTGTAACACCCAGAAGGAAGCGTTTCCGACCCCATAAAGTATATATATTCTTGATCAGCATCAATAGCCGAGTCGATATAGCTATGTCTGTCTGTCCGTCCGTCTGTCCGTCTGTCCGTCCGTCCGTCTTCATTAGCGCCTATAGCTCAAAGACCATAAAAGCTAGAGGAACATTATTTTGTATCCAGACTCCTGTCCTAACGCACTGTTACAAGTGTATTTCAAAATTTCGCCCCGCCCCTTTCCGCCCACTCCAAGGACGAAAATCTGTGGCATGCACAATTTTAAAGATACGAGAAAACTAAAAACGCAGAATCATAGAGAATGAACTTATCTATCAGATTGTTGAATCTGGATTAGATCAGATGATAAATATAGCTACAATGAAGAAAACCATTTCGAAATGCATCGTTCCCTCTCGCTCTCTCTCACACACAAGGGTAGGCGCTATGCCTGATCGAATTTTTTGACGCCTAGTTCTCAGAGACTATAAGAGCTAGAACCACCAAACTTTCTATCCAAGCTCCTGTGATATCAAACCGAGACGAGTTTGTTTTAAAATTTGGCCACGCCCCCTTCCGCCCCCACAAAATATGAAAATTTACAATTTTGAAGATACGGGAAAACAAAAAACGCAGAATCATAGAAAATGACCATATCTATCAGAGTATTGAATTTGGATCAGATCGGATCATAAATATAGTCAGAAGGAACAAATGAAATTTCAGTGGCCTCCCAAGCGCAGACTGATTCCCTCTCTCTCTCGCACACAGCCGTGTATGTATATGTAGGAAGTAGATAAAAACATGTAGAAATGGCAGATGTAAAAAATGTATGTAAACAAATATGGAAACATCTTATAGATCAAAATCTCCGAAAAGGGTCGACTTAAAGTTTTTTTTTTTGGCTAAAATTAAATTTTGTCCTTTTGCGAACATGTAATAAATTACAACAAGCTCACATACATATATACTGACTGAGTACCGGGTATAAAGTAGAGCCGCGGCGCAGACGCGGCTCATAACGTTCCCCCTCGTTTGTATTTCAATTTGTGCACTGGAAGAAAAATGTTTGCATACATTTTCACTTATGTTAAAAATAAGGTTAACCAAATGATTAAATTTTGTATTCAAAATCAATTTTGTAGGATATATAATGCACTGCTATTCGCAAAAATAGTTTTGAGCGAAAAAAAATGTACTCAAACATGCGCTATTAAACATTTTGCCGGCAGGTTGGACACAAAAAAAGTTTTTTTCAGTGCAAGCTCGAAGATAAGGCAGAAGCAAAATGAGTAAGAAAACAACAAAAGCATCGAAATTGTTGTTGGTCAGTTTGCGTTCGCGAGCAACGACGACCCACACAAGCAAACAGAAACGCTTTCGGTTCCACGCATAGCATACACTCACATAATTTTTGCATGTGTTGGGTTTTTTTATTCTTGGTGCCGTTCATTTATACGTTCTGTGAGTTCCTATCCCAAGAGTTAAAACAAAAACAAAGCGAGCCCAAGAGCATAGGCCTGGGCACCCCTGCTCTAGTAGATCGCTTTTAATAAACCTTCCATCCTTAGTTAACCGTAAAAAAATGCTTGGTGTGATTTTTGTGCACAACTTGATCAAGGGTGACGTAGATAGCCCTGACTTGTTGAGCCGCATAAACTTCACGATACCTATTAGACTTACTAGAAATTATATACCTTTGTTCCTTCCGATTTGTAGATCGAATTATTCCTTGCATTAATCTTTTAGAGTTTTATGCTCGGATTATAATTCCCTCTACCATATCATATCGGCAACTAATTCCCTTCCTCTTCTAAATCACTAGTTGTTGTTGAACTCAACGATCGGTTCGGTTAGCGAGTCGCGCGTCATGCGGCAGCACCCCTCGGTCGGTTGGGTGGAAGGAGGGCTGCGTTCCGGCCTGGGATTCGCGCGTAGCCACAATGAAGAAAACCATTTCGAAATGCATCGTTCCCTCTCGCTCTCTCTCACACACCGGTGTGGGTGCTATGCCCGTTCGTCCAGATGACCGCCTAGATCTCAGACTATAAGAGCTAGAGACACCGAAATTTCTATCCATGATCAGGATCAATAGCCGAGTCGATATAGCCATGTCTGTCTGTCCGTCCGTCGGTCCGTCTTCATGAGCGCCTATATCTCAGAGACTATAAAAGATTGAGCACACAAAGGACGAAAATCTGTGGCATGCACAATTTTAAAGATAAAAGGAATCAAAAAACGCAGAATCATAGGGAATGACCATATCCATCAGAGTGTTGAATATGGATCAAATCGGATTATAAATATAGCCACAATGAGGAAAACCATTTCGAAATGCATCGTTCCCTCTCGTTCTCTCTCACACACCGGGGTGGGTGCTATGCCCGTTTGTCCAGATGACCGTTTAGATCTCAGACTATAAGAGCTAGACCAACCGAACTTTCTGTCCATGCCACGCTCCCTTCCGCCCCCAAAAAAAACGAAAATCTGTGGTATCCACAATTTTTAAGATACGAAAAAACTAAAAACGCAGAATAATAAAGAATGGCCATATCTATCAGAGTTTTGAATCTGGATCAGGTTGGATCATAAATATAGTCAAATAAAATTTCAGTGGCCACGCAACAGCTTCCAAGCGCTTACTGTAGAAACGTATAATTTATTTTAAAATGGAAAGACATCCGTCTTTCTTGAGAACCATTTATTCAATGAATTTTGAGTATATTTCTTAAATTCTACTTAGCTACTTAGGGCTGCGTAGCTGCGCTCCTAGGAACGCGAATTTGCCGTTAAATTCCGTTACGTATTATCGGAAAAAACTGTTACAAAAAATTATTTTTGAAATTTTTTCTAGTTCCGACTATATTTCGACTAACGGAATTTATATGCAAAATTCGGCATACAAAGGTGTGGCCAAACGGCTGCAACTAAATCGTTTATCCATTGATTCTTACAAACGATATCTTTAATGACGCCAGATGTAGGATGCTTAAGTAATGTGAAAAAAAAAGCACTGGCCAAATTTTTGAAACAAACTCGTCTCGGTTTGATATCACAGGAGCTTGGATAGAAAGTTTGGTTGATCTAGCTCTTATAGTCTCTGAGAACTAGGCGTCAAAAAATTCGATCAGGCATAGCGCCTACCCCTGTGTGTGAGAGGGAGGGAGCGAGAGGGAACGATGCATTTCGAAATGGTTTTCTTCATTGTAGCTATATTTATGATCCGATCTGATCCAAATTAAACATTCTGATAGATATGGTAATTTTCTATGATTCTGCGTTTTTGGTTTTCTCGTATCTTGAAAATTGTGCATGCCACAGATTTTCGTTCTTGGAGTGGGCGGAAGGAGGCGGGGCAAAATTTTGAATACACTAATGAAGACGGACGGACGGACAGACGGACAGACGGACGGACAGACCGACATAGCTATATCGACTCGGCTATTCATGCTGATCAAGAATATATATACTTTATGGGGTCGGAAACACCCTTCTGGGTGTTACACACATAAATTTTTTCAACAAATCTAATATGCCCCTTTACTCTTCGAGTACCGGGTATAAAAACAATAGAGATAATTTATTGTATAAGTACTGGATAGAAAGCTACATCATTCCTCTACTAAAATAAATTAATCGCTTTGGAATATTCCTTTCTATTTTTTAGATTTTTGCATTTTAGTAGATTAAGCTAAAGTCGACTTCTATTTCGCGTACGTTCGCGACATGTTTTTGCTACCCCTATGAAAAATATAACTCGTCGAACCCTATATTTTGTACCAAACATAGAGCTAACAAAATTCTATAGAATCGCAAAAAAAAACTTGGGAAAGGTTTTTGGGTTCTATCTTTTGTATGCATTAAAAGCGTACGAACGTACTTTCGCGATCCTGCCCATATATATATGTTGATTTATCACATACATATAAAGTAACAGACATTCTCAGTATATTGAACTTTACCGGTCTAAATTGTTATTTGTTGACGGCGTTTGTGATTTGATACGATGATTAAACACGAATTTTTTTCTCAGAATTTATATTTTTGAGATCAAATTTTACTGCCAGGAATCTGCTCTTTATTTCTTGTGTGTGGAACGAAACTGAAATAGTATAACTAATTACCTAAAAAGGTCGGCTACTCTAATGAATCAGCTGTGTTTTGTAAACAGCGCCAAATGTGAGAGTTCAATTAAAATTGAAAAGCCTGGACACACGAACATTCCCCAGAACACGTCAGTAGACAAAGCCGCCAAGGAAGCCCATAGACGGGGCCAATTCATAGTAATGAAATGGAATATAAAGGATGCACTATGTGAAATACACAGAATCCTAAAAGCAGAATGGGAAAGAGAGTATGCCGAGTTTGCAAGCGCCAAACAAAGAGGATACTGCTCGCTTTTCCCATCTACCTCCTCCAAACCTTGGTTCCTAAACAAAACCAAACTAAAAGCCATTGACGCTAAAAGAATCAACAGACTGTTAAGCGGTAACGCATTCGATAGGCACACACTCGCCAAGATGCACGTCGTACCTACAGTGACTCCATCGCATAATCGGACACTAGTTTCCTCAGTACAAATGTGCTCGAAAACTATAAAGAAATGCGTTAGAATTGTTGTTTTTTCACTATTATTATAACTTCATACTATTATCTATCTAAACCCTAAAAAAAAACTCAAACTTTCTAGTGAGAACAGTTAGTTTTAGTCGAAAAACGAAAAAAAGTCATTTTTCGAGGCTCAACGAATAATCGGACAGGGCAGAAGTGCCAATAGAAAACCCCGTTATTTCCCAGAAATCTCTCGAACACTTTTGTTCTTTTTATGGCACTCGCTGTCTGGTTGTCTAGCTGTCTGATTGACGAAAACAAATTACTGAAATGGTGTAAAATGGCTCCGCAAGGCAAGCAAACCTCCGTAGAACTTCGACAGCTAATAGTAAAGTTTAACTTGGAAGGGAAAACAGTGCGAGAAATCGCGGATTTGGTCGGAAAATCCAAATCAACTGTCCAGGATATAATAACGAGGTTCCGGGATGAATTTAGGCTAGCCAACAAAAGCCGAGAAGGTCAAGGAAAGATTTTAAATGAACGAGAAGAGCGTTCAGTATTAAAAGAAATAAACCAAGATCCTTTCTTAACCGCAAAAGAACTCCAGATATCCTTAAAAAATCGATCGGGAAAAGACGTTTGTCTGAACACAGTACGTAATACTCTCCATAAGTATGATTACTATGGAAGAGTTGCAAGGAAGAAGCCGTTTATAAGCCCAAAAAACAAACTCAATAGAGTAAAATATGCAAGGGAGTACTTGTTAAAAAGTCCACATTTTTGAGATACGGTAATTTACAGGTATATCATCTCTAAGTTTAATTTTATTAAAAGTCTTTATTATTTAAAGGTTCTATTTAGTGATGAAAGTAAATTTAACTTACATGGGTCAGATGGCAAAAAGTTTGTGTGGCGTAAAACCAAACACTGAATTTGAACCCAAAAATACAAAGGCCACTGTGAAGCATGGAGGAGGTTCTGTGATGGTTTGGGGCTGTATGTCGAGTGCTGGAGTAGGCAATTTACATTTTGGTTTTCCCGTATCTTTAAAATTGTATATTTTCATCTTTTGTGGGGGCGGAAGGGGGCGTAGCAAAATTTTGAAATACACTTGTACTGACGTGATATCACAGGAGCATGGATAGCGAGTTTGGTTGCTCTAGCTCTTATAGTCTCTGAGATCTAGGCGCTCATCTGGACGAAAGGGCACAGCGCCCACCCCTGTGTGTGAGAGAGAGCGAGAGGGAACGATGCATTTCGAAATGGTTTTCTTCATTGTGGCTATATTTATGATTTGATCTTATCCAGATTCAACACTCTGATAGATATTGCCATTCTCTACGATTTTGCGTTTTTAATTTTCTCGTATCTTTAAAATTGTGCATGCCACAGATTTTCGTCCTTTGAGTGGGCGGAAGGGGGCGGGGCGAAATTTTAAAATACACTTGTAACAGTGCGATAGGACAGGAGTCTGGATACAAAATTGTGAAGACGGACAGACGGACGGACGGACAGACAGACATAGCTATATCGACTCGGCTATTGATGCTGATCAAGAATATATATACTTTATGGGGTCGGAAACGCTTCTGGGTGTTACACACATCAATTTTTTGCAAAAATCTAATATACCCCTTTACTTTTCGAGTACCGGGTATAAAAAAACCTACGCTTAAAAAAAACCATAATTGCCTAAAAAATTGTAAATCCCAAAATCTATCAGAAATGTCACCGGAAAAAAGTAGTTCAATTTTGTCGAGTAGTGCTATAGATAAGAATCTGTGGATTTTTTTAGCTAGATCGGATCATAAATATAGTCAGAAGGAACAAATGAAATTTCAGTGGCCTTCCAAGCGCAGACTCATTCCCTCTCTCTCTCGCACACAGCCGTGTATGTATATGTAGGAAGTAGATTTAGACATGTAGAAAAGACAGATGTAAAAAATATGTAAACAAATATGGAAACATCTAATACATAAAAATCTCCGAAAAGGTTGACTTAATTTTGTTATGTCTTTTTTGGCTAAAACTAAATTTATCCCTTTTGCGAAAATGTAATAACGTAATTTATTACAAGCTCACATACATATATACTGACTGAGTACCGGGTATAAAGTAGAGCCGCGGCGGTAGACGCGGCTCACAACTTTTCCCCTCGTTTGTTTTGGTTTTTTGATTTGAGTTTGTAATAGTAATAGAAAGTTATTTTGAAAAAATGGGCGTGGCAGCCCTTTCTATACCCGGTACTCGAGAGTACCGACTACCGACTTCATGAGCGACTAGATCTCAAAGACAATAAATGCTAGATGAACCAAATGTAGTATCCAGACTCCTGCAAAATCACAGTGTTACAAGTGTATTTCAAAATTTCGTCCCACTCCTTGCGCCCACACAAAGGATCTGTGGCATGCACAATTTTAAAGATACGAGAAAACTAGAAGACGCAGAATCATGGAGAATGACCATATCTATCCAATTGTTGAATCTGGATCAGATCGGATAATTAATATAGAAACAATGAAGAAAACCATTTAGAGAGGCAACGTTCCCTCTTGCTCTCTCTCGTTGAGCGCCTAAACGCTCTAAACGCTATATCAACCAAACTTGTTATCGAATTTCCTGTTATACCACATTATTACAAGTGTGTTTCAAAATTTCGTCCCACCCTTTTCCGCCCACATAAAGGACGAAAATCTGTGACATCCAAAAATTTAAATATACGATAAAACTAAAAACGCGGTACCATTAAGAATGACCATATCTATCAGAGCGTTGAATCTGGATTAGATCGGATCATAATCTTGGCCGCATGGGAAACAACTCTGAATTTGACAAACTTTTCAGAGAAAGTGCGTTAAAGTGCATATTAATATGGTATGCATTTAAAAGAGATTTGAATTCTCTACAATATGTATTAAATCTAATGGTTGGAATACACAGTGGTGGGGATTCTGGAAGATGTCTCTGAGACTTCTACAGATAAATCTCCACCACAGTAAAGCAGCATCTGCTTCCCTCATACTCCGCTTGATCGAGAGCGGAGCCGACATAGTCCTAGTCCAGGAGCCTTGGATAGTAGGAGAAAAGGTCTGTGGACTAGCGACGAAGGAGTCCAAGCTGATTGTAACCCAAAAAGAAGGTAAAATTCGTACCTGCATTCTTGCAAGAAAACACCTAAACATTTTTCTGCTCCATAAATTTAGCAATGGCGACAACACGGCTGTAAGCCTAGAGTTGGAGGGGACGCATCTTAGACTGATGTCGTCCTACATGGCTCACGAGGAATGCGATCCTCCGAGTGACCTCGTTCGCAAGCTAGCCAGCGATAGCGAGAGGTCAAACGTAGGCCTGATAATAGGCTGCGATGCCAACGCTCACCACACCCAATGGGGGAGCTCGGACACAAACGTAAGCTTCATCCTAAACTCTAACCTATTAATCTGTAATCGGGTAAATGACCCTACATTTATAATAAAGAACCGGCAAGAGGTTATCGACCTCACACTAGTGTCTCACAAACTGTCAGACACAGTCAAGAGTTGGAAAGTCCTAGATGAACATTCCTTCTCTGACCACAGGTACATCGAGATGATACTATCTCTCGAGAGCCCAAAACCCATTGACTACATTAATCCCAGGAAAACCAACTGGGAAAAATATAGTAAATAAATGGAAAAACTTCTTCCCTCCGAAGCACCAGTATGCCCGAACACAGAGGACGACTTAAACCGTCTAGTGGATAGGCTCACTGAAGCATGCAACAAAGCCTTCACGGCAGCATGCCCCCCAAACAGACATAAGGGAAAAAATAAACCCCCCTGGTGGTCAAAACAAATAGATATCCTACGGAAAAGTTGCAGGACTCTCTTCAACAGAGCCAAAAGCGCTAACGGGGAGGAACACTGGGCAGACTATAAGACCAATCTGTCCCTTTACAAAAAGGAAACAAGGAAGGCTAAAAGAGCCTCTTGGCAAAATTTTGCTCTGAAATCAAAGAAACGTCGGAAGCCGCAAGGCTACGCAAGATCCTCTCCAAAACGACCCCCGCGGTGGGGTACCTTAAAAGAAGTGATGGTACGTGGACTAACTCAAGTAAGGAGTCCCTACACATTCTTCTCGACACTCACTTTCCCGGGTGTACTACCATCGAGCCGGCACGCCTCTCAAGTGAAGGCTCGCCAACTTTGATGACGCACATTCTTACAAAACGGAACATCAGCTGGGCAATAAACAGCTTTCATCCGTTCAAATCTCCAGGCCCGGACCGGATCATTCCGGCCCAACTTCAAAAAGCCGGTGATACGGCCATCAATTGGCTGCAATGTATCTTCAGGAAGATACTAGTGGTGGGAAAAATACCACATGCCTGGCTTAAGGCAAAGATAGTCTTCATTCCCAAAGCGGGAAAAGCCTCACATTCAACTCCAAAGGACTTCAGACCAATTGCCTATCGTCCTTTCTTCTCAAAATAGGCACCCACGCAAACAGGCTGGGCGACCCATATAACGATTTTTGCCGAAGCTGTAGAGATGAGGAAGAAGAAGAGACGGTGGAGCACATGTTCTGCTCCTGTCCAGCTGTCAGCAGAAGAAGGCTACAACATATAGGCTCGCCCTTCATAGCAGATATTTCAGAAATGTCCATAATCTGTCCAAGGAAGATAGCTAACTTTATAAGAACAGCCGGATGGGATAATTTCTGGCATTAAGGTCTCACGACGCGGAAAGGGGAAAGATTCTCTTGCGGTATCACAACGGGCCGTAATCGGTGGGCTCCTGGCGAGCCTGGCAACCGCTTCTACTTAACCTAATCTAACCTATGGTTGGAATAGGTTGGATTCATTTTGTACGCCTCTTGAAAGACTAATATTTGTCACAAAATGATACCCGTAAACGATTAGCAATTACAGGAAATATGAGGAGTATCTGTACAGTTCAAAAACAAAAACACATATTATAAACCTCTTCGATTCGAATCCATTGTAAAAATCGCACTTAAATTGGTCAGTTAAGCACTTTTTAGCACTTTTAACTTAGAGAAAAATTACTCGCTGTATGAAAACTTGCACATCGCTAGCAAACAGCTGATTTACAGTTGTTAATTTAACAGTGGTTCGCTCTGTTAAAATTTTGACTACATAACATTGAAGACCAATGTTATTCTGGTACATAGCGGTTCAAAATATTTCATTTTAACGACTTTTTGAAAATGGGTTTTGGCCAGAAAAAATGGCAAAATTCCTCATAGTGGGTTGGTTCAAGTTTCACTTAAAGTTCTCAGAAAGCAGTTTGCAGTTGCAAGCAAGTAGTTGCAAGCAAGCAGTGGCTTGATGTACAATTTATAAATTTAGCAAGGTGAAATGGCCGAATGTCCCACTGTGCGCCGCGTTATGAGCCGAGCCGAACAGTTCTAGTACCGAGCCGAACGCTTGGTACCGCATTTCTCAGACTTCGTTTGCGACAGCCGTTTGTATGAACATCTATATATTGTATGGTTAGTGGCTGGGGGTACCATCGATTTTTTTTTCCCTTTTATCGATATATCAACCGTTTAGGGTAAATTTTATACTTTAGTCTAGTACTCAGACGAGAAAAATATTCTTGCGCAAGAATCAAGGATGATATTCGTATGGAAACGATAAAAATGCATGCCTGTAATTTTTGCGCAAGAATATTCTTGCGGAAGAATTTTGCAAACGAGTACTCACTGGAAAGGCAACGATATATACTAGAAAGGAAAAGGTGGTATTTGCTGGGCTCGATTGAAAGATATAATTATTCTATATTCTGTCGTCATCGACACTCGTGTATCGACATCAACATGAAAAAGACCAATAGCTTGCTGAGTTCTGCCAGGAAAGTGCTAGAAAATTGTCATAGTGAAAAAAAATGTAGTCTCATTGAATCCGATAATATGGATATTGTAATTTATCATTTTACTCATTTTATTTATTTATAATTTGATAGATACTGATTTATCCAATATTGCGGATCTTTCTATGTTCATTGTCATTCTCTAGTGCCACAGAGCCCATAAATAGTACATTCCGGCTTGCTTTCTGACAAAATTTGAATTTCCAACTGATTTTGTTTTTAAAAAAATACAAAGTTTGCGTTGAATCTGGTCCTAAAGTAAAGTCTTAATTGGGTCATTAGTGAGAAAAACGTCAAGAAGTGCATCACAGTTACTGGTAAAGTGTGTAGGCATGGTAACGCAAAGTTGTCCAACAGATGACTCACTAACCAGAGATTGCTATTGAGATCGAGATTGAGATATTACTGAAGTAAAAGTGAAAGATGAAGAAAAAAACTGTACGCAAAACAAACCAGAGAGATGCAAATGATCAACGTGAGAAGATTGATTTAATGAAAATAGTTGAGGAAAGGTCTTTTTTTTGGCGGATTACGGAAAATAGGCATTTTGATCATTTTGATATTTTGTTGCCGCCGTCTGCGCTGTACTTCCTATGTTTGGTTTGCAACAATATGTGCCGCCACCAACACAATCAATTCGTTGTCAGGGTCAATTCATGAGAGCGAGACCAACCTTTTTTTCGGTACTTAGTCACACTGTTTCAGTTTCGTTCCACATAAACCAAATAAATAGCAGATTCCTGGCAGTAATTTTTCGCAGTGCTAGAGACGGGCCTTTATCTTGAATTCGGATTTTGAGACTTTAAAAACATAAGCTACACAAAGTCAGACCCCCCATTCGAATTTCTGCATTTATACTTTAATGCTTATAGCTTCTATAAATTTCAACAGATTTGGTTATTTGAACCAATATTTCATCGTAATAGATCTAACTTTAATTGCCATCAAATAAGTAAAATCAATCAAATTCTTCTTATGGTGCAATCAACAATATAATCCAGCTTTTATTCTAAATTTAAAAAAATTTAAATAACTACTTTTACATGGGAAATGGGAGTCGTGGATCAAAGTCTGTGTAATATAGTGTTATTATAATCTGTAATAAGCTAAGTGTTACTATAAAAACAATGCTGACAAGCATTGTGATATTATTGCATTGTATTGCATCGAAAGCATTGAAGCATTGGTTGCTATTAAGCATCGTTGTATTTTAATTGCGAATTTACCAATAAGTCATTTCGGCATGACTTTTAGTTTAGAAGTTTAGTTTAGTTCAGTGTGCAAAACTTTTATTCACTCACTGTATCTTTCAGGTGGAATAAAAACTAAGATTTTGTTTTTGGTGTCTTTTTTGGAATTTTCATTGTTTTCATCATAGCTCGCAAATAACAGTTGACCGTTTTTCCCTTTGCGGTCTGCTCACGAACATAACGTCCAACCCGCTTCTCCAAGTGAAGCCTCACCACCACAACCAATTCAGATCATTGTCGCTCTCCTTGCCACAACCTCTCTTATCCAAAAGTCCGCCTGATGCTGTGTTATCAGCCATTGTCGTCGTTCTCGCCAAAGCCAGCGCGGGAACTTTCGTGCCATGTCGCGCACTACTCGTCTAGCTAATCAGCTACAACGTCGCATAACCAAATTGCTCACCGAGGATTTCAGAGTTCACCACTAGCATCACTCCCGTTCGTGCTAAGACGATCACGGATCATAAACCTCGCTCGTCAATTAGCACAGCTAATTGGCGTATACCGTCGCACATCCGGCTTGCTGACCAATCGTTTCACCAGCCGCAGCGGATTGATCTGCTCATCGGAGCTCGACCTTTCTTCGAGCTGCTGTGTGTGGGACAAATTACCTCCGCTGCAGAAAACACGAATCAGATGAGTCTGT